>CM029531.1:24932901-25532901 GCA_017141395.1 Laodelphax striatellus
ATAGTTTCCTATCTTCTTTGGTAATATCAAGTGAGGACGAGAATTCACGAGTGTGCTTTCTTGTATCTCCCGGTCTGTCAGAATGCATGGAGAGAATACTGTGTCGGTCGTCGGTGTTTTTATTTGTTTTTTCCGCTTCAAAAATCAATTTTGATTACCAGAAACAATAATTATAAAATACATTTCCAACAATAAAATACGTTGATATCGAATTTATTCAAGAATTTCATATGACCTTAGCCTATGAAGTAAAAAATTAAAACTAAAGATGATGACCCATTTATTAGAAACTAAACGGAAAATTATTACAGCATCACAAACTACTTATTGAAATTCATGAAAATATTCAAAACCGCATGGAAAATAACTTCAATAAAGCTTTCCAGTGAAATAAACTACTGGCAACTACTACAAAGTAACCAAAGTCTCCAAGTATCCAAGCAGGATATGGAATGAAATGAGATTAAAACACCTCAGACAAATTGTGTAAACAATATTTTTCAGAACTTCCCGCTACTTAAGGTCGTTTAGATGATGAATAAACAAATCAATTGGAATGGTAAGGTCTTGGAACATGTTCATTTTACGTTCAATTTTGTTAGATATAGCTAATGGAGCTTTCCCAATCGGTTATAAAGAATCATTGTGTCATCATTGAAAATATTCAATATCATTCGTTCATTTCATGTACATAGATTGATATTCCAACACACCTAACGTTTGCAGATGACGTGGTAATTTTCTGAAAAAAATAGATGACCTAAGTCAATTAGCAAGAAGGTGTTCATGGAGAAGCAGGGAAAATGGGACTGAAAAGTAAATAATACAAAAAGCGAAAATATGTACATTTCACGAGAAATCGAGATAACAGAGACCAAGGTCTCTCCAGAGTGAACAGTCCCGTTCTTTTGAAAAAGTGATAGAACCACTTTTTAAGTATTTACAATATCATTACCGATCAAAACACAGAAGTAACAGAAATACGGAATGAAAAACAAACCTTTGCAAACAGATGTTTCTTTGCATCCGCAACAAACTTATGTCCTCAAAATTGTTATCACATACTACAAAAATTAAAATCTATAAAACAATTATCAGTCCAATATTGCTCTACGGTGCTGAGACATGGAAGTTAGATGGAAGGAGGAAAGGAAATTGATTGTTTTTGAGAACAAGATCCTCAGAAAATCTATGGACCTATAAATGAGGGAGGAGTGTGGAGGAAGAGACACAACCGAGAACTTCGAGACCTTTATAGGGAGCCAGATGGGGTATGCGAGTACAAGTGTAGAAGGATCAGATGGGCTGAGCATGTTTTGAGAAGAAAGGATGACAGCAATCTCAATCAAGTGTTGAAAAGAAATCCAGAAGGACGACGACCGAGAGGAAGACCACGACGGAAATGGTGGAGTCAAGTGAAGGACGATATGGAGAGAATTGGAGCAACCGAGGAGGACGCGGAGAATCGAGAGAGGTGGAGGGGCTTTGTTGGTGCGGCTAAATATCTACTTAGATATGTATGGCCATGGCAGTAAGTAAGTAAGTAAGATACCCGCAGGGGGACAGAATTTATTCTGTCTGGGGTGTGGCGATCCCCCGGGTTCCTGAGCAAGTGGTTGATGTAGACTGGCTGGCAACTAACACCGTTGCGTCCCAGCTCGTAGGTGTTCTGCTGGGAACACCTGAAGCATCAACTGCGCAAGCCAAACCAACATATGGTAGAACAGCATACGCCGACGGCTGCATGGTCAGGAGTGCCTGACATCGAGTATGCGAACTCTGGATACCAGGCGACCTCCAGTTTCATGAAGCCTTCCTGGGTGAACGCGGAGCTCTGCCCAGGGTGACTGAATAAGTCTCCAGCTACTTGTGGAAATCTTATGGATACCAATTTGAAAGTAAAAGAGGCTGAACAGCTCTCCTCCATTTGTAGGACCGGAACCAGGTTGTGGGGTTCCTTTTAGCTATTGTAAAGCTAAAGTCCGAGAATGGGAGGAAAAGAAGAAGGTTTTGGTTTGGAATAGGACAGAAGGACAACGACAGTCAAAAATGTTGATTAAACCCTCAACAAAGGCTTTCCGCAATGTAATAAGTCTGGAAAAGAGGGAGCTGAGGCAAATAGTAAGCCTCCTGACAGGACACGGCCCATTCAGGTATATGTTACGGAAGAAGGGACTATGTCAGGATGTTGAATGCAGATTCTGCATAGAAGAAACAGAATCAGCAGCACATTTGCTGCTGGAATGTCCAGCACTCTTGCAAATGAGGAGGAGACTTCTTGGAAAGGCAACCCTCCCACCAGAGGAGGCAAGAGAACTGGACTTCAAGGCCCTGAGTAAATTCTGCTCTGGCCTTGATTATGGAACATGGCATAAGCCAAAGAGGATGCCACAAAGATCGAAAAGCCGTCGCGGTGGAGAAGGTTTACATAGCCAAACGCAATTAAAAAAAAAAAAAAAAAAAAAAAGTAAATAAGATTGATATTCATTCATAACTTATTTTCTAATATTTTTCGTTCTTGGTATTCCATTTCATATAGCCCCATATTTTTATTTTGGCGTGCCGGTGTAGCTCAGTTGGCGGAGCGTCACACCTTCAGTTTGCTATCGTTTCACTGGTCTCTGCTTTAATTCCGTTCCGTCTGGCACTTCACAGTATCATTACCCACGCACTATTTTATTTGAAAAATATTCGAAATCAAATTGAAACATTTTCAGCTTCTATCATGAAAATGATAATCACACGCACTTCAACTTTTAAAATGAAGAGGTAGCTGACGAAGTTGTCAGATTCCTAAGTTGACGTCAAGAACGCCTTAAATTATTCTGTTTGCTCACTCATTCTGACAGCTTCACGGTCACCTGTATTTCCTGTAAAAATTCTATCAATTTTTAGTCTCGTCTTTTCATGTGTTTCCAACATGAAATAAATCAAGATCAACATGAACAAAATTAACAAATATGCTTTTTTTATTTAGGACAGCAGGATGATGCGAGAATGTGTTTGAACATAGCTCTAACCGCAACCAGACACGGAGCGACAGTGGCCAATCACAAGTTTCAGTGACAAACTGTTGAAAGACAAGGCCGGAAAGCTGTGCGGAGCGTCGTTGAAGGATGAGCTGAGCGGAAAGCAGTGGGACGTGAAAGCCAAGTGCATTATCAATGCGACCGGACCCTTCACTGATGCGATTAGGAAAATGGACGAGCCAACTACCAGGGAAATATGCTCTCCCAGCTCTGGCACACACATTGTGCTTCCCGGATACTACAGGTAAATTTCACTCGTAGTCACATTCGCAAACAAAATTTTAAATGGCTTGATAGTTTCCTTTTATTCACTTCTCTGATTTCCTTCGTTCGTATTATTATTAATTTCTCGTATGAATTACTTTTCTCTGTCGAATTTTATAATTTTGACTGAATTATTATTTTTTCTTTTTCAATTGAATCGTTTTATGAGTACCTGGCTAGAAACCTATGGTTTTACTCTCAAATATTGATTAATTTGACATGAAATCAAAATTTAATTTTTGATCAAATTTATGAATACTAAATTTGCAATTTAAACTGGTTTTGACGAATGTCTGTTGTTCAATTACTTAATTTTAATAGATAAATAAATGGATTGGTACGGTTATCTCAAATGATGTGAATCTTGTATTGTTTTCAAGATTAATCCTTAGAAATAATTTCTTGAGAAAATTACCTACTGAAGAAACTAGTTTTTCTAGAAAACATTTTAATGGAAAAGAAACAACATAGAAAGAATTATTTAAAACATAATGGCTCACCTTTTTGCTTGATGAAGATCTCCATCTTCACAATCAGTATCCTGTTATTTATTTTACAGTCCTGACCAGATGGGTCTTCTTGATCCTGAAACTTCTGATGGCAGAGTGATTTTCTTCTTGCCCTGGCAGAAGCAGACCATTGCAGGCACCACAGATCTGCCGTGCAAGGTTACTCACCATCCTAAGCCGACCGAAGACGAAATTCTTTTCATTCTTACCGAAGTCAAAAATTATCTCAACCCGGATGTTGAAGGTAATCTCTTGCTAATCATATTTGAAATTTAAATAATTAAAATAATATATTATTCAATGAGGTATTTTATACAGTATTATACCACAAACTGTTTGATAAATCAATAATAGATTAATTCAATACATTGTGGTGAGATTGAGTAACATGATTATGGTACCATCCAAGTTGAAGTCGAAACACAAATAAATATGGATGTAAAATGTAGTGGAAGCGTGAATTCATAGTCAAAAATAATTTTTGAGATAACATTAAATCCCATACAGACGAAAAATACGATGAAGTTCCGCTAATTGAATTTAGGTGCGATTTGCGTCAAAATAAAGGTTAGTAGTCCTAGATGTGCAGGCATTATAATGTATTTTGGGAAAATACGTTTAATGGGTGGAAATTTTAAATGAATTCAGCGCCATCTCTCGCGTTTGGAGAAACTACGTCTGCAACAAGGTATTTGAACTGTAATACGGTGTATAGTTATTAGTCTAGTAATTATGATTTGCATTTTAAGATGGATTTGAAAATTAATACAGTACTCTGGACCGAATTAACTTACATAGATTTTGTAGATATTTTAAGTTTGTTTGTTTGTCAGTAGCTCAGTAGCCCTATGTGGTTTAGGCCTACCAACTGGTTGCCAGTTTCACATCCACTTGACTGAATCAGCAGAGGTGAAATGATCATTAACCAGAAAATATGTAAATGTAGTTAGCATTGACATCTCAACCATAAGCTAGTCTTCACAACCCAGTGATGGGAACAAAGCACGGTGGATAACATTGTGTTAAGCAGCTATATAGTGCAATGCAACAATTTAATATGCCCAAAAATATAGGGAGTGACTGATTAGCCTTACTAACGATTAGCCAGGCTATGGAGGGTAAGATATTTAAGTACCTACATGTATAACATAATTTCATCATAAAATCTCAATAAATGCTAGACAAACTATTAATGTTACAGTGAGGAGAGGCGATGTGCTGTCAGCGTGGAGCGGCATCAGGCCGCTGGTGTCGGATCCGAACAAGGAAGACACACAGTCGCTGGCCAGGAACCACATAGTGCATGTGAGCGACTCCAACCTGGTGACAATAGCTGGCGGCAAGTGGACCACCTACCGAGCCATGGCTGCCGAGGCTGTCGACGCCGCCATTGAGGGTCAGTTCGCTCTATCTACCTTCTACTCTTTTTTCTATCTCTATGGTCAGATAAGAACTTTCGTTCTTATTTTAAAAGTATGAATAGTTCGTAAGGAATATCTTCACCTACGGCTATTAGGTGGCTATCCGGTTTGCTGACCTGTTATTTGGTCATAATCTTCAGTACCTTACCTCATATACTGTTGGTATTCATCACAGTTTGGGGGTATAAAGACTTCATAACTTCAAAAATATTATCAGTAGGCCTATACAGACCACTGGGTGAATAGATTTGGGAGATCATTGAATGTACAAATCAATGTTTGGTCTTCATATTCTCATTCCTTATCTACTGTATATTCCTTATATCTCATTTGTCATTCATCAAAATTTGCATTTTCCACCCTACAAACACATCAATACGATGACAAACTGACAAACACGGACTATTATTATTAAACTATTTTTGTTATTCATGTATTACATCTTACGTTGCCAGGTCTTAGAGGGGAGAGGGGTTGTAGCTTGTGGTAAGTTGATGTCGCAAAAATCTCAAAGCACGATGAATATGGAAAAATATTTTACGATTCACCACACACTCGCTAGTCTAGCGATGTGTGTTCAGCACACACTGTACACTAACATTGACAACACAGAAAACTATTCCACTATGTTCGGTTGAGTACTTATTTGAAAAAGCCTAGTCATGTGTGACCGAATATTTGGTGAAATTCAAATAAGGTTCGTAGGATTATTCAAATTATTTAGCATTGCACTTTGAAACTTCTACCCTTTTATTTGAAATCATACAACTTTAACTTTGAAAACAAATGGTAAGTTATGTACGGTTAAATCTTTCTGTTTATTGTTATAAATAGTAGTAGAATTTAGTATCCATAGTGGTAATATTATTGTAGGACGGTATTTAGAAAACTTGGTGCATGTCAGAATACATGATGACCCTTGACTCTCTGAGAATGCTCCTCGGTTTTGTTGTACTAACCAAAGAGGTGAGGAGGTTGTACTAACCTAGGATTTGTTTTATTAACAAGGAGAAACGTCTTAGAAGAGATCACAGAAATGCTTTGATAGGAACTGTGATAAAGTGGAATATTGCTTAATTTACTTCACGAATTTGCAAGTTCACACATTTTTAGTGTCTTATTACGATATGAAAATGGTTTATTTCTTTGTAGAATTTGAAAAGAAATTCAATGAAACAACTTAAAAGTTACCTATTCATTTCTGTGGTTATTAGGATGTTAGGCAAATATGCTAAAACCCGTGATTTTCAGATGAAAGAGGTACAACTTGATTATTTGATTTATAAATCGGCATTTCAAATCGAGAGAACTTGGAGAGGATTTTCTATATGAAATGCTCAAACCTAAGCGTATAATCTAAAATGAAACCAAATCAGGTGAAAACTTGTATTTTTCAAAAATGTGCTGTTTTTGTTAGTTTTGAATCATTTTAATCTAATTCCTGAGGTTTTATTGTGTATTTTAGACTATTGAGTGTCTGGATGTTTCATTTTAAAAATTGAGTTACTCCACAAAGTCTATTAATTTTAAATACCGGTCCATCTCTCTTAATTTTAAAAATAATGATTTTTATCATATTTTGCTTAACATTCCCGTCACCTCCACAGTTGTATGGGTTTATTGTAATTCTCAGCAAACATGGAATTTAACAATTTTCATACCAAAAAATGTGTAAACCCAGAAGTATTCTTATAGAGTTATATGGGACAATCTGTATATCTTTTGCAAAGATGGCTAATTATTGAATCGAATACTTAGCACGTGGAATAAAATGCATGCCCACTTGTATTTTTTAGTTTCTCTTGCAGGATATAAAGGATATATAATTTTATTAAGTTCAGAAAACTGTTTTTTTTCTCTGATGGAGCAATTAGTTTGCTATCACAGTTTTTTAATCATATGAATCTTGAGTTGAACTTTATATTTGTATTAGGCCTATTTATTAGTTATGTATTTGGATTCTAACCTGTAGAAATTATGCATCTTGAATGACTTAAAGGGATGCCTCAATGTATTTGTACTTGAATGTATTATGTAGCATTTTATTTTAATTTTGGTGCATTTTGTGATGTAGAAATTAAAGTTTCCCTACGTCAAAACGGCAATCTCTTGGAAAAGTGTCAAAATTGTAATTAGTGTTGTAAGAACAGCACCACTGTTTCAGGTTCCCAATAAGAACTGAAGAAGGTTGTAGATGTTTTTAGATTTTCATAATGTTACATCTTTCCGTTGTATCGTTTGTATCCCAAACACATCTTTATTGAATGATTTCATAGTACTCGTAAATAAGTTTAGTTAAACTTGTACTTCCACTGGTTTTCTTATACAGATATTCATTCAATTTTTACAATAGGAAAAAATTCCATGGGCATAGTCCAGAATTGAGCATCAATAACTAACACCTTCTAACTGCTGGTGGAAAATTCAGAACCAAATAATTTATTCAAATTCAGTAGGTACTATATGTACTATAGAATATAACTTGAAAACTATACCTAGATTTTTATTGCCGTTGAATATTCAAAGTCACCTTAATGTTGAGAATTGGCATTGCATCAATCCCTTATCATATGATATTGTTTTTTGGAGGCATCTGCATTTCCTGAACTGACATATTAATACAAAAAAAAAATGGATTCAGATTTCACCTCAACTTACATAGCACCTCATGAATGTATTTTAGAATAATAACAGTAGAATTGACATAATAAATATACAGGAGTTATTATTTACTAATTATTACTTTATAATCATGTAGCATATTTTTTAAATATTCTCAAAAAACTAATAGCATGATTTGTGTGCATGATTTGCAGTTGCTAATTTATGGAAGACACCGGATTCACCATGGAGTCAGGATCGGCCAGGATCTGCAGGTGCTTATGTATTTTTTATTCTACCTCATGAAATATGTCCAATATTATCATTATCATTTTTCTTATTTTAACTAACTCTCTGCATAAACAATTTTATGAGTTCTAATTATGCATGATTGTTTTCAACCACCGTAAGATGTGGTTGCCATTAATTTGCTCAATCTCTATTCAAATATCTTGTTCAATATTTGAAAATTTCACCCAAGAAATTCTTGAAACACGATAGCACAGATAAGGTATTAATCTTATTATACCTCATCTGTGACAATAGAGATATAGAGAAGAAGTTAGCTCCCTTTGATAGAAATTACTACACCAATGATCAATTTTGTACTAAACGAATTAAAAAGGAATAATTGAAATAGTATGATTACACTGTGATAACTGACAATACGGTAATCCGTTAAAGAAGTGGAATTTTCAGATTCAGTAGCCTACCTATCATGTTCTATCACTTCTATCTCGGATTGTACAGTAATGAGTAATGAGTTATTATTATGTCAAGACTCTGCCTAATTTATTTCATTAATTGGATCACCACAAGGGCAATCCTCTGGATAAAATTTTTTCAAAATTATGGATGTTTAAGGAAGAATTTGGTAGGAAAGTCTACCGCAAAATTCTATTAAAAACGGAGGCGAGAGGTATGATACTCCAAGCTAATTTTTGTATAATAAATCAAATCAATTTCACACAAAAATATATTTGAAATATGCAGAATTGAAAGCCCTATAGACCTAACAATTGTTCCAGCTGAATTATCAACACCAGGATATAAATTCTCTAAAATAAAGCAATCGGTATTGTTAAGAGAACATGTGCTGCTATCTAACGTTGTACGTGGGAACTAAAACTAGATGAAACAAAAGTGGCGCGTGATTCAAAACTTTTAAAAGTACATGACAGGTTCGGAACGCCTGCTAATGTAGGACACTGACATTTCAGAATTATTAGCAATCAATCATAATAATTTTTTAACTTCTTCTCTATTCTGTGCCTCTTTGAAGGATATTTATTTCATGATTTCAATATTATTACTCAATTATCAGAGAAAAATTACGGCCTTGTTGACCAGTCATTGCGACAGTTGCCCTAAATTAGCGTACAATTTATTTCTTTCAATCTCTTCATCAAGTTATTGGAGTTAAGGCTTAATTAATTTGTACTCTATTATTCAAGAATATAAATTTATATGTTATGTAGTTTCCTTGGTTTCAATTGCAATTTTGTAAATAAACTGTAGCTTGAGCATTAGAATAATAATTCAGGTTGTATACTTTCAACAAAGTTATAATAATTGATGGTTTTTTTTTGTCAAAGCGTCTAGAAAAGAGAAGGCTGCAGGCTCTTTGTTATTGCAAATAATTAAAATGATTAGTTAAATATGCGTTGCATGATCATTCAAACAAATACTCGGGATTATATAATATAAAATCATATTAAATTATACTGCATGTCGTCAATTCTAGCGTGGAAACAATAGTATTATTAAATTGCTTTGCTTTAAGACTTGTTAATCGGTTTGTGTGCATTTTAAGAATCAATATAATTTTCCATTCATTTTGAAAAGCGAATGTTTCTACTTTCTTATGCTAATCAACCTGAAAAAATTATTTGATTGCTGCTTTTAATAAGGTTTTAAGAATATCTTGATAATTATCTTAATACCTGACTTGTAACATGACTTACCTATTCGATATTATTTCAGCTCATTTTACGTGGAATATATTCGATATACCACATCACATATGTAAAGGTGCTAGCGCTTTCTGAATGAGTGAATATCTTGAATCTTTTGCATCTTCAACTCTGTAACAAAATTTTCTCAGGAAGTATCCTCACTATTTCTTATTTTGATGTTAGTTCTTGAAGTTAACCACTCTACTACTTGAAATATTCTATTAGAGAGAAATCTTTTATCTATCATTAAACTATTAGTTCTCTATCGAATTGAACCAAAAATATTACAATTCAATGAATTTTAATTCATAACGATTGAAATATATTATCAATTTTTTATGTTATGTATATTTCCTTTACCACTGATACGGATTTAATTACACCACTACGTTCCACTGATATGCCATTAGTTGGAAATGTGCAGTGTCGTTGGAAATATGTTTTCTATTCCATTATCTTGTAGGAATTAAACTCAATCTACTAGAAGTACACTAGTAAAATTCTCATTCATAAAATATGCTTCACATTCCCCTCAAGTTACTAATAAAATTGATTTCTTATTATAAAAAACCAGTCGCTGTTGATAATATTAATGCCATTGCCATTTCCATGGCAGCTTGCAATAATTGATCTGGAAATTATACACTGTTGGTTGTCATTTTATACTTGTCACCAGATGAACAATGAACACTCTGATATTTCTCATTTTACTGTATTTTACAATACTTTCTTTTTATTCAGGTTAACGTATCATTTTTTATGAACATATTGCAGTGATTTTTCGAAAGGTAATATCTTATTTCCAAGATGTTTTGTAGTAATGTTTCTTGTTATACGCTTATACCTATATCCTACTTCTTTTCAGGCACTAGTTTGAATTTATTATTTTTTATCTTATGAACAGTTTTTTGTATAAGTATTCCACTATAAAACGTGATTCAGACGAGGCCATTTGAAGCTTGGTAGCTTGGAACAAAGTGATTGATCCGGTCTTGAAACACACTTGCACAATAGTGAGACATTTAAATATTGTTCCAGTTTAGACAAGTAACGTGCTTTCCAACTGGCCTCCTCTAGATCAGACTGCAATTACTGAAATTCGATTTGTTTGTCGGTTGCAGCATGCCGACTGGAGTGCATGGAGAGCAAGACGGACGGCCTGCTGATAGAGGGCGCGCACGGCTGGACGCCGACCATGTACATCCGGCTGGTGCAGGACTTTGGCCTGGAGTGCGAGGTGGCCCAGCACCTGGCCAACGCCTACGGCGACCGCGCCTTTGCCGTCGCCAAGCTCGCCTCACTCACCGGCAAGCGCTGGCCCATCATCGGCAAGAAAATGCATCCCGAGTTTCCCTACATCGATGCTGAGGTAACCCTCCTCCTCATCCCTTGCCAACGTAAATAGAATACAAGGTAGTGTTCCCGAGGATGATGCGCAGTAGCAAGCTTCATTCAGCTGATAGCTGTGACGTCACTTGAGATCTTCCCCTTCTTCATCTCCTTATTCTCCTTCTCCTCCCACCACTACATGCTCATTATCTGTGGAAATTTATAGTATGTAACCCCAATACATTTTTTCACAACGTCTAAAGTAAAAAATAATCGCGTATTCATCCACCATTTCAATATGAACATGTCTATGTAAGCTTGCTCATTAATGGGATAATTGGGTGTATACGTTGAACCCCTTAAAACTTGGAGTTTTACAAAGATATGTTAGTAACATCGAAAGATAGAAAATTTAATGCTCTACAACTTTCTTCCTTGCAATTTTGCTGTAAAACCATCATGAGAGCTGCTAAAAGCAAATAAGCAAAAAGTGAGGGGAGAGGAATTATAGATTTTAGAAGAACTTAGGGAGAAAATTATAGATTTTCAGCGGCGGATTATAGATTTGTAATTCGGAAACTATCAAACTAACAACAAAACTATAAAGGAACGAAGTTATTGTAAATTTAGTTCACTTTACTTTCTATTTGAAGCTTTTTACTCCAAGATCGATAGTTTTCGAGATATTATGGAGAAACCCGAAAATTGTAGCTTCTCCCCCACTCTCACCGTATGCTCTACTCCCAGGCTCGGGGACTTTTAGTATGTTGAGCTCCTAATTTATTAGTCTAAACAAATCCCCGAAGTTAAAAATTGTCGCATATTTCATGCCCCCTATAATGTGTTCATTGACTGGACTATGTCTACTGAATAAATTTTAATGAATGTTTTCATTTCAGGTAAGATACGGAGTGCGAGAGTACGCGATGACAGCGGTGGACATGATAGCGCGCCGACTGCGGCTGGCCTTCCTCAACGTGCAGGCAGCCACCGAAGCGCTGCCCGGCATCGTTGACATCATGGCCGAAGAGCTCAACTGGAGTGAGGCTGAGAAAAAGGTCGCTACCTATTCAAAGTTAATCCAATTCTATGTTCAAATATAGGTTAATGTTCTATCGTATCTGAACCTGGTAGAAACGGCAAGCTGGAGCATGCAATAGCCAATAGCCTTTGTCAATTGATACAGTCGTACAATTGTTAACATAAACATTAAAATTAAACAATTAAAAGTTACGAAACCAGAGTACTAATTCATCACAGTCCATGAACTCTTTCAGGTCATAAAATATAGGGACTTTCTTAGTCAATTCTTGATTTCTAACTTGAAGATTTTTCCTTGCAAATTTCTTATTTCAAGAGAAGTTCATTAAATATTAGGCGAGACAAGACAATAGTTGTTATGAGCAACACACACCGATTAGTCATTGCATCGGTGTGTGCTGCTCATAAGCAACCATGTGAATTACTGTGACTAAACGTGACCAATCTCGTCTTGTCTTGTCTTGACTAACCGTGTACGCCTAACATACATATCTCATGCGAACATAATGAGGTATTTTTATTTTCAAATTCAAAAAATCAACTTTTCTATGAACCATTCAACCGTTATGATATTATCTGTATTACTGTATATTGTAATGATGGTTTAAAGATGATTGGGCCTACTCTTCTTGTACAGTACTAGTAGTAATCATAATTTTCCATCTGTTTTATTAGAAACAATTGGAAAAGGCGTCTGAATTCCTGAAGAATGAAATGGGTCAATTGGTGAACAGAGCATCGAAAGATAAACATCCAATCAACTTGACAAAAGAAGAAATTCAGCTGTACATCAAGCGCTTCCAAATCATTGACAAGGACCACAAGGGATACGTTTCCATCAATGACATTCGACGTGGTCTCAAGGTATTATTAAACTGCCTCTACTCGTTTACAAATTGCAAATATTTATAATATTTATAATATTTATAATATTTATAATATTTATAATATTTATAATATTTATAATATTATGTTGAGTTGTCTTTTTTTAATTTTTTAATTATTGAAGAAGCAATAACAAAATGGGATTAGTGTGATAGCACAACATTTATTTCATTTTTGAGTAACTAATCCTCGAATTCTAATACCTTGAGTTTTGAAAAAAATGCCAAAAGTTTCTTAATTTATCATAATAATAAAACGCGTCTCTGAAGCGCTATTAATTTAGTTAGAAGACTTTTGACGTTGTGAACATTGACAACAGAACCAAATGGCTAAGAATATTCAATGAATGCTACATCAAGAAGTTTTACCACGCACAAAGGAAAATCGTTTGGACGGTAGTAGCATTCATCGATTTTTTGCTGGTTCTGTTTCCTGATGTCAACAAACACATTTATTGTTTCCTGTTCGTCATAAAGAAAATTTTCAGACCAAACGTATTAACAGTGTCTCAGAGAAGTCGAATCATATTATTTTATTATTCATATTTTTCGTTGAACTGGTAGTGTTAATTATCGTTGAAAATCCATCTATTTCGATCCTAAATTTACTTTCTATTATAATGAAACTGTCGAATCATAATGAGCTGCTTGTTAATATCATTCTCAGTTTTTCCTCATTGAAATGAAACTGTTGGATGTCAGAAGGTCAGAACCATGAGCTACATTACATTGTTAATATGTTTATACTGCTACAGTCAGCAGTCATCCTGTTAATTTCTCAACAAAAATTGTTCATATTCTATGTTTGTGATAATTTAATATGTTTACTTGTGTTTTCCTATCCAGAGCAATACCTACGATAACAATATCGAGGCTCATCAAAATGAGGATAATGACAACAATGATTCTGACATTGATGATAAGAAGTAAAATGAATTTTACCAAGCCCTGTATCAAACTACATGACACTCCACAAATTGTTTCTACATTAAGTAGAAAATACACAAAAATAAACCATTCATTCGCAAAAATATTTATTTCTTTGTTGGTTAAATTCATAAATAACATAGAAATTGAAATAGAATTGAGAAAGAAGAGAGAAAATGAAGAAGAATGAAATTGGAACAATATAGATTTGGAAATATATGTAAACAAACATATATGAGGTAATCATGTTTATCAAGTTTAAAATATATTGTATTCTACTATTTTCTTCCAAGTAAATTTGATTTGAAATGATATATGCCAATTTATGTTGTTATATATCATGTCGTCCCAAACTCATGAGTTTATTATGTTTATAATCGCAAAAGATTAGAAAACAATATTCCCTATTTGACCTTTCTGCATTCAAATCATGAATTTCAGTAGAACCAAAATTTCTTGAATATAAAGAGCAGTTTCAAGTTTTTTGTAAAATAAACTTGCTTTTCATTGGTAGCTTAAATTTCAATGAATTATTTTGTGGTAATTAATTTATTCGATGTTTCGACTTTTGTGTGATAGAAAACTGACCTGAATCACTCACTACTACCTGAAGATCAAATCGCAAATTTTCTGGAGGAAATCTCTTCCGAATACGGAGGTGTCTTACAATTAGCTGATTTCTTGCAGGTAAAATGTTGCTTTGGCAACTTGGTACACTGTGAATGGAAGCTGATCATCCATACTATTCATACGCTTTCTCTGTTTAGAATAAACTTAGATTGGTGGGGTATATTTCGAAACTATCCATTTAGACATTTCATTCACATTAAAAAATAGTAACAATGGTATCCGTGATGAATTGTCTGATGGAATCGTCTCGAACCGCTCAACCATTTCAGTTTTAATCATTGGTTGTTATTGATGTGCTACTGTTGGGTGATGGGCTTCCACTTATTTATCATGGGGCAACTAACTGTTGCAGAACTTCGGGGAGGCGGATGTTCCTGGAGAGGAACTGCACGAAATTCTGAGGGAAATAGACACCAATATGAATGGACAAGTAGAGCTTGATGAGTATCTACAGGTATACTAACAATAATTACTGTACCCTCTGCTTGCTGCTTGGGTTTAATCATAATAATCATTGGGTTTTTTATGTGGTTACATATATGCATGGAACGACTTATATATTTCTAAAAATTTCATAGTCTATCATACAATTCAAAACAATAAACATTGAAAATGTAGATCTAGCATGCATGTTGCATCAATGCTAACTGTTCCATTAATACCATCTACTGCAATTTCCAATTGCGCCAATCACATTATAATTGAACTAACACTTTATGCCATATGTCGCTAATACTTTAACGCTTTATGCCATGGTCATATTTATGGTCAACCTCACTATTCTTTCTTTTACTGGAGTATATAATTTAAAATTCTGGCTTGAATGTTTTTTATGAAGATCGGCATGTTAATTAATTATAAAAGCAGAAAATCAGAGCGTCTATTGATTTGAAAAATCTGTCTAGAAATAGTTGCTCTCATATTTACTTTATTTTTCAATAAATTACTATCAGCATATTTGAAATAAGTATTTCATATTACTCGTATCAACCTGCTTTGTATTCAAATATTGCTTCCGCAATAACAAAGAAAATTTATTTCCATTTCCATTATGAGCATTAGAACAAGGTTGGAAAGAGATTATGAGCATCAGATATTAGTATTGAACAGTTGAAATAAATTTTGCATGAAAGTTGTTGATATCTATCATGAGTTTTTGTTAATTAATTATTTGATTCCTATCTAGATGCGTAGACTATCATAACATTTTTCAGCATGTAGTTTGTTTGGCGTTTGGCTTTAGGCTGCATTAACTAAGTTGAGTAATCATACATTTTTTTCAAGATCTAGAATAATTCAAGATACGTACCGGAATTTTTTCGTACTAAACTCGACTATTGATTCAATGGCAATTTTGACTTCTAGAATATGCTAGATACATGGAGAGTTCTCCATTTTGGATACAGAATTCAATCCAGTTCATCACCTCTAAATCATATTTAAATCATATTTTTTTTCTATGACTAAGCATTTCCTTCTGAACTACCTATAACCAATGTATGTTCGCTACTCTAAGAAGATTAAGGGCCGGTTCATGAGCTCGGGATTTAGCCAAGTCCTAGACTAAAACGGGTGGCTACCGTAGCATCGACAAACGTTTGTCTCGACAGGTTAGTGGGTTAGCAGCATAGAGAGCCCTTAGTACATAGTGTCGAGGCTGACGTGTGTCGATGCTATGTCGATGCGTGTGTCGTATGTCGTAGCCACCCGTTTTAGTCTAGGACTTGGCTAAATCCCGAGCTGATGAACCGGCCCTAAGAATTCAACTAGTTCGACTTTCGACTCAACTTACAAAATATTTAACTAATATTTTATAAATATATAACTATTTTAATAAATATTTATTTTAGATCTTAATATATTGATCTAAACTGTGGCTATCGAATTTCCTCGTCGACCATTCATTTGAGACAAATTGAGTCTTATTATCTTATTTTTCTTATGTCAGTTAAAATGTCGGTAATTGTCTTCTTATTTTTATTATATTTATTCAAATATATAAAGTAGGATCTAAAGGATATGTTGTGATACACTATTATAACTGTTGTATTGTGTAATTGATTATTGATATATTCACGTTTCCAATTGTATATTTGTGTACTTAAAGGAATAAAATCTATTCTATTTCTCAACAAATATTTATAATTCACTCATGTGAAAATAGTATTTAAATTATTCTGTACTTTGTATAAAAAATAATAAGGAGTCCTGGACTCTGAAAAAGAGTTCAACTGCGCTCCTAATTGAATCAATTCGTTTTGATTTTTTCAGATGATGTCAGCAATAAAGTCTGGACACGTGGCTTACTCTCGATTTGCAAGAATGGCCGAAATGGAGCATGAAAAACATGAAAAGGATTCTCTAACAAAGAAAATTACTGTCGAAAGAAGCGGAGGTGGTTTGTAAACACCTTGATGTAGCCCACAATTATTCACGATTTTATAATTTTATAAAAATACGAATCGAACTTATCGCTGCTATTTCAAAAATATAGTTTCTATCGATCCAGTTACTCTTACTTGAGTATAAAGACACCAGAAACGTAAAAACACGATGTTTTCATCCCCACAGTGTCATAGAATAGAAATCCCATTACGTAATTTGACCTTTTAACATAGGATATATCGTATGAATTATTCCCATATCATTCACTTCATTCAAGCAATAGGTCGAAGCAAGTGGTTTTATTTCTCAGATATTGTTTTAAAAGGGAATTTATAAGAAATAAATACTTTCAATGTGAGTACCTGAAAACTTGAATATTAGTTTGGATATTTATCAAGATTAATTTTGATATTAAGTGTAGGAGAACTTGAACTTGAAATGCCTTAGTGATGTATAACCATATTGTTCATAATCTCTGAAAAAACTTATTTTGCTCAAAAATAATATCTACTTCTAACACCAAGCTATTACGAAAATGTGCATATTATTCTAGCATCTTCTACTTATGCTGTATATTCTAGGCCTACAATGTTTTCTATTTATGCTGTTTATGAGTATATTTGATAATTAGTTTTGTAAATAGAGATTCACAATTCTGTACAATGTTTTTTCTGAAGACTAACATTTGATCAATGAGATTAACTTAGTACCTAATCATTCTTATTGATGTCAAGCAAGAAACTTCTCCCTATTGATATTCACCGTTGCGACTACCAAAACGATTGAGTATTAGAAAGATCTGGAAGAACTCTGAAAACGAAATCTATCGTTATGATTCGATGTTAAATTCATATGGATGAAACAATTTGGCTCAAATGAAGTAGAAATTTTGAACCATTTTATTAGTAAGCTTGGCAATGAAAATGAAAGGTGTTCTGTCATGAAATCCTTAGGTCTTCCAATACCGTAATAAGTTATTGAAACATCAATATTATACTTAGTCTAGGAATAATTCATTCTGGTAATATGATTACCAGTACACATTTCTATTGAAAATGAGGTGTTTCAGTATTATTTTGTGAAAATATTCTTTCTAAGTGGGTTAATCGATATTTGTGAGTTTTCTTGGAACCCTCCACCAGATATTTAGGAGTGTAATTGTAATTTTCTTTATTCTGGTTATAATCGAGTGCCAAGTCTTGCATGAATTTTTAAGTTTTCGATTTTCAATTCAATGCAACAATTTCGAAGTCGAAAGATAACTTATAAAAATAGCTGATTTATTTTTACACTGTACGACTAACAGCTAGAACTAAAATACTAGTATTAACTTGTGATTAAGGTTAGCCCTACTTGACAACTTTCAATACTGTACCTTGAATTCTCAGAGTTAGAAGACGTGGAATGTACCCAAATTAACTTTTACTATTGATGAAATCAATGAAATTTAATTTAAACCCTTCCTGACAAGATTTTTAGTATAACTAGTCTTGTTATTTTTAACTCTGTGATCATTTATGAATTTTCTTCTTGTTAAATTTTAATGAAATATTAATTTTAGTCTGAAGTTGTTATTGTTAATAAAATTATAATTTCATAACTTGTTTCGCTCATCTTTACTCATTACCTAGTCAACCTCCTTCTTGACTGCGGCTACTTGAGAAAGGACTGCATCATATTATGTTACAATGTATGATAAACAGAATTTTATTAGCAATGGATTTATATTATTAAATATTCAACTTAGGTCTACAGGCAATTTTTGATGTTTTCCTTGATTTCTCTACTTCTAAACTCGATTTCTCAACTCTAACTTGATTTCAGATCAAACTGAAACTTCAAGATTCTATTTATTTAAACAAATTGCAGTTGCTTTGCCTTTGTTAATTTATATGTATGTTCCTAGTTAATTTTAATCAATTTTGAAGGAATTTTTCATTCATCACAACTTCATCGCTTGTGGAACAGAATGGAGATCACCTAGGCATGTAGCACTAATCAATAGAATAGACTCTCGTTGAAAATCAAAAGAGGAGCAGTAGTTCATTCAACTTATTATTATTCTATGTGACAATCTTCAAGTAAATCACAATACTAAATACTGTATTGTCTTTTGTGGGTAGTTTTGCGTCAATTTCAGTTAGCTAAAACATACAACAAATAATTCGAAGAAGAATAGTATTTCTAAGAACTGGAATAAGTCTGTTTATTCCGTTTCATGGAAACTCTATCTTTTTCCAGTGAATAGGCGTTAAATTAGCGTGAGAAGTTACAGCTGAATCAATTGATATTTATTTATTGCTAACTTTGAAACATTTTTCTGATTTTTCAGAACTTTCAATTTCTTCAAACGATTGTTATTTTTTATTGACATCTGAAACATCCTCTGCTGCTTGTCATTTTTGGAACCCTTTCAATTTCTTCAATAATTGTGATGATGATGATAAGAGATATAGGAATTTTCATCTCCGATACTGTCAAATTAAGAAATAAAGCATGTGAATAGCAATGTGCCAATCAAACGTGTTATCAAAAGTAAAGTCAACTAATGATATTGATTGATTATGAAATTTTAATCACCTCTTTAACAATCCAATGGTGTATGACAATGCTGAGAAGTGAGAACTATAGGTTCCAGTTCAGAGTTGAGCAGGCATCAACATTGGATTTGAAAGTTTTCTCTCCAAATTTAATTACCTGTAATTGAAAGATTACTATTAATTGCAATAGACACTTTTGCTCTCTCCCTACATCCCACTCCGCTCATGGACTGATTCCCGTAACACTAGTATGTATTCGGCGTTAACGATGAAGCAGGTAAAATAGGCAATATTATTAATTATATTTATGTGCTTCTTTTTTTCTCACTTGATTAGCAGTGAATAAAAAATAGTTTTTTTTCAATTATTTTAAATTTTTATGTGCTCATTTGTAAACTTTTATAATAAGTTTCACTCAACTTGACATGTTGAGCTTAGAGTTTGAAGAATACGACACTGCTGGTTTTGCTAGAACCTATTTCCATGAAGAATCGATTATCTTGGTTTATTCTGAGCTCTGTTATCAACTTGTATCATAATAATAATGACGAAGCATGTATTACATCATCGAGCAATGTTTTTATTAACCGCTGACAAAGATCCAATAAAATCTTATTGGAAAGAGAGCCATCTAATCTTGAGCCATACCTAGAATTTGAGTTTTCAAATTTTTATAAGTTTTCAAATTGCCAATCTATAACTTTTTAACTTTAAAGGTATTGAAAAATTCTGTAATAAATTACTTATAATTTCACAAAGAGAAAAGAATTGATACGAGTACATATACAAGACTCTAGTCTTTGCTTGATGGATGTGCAGTATTATATAAAATGTACAGTGATTATATATCGTCTTCATATATAGGTAGGTAGTCACTGTAGTGCACTGTGTTAACATACAATGCACATAATATAACTGGGTATTAAGCCCAAAAAATCCCACCAATTGCATATTCCAATAGTCAATTTTCATTTTGATTCAACTGTACAAATTAAACAAAATAAAAAGACTGGAAATTGTCAAAACTACAAATTTATTGAAATATAATAAAATTATTTTTGATTAATTCGTTGTGTTGACAATTTCCAGTCTTTTTATTCAATATGAACATCTATTAGAATATCACCTTCACTTCTACGCCTACACACGAAAAATATTATTCACTTCAACTTGGTACCTACAAAGTTAACCCGATTTCACTTGGTGTTTTCATGCGATTTCTCAGAAAATGTTGGGGAGTAGAATATGGAACAGTCTTGTGCGTAAGAAAGCGATGGACAAATGGCGCATGGAGCAGTCTGAGCTGCGTCGAGCTCTGGACCTGATAGATCTGACAACGATTGGCATAGCCAACACGTTTGGCCTGGGCGTGTATGTGCTGGCCGGCATGGGAGCGCGCGAAGCTGGACCGGGCATCTGCGTTTCGCACTTCATTGTCGGTGTGGTAACAACCATCACAGGTACACCGTCTGCTCTTTTTTGTCAACTAGGACATTCAGGGATCGCACAAAAGTGCGACTTCATTAAACTACGTGAAATAGTTTCCAAATGTACTTGCTCCTCCTTCCTCAATCCCGTAGCATATACTCTCTCTCTCACACACTCTCTCTCTTACCCTCTCATCCTTGCTCTTTTACACTTTCTATCTCTTTTTCATTTTCTCTTACCATTTCACTCTTTCTCTCTCTCCCTCTTATCATCTCTCTCTCGCTACCTCTCTGTCTCTCCACCTTTAATAGAGGCGCTACAAAAAAGGTGTTTGTTAATTATTGAATATAAAACAATTGGATGGTTTTCTGCAACTTCTATTTACTTAAAACAAAAGATTTGCTTGCATTGCTTACACTTTTCACTACCGTACCCTACTTACTTTTTATCTACTTTGAGCTATTATAAATATTTAAATACATTATGATGGCCTGAGCTAGATGACTGACAACATGGTTTGTGAACTTTTTTAAATTGAATTATTGAATAGTGTTTTTCTTCGATTAGCTTATAGGAGTTATATTGGATCACCCATCGATTTCTAACTGAAATTACCGACATGCAGTTTGTTTTGGATCAAAACGTTTACCACTTTATATTGTATTTTAATAATTTGACTCTCATCTAGCCATTTCAGTGTAAACGAATTGTACTGAGTGTTTATTATTGAAAGTTTCAGTTAAGAGAATTTTGGTGCAGACTCACAGTAATCGATTTAGATAATTTTGTTAATTTTCAATTGAAGAAAGGTGGAGTATATTATAATTATTGCAGCTCTTTGTTATGGAGAATTAGCAGCGGCAGTTCCCAGATCCGGCTCTGTGTATAGTTACACTTATGTTTTGATGGGAGAATTTATGGCTTTCATCATTGGCTGTCTGCAGTGCATGGAGAGTATAATTGGTAGGTTTAACTCCTTTTCAATACCAATAATTTATGCCTCAGCTACAAATCTACGTCATCAAAATCCTCCTCCTTCTTTATTTTTGATGTTTAATTTAGAATTAATAACTTGACAAAAATAAAAGATCAACAATAAAAATCAATAATAAAATATCCCCACTTCTTACTTTTGGTAGCTTGACTTGTGTTAGTTAATTTATTATACCTATGGAAATCGCTGGAGAAGTATTGAACATTTTCAAATCACGAAATAATTTAAAATTGCAATAATTTTTCAGCTGCTAAAGAAAAGTTACCTTTTTCAAATTTAATCGAAACCCCAAACCCCTCTAAATAACCTGAAAGCCTTCTAGTGGTTTTAGAATAACCATAATCAATAATAATTTATTATTGAATTCAATGATCGAAATACCTCATCAGATTTTCTAGGAAACTATGAACACATAAATATCACTGCTCATATACAATATGAAAATCAATCTCAATTTTTTGAATAAATTCAACTGTGTAATTCTGATAAAAAGTCTAAATCCAATAAATTGTATATGATCTTTTATTATTTTCCAAAATTAGTATAAATATTCTTTACTGTGTATTTTGAATTTAAAGGGTCTATTTATTGTTAGATAATAAAAAATAACTGACTTTTAAAATGGTCATTATAGGAGTCGCATGCCTGGCAGGAGGACTCAGCGATTATATTGATAACATGATTGACAACAAATTAGATGATTACTTTGCTAAAGTCAATATTCCAGTAGTTTTTGCAGATCCTAACGTTGTTGCAAGCTTCCTTATCGCAATATGTAGCTGTAAGTACAAAAACAGTCCTTATTTATAGATGCATTATTATTACTGTTGTGATATTTGGGATGGAATTGTTGTAATTTCATTTCATGAAAATAAGTTTGGAGGTTTTGAAGGAATTGATGTTTTGAAAAATCCACATCTATTGCTTAAAAATGATGTGGGAAAATTAAATGAGTTGAAAATGAAATGAGTTATGGGAAAATAAGAGAAAACGCCTGTAACCGAATCACATTATTTTTATTTTTCATTATTTTACTTTTCATTCACATCACTGGATATTTTGATTGCTGTTAAAATAGATTTCTATTGATCCATAGGTTTATTCAACATCATCCACGTTATCAGCATTATCATAGATTTTGGATTGAATAATACAACTAGAAACTTCTCCAAAATTCATCTAGTCCTAGATATTATTAGTTTTTAGAATTTTTGAATAGACATCACTTTTATATCCACATATCCATATTTATCGAGTTATAAAAATATCTGCTGGAGTTGAAATCAACGTTTGAATTTTTCCAGGCATATTAATTGGTGGTGTGGAGTTGACAGTAACGTTCCAAAAACTTCTCACATTTTTAAATCTAACAACTTTAACTATAATTATTGTTATTGGTGTTTGTAACGGTAAGTATCACCAACAACCTAATTTCTTTGGCCAGAACTTTCAACAAATTGTAATATTATCATGACATACTACATATTCGAATAGAATAACGAAAAAATATACATAAATATATGTATAAGATACAACCTTAAAAAGGTCATAGCCTATATCTAGAAGTGATTTCAAACACAATTTTCACCGTGACAGTAGTCGGCTATTTCTTCAGCAACTTCATGAGTTCAAGGTAAAATAAGAATTCAGCCATTCATAAATCAAAGTCAAGTAGTAGGTACCGGTAATCTATAAAAACAAATATCAATTAACCAATTTTTTTTTATAAAAGGGTGATACGCACAAAAGATTTTTGCTTGCGTGTGAGGGTGTTGTGAATGATGATGATGAGTGATTGATGGACCGACAGTTTCAGTTGAGTTCCAAACCGCCGTGAAGTGATTTTGATGCTCTTAATTTTTATTTAGCGGAGCAGGCCTCAAGTGGTCACCCTCACGACACGAGCAAAGGGCCCACACACTATATAAACCTGACGGCTGTGACGGCAAAAACCGCTTGATATATATTTTTATAATTATATATCAAACTGTCGATGTTTGAGGCGTCCTCTAAACCACAAACATGACAAGCCAATAATATTTCATTAGACTACTGTGTAATGACTCGATCACTATCCATTGAAAACTTTAAAAACTTCCTCATTTTTACGTATTGAGAATTCACCCGCACTTACTGGTGCTTGAATCCGAAGTCTACCATCACTTTTCCTCTACTATGAACGTATTCATTAGGTTTTGGTAGAGATAAAAAATTCAAATCTGACTGGAACTCTAGCACACTCTGCTAATGAAACCAGGCTTTATCGGTTGGTATTTTCTGGTGTAATATACTAGATAAGTACTCTTTGTTCACACAGGTCAGGAATGCCAAGCTTGCCTGACGGTTTATAGTGTGTAGGCTACTTTATCTAGACTGAGAGATTAGATTCGGGCGCAATCACGAAGTCAACCGCTTCCCTTTTCCTGGACTATCATTATTACACTTGTAATACCTAAGCAAATATCAATGTTTTTTGCAGTGACTCGGGAATACTGTAAAAGTTAATTAGACATGAAGATTGAGTTTACACATAACATAATTAAGATCAGATTAACAAAAATTAACATTGTTGATTGGAAATTAAGCTAAACAGGCTGACCTTTGTACAACTTTAGACTAGGACTTTTTACAGTAATTCTTCATCATATATGTATATTTTTCGGAACTGTCTACATGCATTTGGCATATTTTTGTTAATTTCCTTGCTTTGCTTCAGCTGACCTGAAGAACTGGTCTTGGGAACCCGGAGATGAGGAATTCCCACCCGATGGTAGCGGAGGATCCGGAGGTTTCTTTCCATTCGGTTTCCAAGGCGTACTGGTCATAGCTAGGGGCTGTGTTTACGCCTACAGAGGATTTGAAGGCATTTCTTGCGCTGGTGAAAAAAAATTTTGTTTTCTCAGTATAGTTTTCATATTGGATGAAACTTGTTCCACTTTCATTCAATCGTGGACCATCTTTTGCTGCTAATTCATCTAATCTAAGTGATTGGATAGCACGCTAATCACATCCCGTGATTTCGAAGACCTCTTGGTAAAGGATGGTTGTTGTCAATGAACCTTGTGTCAGATCACACGGGTGCCTACCAAAATTTCTGAGGGGGGTGTGCGATAAATAGGTAGTTTTGAGGGGTTTTTTGGGGAGAGGGGGGTCAAAAATAAGTAGTATAGACTATAGAGGTTTAGAAAGTAAGATGTTTTTGTAGTAAAATGATTTTTTGTGTAATATTTTATATTTGAGGACAAGCTATTAGACTCATGATATCGATCTATAATATTGGAATCTGACTAGATTAAACTGGAATCTTCTTTCAAGGGAGCAATTGAGGGGGGCTTGATAACTGTTATAAATGCTGTTTAAAATTACAGGGTAACTAGTTTTCACAATTTACGGCATTATACAATTTCATCAACAGCTTCAAAATTCTACACTTCTTGAACTGGTCACTTAAATGGTCTATAGGCCTACATGGCTTCAGACTCAGCTGAAACAAAAATAATCCTCCTAATCTTGTCCAAAATTTGCTTATCTTCTAAGTATTCATGAATATTATTCCTGTTTCTGATCCTTTGTTGTGATTTATTTGAAGCTAGAAATATAATTTAATTTGAGAAAATACAACTGATTGATTAGTTTGTAGAGTTCATGCTATTTTCCTAAAAGACGATCGAATTTTGTGTGGCATCTATATTTCCTGCTTCTAAATACCATAAATACTCTTTCCTACAATGATATTTCAAACTTTATTTCAATGAAAATAAGGGATTTATTGTATTACTTCGTGTGATGAGGATGCTTGTGAATTTTATTGCATACAATTTAAATTATGGTTTCTCAAAAATACAAGAGTTCAGTTGTACACTTTATACTGCAACATATTGTTAGTTCAATACATGTCAGTTCCAGGGGATACCGGATTTGAGCTCTAGTGAATTTTACAGTAACTAATACTGTACTAATTTCACCTTGATTTTTACAGGAGAAGAAGCCAAAAATCCACGGAAACTTCTGCCATTGGCCATTTTATTGACTCTCATTATAGCATCAGTGTCTTACATAGGAGTAGCCGTGTCACTAACTCTCATGTGGCCATACTTTGACGAGGTGACCGTATTAATCGATCTAGATTAGTTGAAATAAATGAACAAATTTCATTGAGTTAAAGCTCAACTTATCAACAACTGTTAGTTGTTGAAAGATGTTGGGATAGCCTATATGTTGTCTCAACAGCTATATGTTAATTTATTTTGCCAGTGGATAATTTCTTCATTCTGATCAATATTGAACAATAATTACAATTCTCATAACAACAAATACAGTACAGTATACGATACCGTTAACACAAGTAGGCTATAACTTATGTATCATAAGCATACTTTGTAACTGTATAAGTAGAGACACAGAGGAGAGAGTAATCTCTCTCCTAAAGGATAGATAAGAGAGAGATAGTAATCTCTCTATAAACGAGAGATTACTCTCCTAAAGGAGAGATTACTCTACTAGAGGAGAGATAAGAGAGAAAGAGTAATCTCTCTCTCTCTCTCTAAAGGAGAGATAACACTCTCCGCTGTAGTAGAGAGTTCACTCGTTTGATGAGATCTTATTAATTTGTCTCAGTTGCGAATTTCGTTACTTACAAAGCGAAGATATTGAATTTATTCAGTTTTTTTATTTTATTTGCAGAGTGTAACATCGCCTTTCCCATATGCCCTCGATATGACAAATATGCATGACGTGAAGTGGGTAGTATCAACTGGTATACTGTTTTGTCTTTGCGCTTGGTAAGATTTACCATGGCTTTTCCATTTCACACTGCAGATACACGATTTCATATCTGGTTTTCTCCTAAATAAACAATTTTAAAATCTCACAATTCCGATTGAAAAGTGCTTGATTCAGTCCAAGTTGATAGTACTATTGCCGATCATGATTTGATATCCATACAAGAC
Organism: Laodelphax striatellus; assembly: GCA_017141395.1. Lineage (NCBI taxonomy): Eukaryota > Metazoa > Arthropoda > Insecta > Hemiptera > Delphacidae > Laodelphax > Laodelphax striatellus. The sequence goes on from CM029531.1 coordinate 24,959,788, forward strand.
TGACTTACCCCCTAAAATAATAACATGAAAACAATTTTGATAAAGAAATTATACAGTAGCGAGGCAAAAAGGTACTGAGCCAATTTGAGAATTGATTTATACTATCAATCTACTATATTAAAAGAGTTTGGTGTCGTGTAGAGTAGATTTTGGAAAGTTCGTGGAGAAGTTTGAGTGAACCGATTTTGATGCGGTTTGCGCCAGAACAAAGATAAAACATTCAATTTCTGCAGGCTCTATTTGGTTTTCAAAATTTTTTAATAATTTTAAATTGGAGAAAAATAATGAAAACCAAAAACCATCTGTTGCCATTAAAATATACTAAATTATTAAATCTACTGAGTTACTTTGTGGAATGTCACGTAGATAGAGCTTAGAAACGTTTTACTGAATAGTCTATAAATATTTATAGAATATAAATATTATTACTGTGCAAGGTAGGATTTCATTGGAATGTCACAAGTATAAATATAAGTATAAAATCTACTAACCTTGGGTAAGACTGATCTGCTGTCAGTTGCAGATAGTCAAGATAGAACTAAGAATATTAGAAACTTCAAGTGAGCACCGCTTTGCGGTGCACGGGGTGAACTAGTTTCTTATTAAAAATTAACTATGGTTGAAAGACTAAGAGCGGGTTGTCACGAACGGTTTTTGGGCGGGAGACAAGATTGTGGCAGCTGTTTCTTGTCTCTTTCCCACACACGGAACCGCAACCGCCTAAAAACCGTTCGTGTGAACCAGCTCTAAACTATTCGCATGAATTTTTTTGTTAACACTAGATACTTTTTATTTAAGCTTGCTTGGAAACACGTACACTTGTACTCGCGTATTATACTCTATGGGAGTAGATGGCCTGATATTCAAGTGGTTCGGAAGAGTCAACTCAAAAACGAAGACGCCCATAGTTTCCACTATAGCAACTGCATTACTCGCTGGTGAGTTTCCCTTGGTTCAAAATTATTACAATCAAGCATGGCGATTGAATAGCATTGAATACATGGCATTATAAGCTTCATTATTCAACTACCGGTTCCAGAATTGATTACTGTATTAGGAATAGGTGAACATTGAAGATGGGCTAAAAATTATGTCAAACGTAGACAAGATTTCCAATGTTCATAATGCATAAATGTGGAATAATGCTAAAACTTTCATTTTAAAAAGCGGGAAGAATCGCGTTGTAAATCAGTAGAATATTATAATAAAAAATATCTAGGACATAGAAGATATCATCCACACATGATTTTTTGGTAGTTTTCAGTTAAGTAACACTCTGAACGAGTACATCCTAAATTCCTAAGGTTATGTTCAGGGGTGAATATATTTAGGATGGATATGGAATGGTTTTAGGATGAATATATTGGGTAGACAACTTTCCGAGGAATCAAATTTTTAAAATAATTATTTACAATGTAGTCTAATGCAAGGGTCTTATGCCCCGGATTATTGGATAGGCAGTTGCCTACCCGCTAAAGCCGCCCCTGTTTATGTTGGCCAGTCAGCTTCAAAAACTACACTTCTATTCTTGTAACCTTTGATTGATTGTCTAAGAGGACTCTTAGAAACTTCTTAGAAGTTTCCTATTTCAAAAGTAGAACTACTGGCATTCGTTACCGTGGTTGTAGTGGTAGTATAGTAGTGCGGTAATGAAGGAACATATTTTTTCAACTCAATTTTTTTCAACAGGTGCATTTGCGATTATTTTCGATGCGGACGGTTTCATAAGAGCATTAGTTTCTTCAGTTAATTTGATATCGCATACTGTTGTGTCAGTGTGTGTACTTTTGCTTCGATACAGAAATACGCAACAGGTGGGCTGCCAAGATGATGAGATGAGTAGATTGTTCAACAGTGGACGCAGTCGGCTGGAAGTCTTACTTAATCTAAAGGTGCATTGCAAAACACCAACTACGCAGTCGTACTCTGTGGTCAAAATCACTATTATAGTTTTATGTGAGTTATTTTATTCTATATTTTACAGTAAAATTCAAAGAGAATATCAATGTAAATAAAATACAAGATTCATCCAATCCTGAATAGTTTCAATACTATGAGACACCTATAATTTATTATTTCAGAACATTCGATTCTTCAATGACATGTATACCAGATTGGAAGTAGTGTTATCCCGATCATATAATTTTCTAATACGTGCATGCTATTAAATAATAGAGTGCTCTGAAATAATTAGCGGTCTGTAATTAAAATTCATTCAGCCTATAAGTGCAATACAAACCTTTCCTATTTAAAATTTTCGAAAATAAAAAAACTTTCCTAATTTAAATATTCGAAATATTTTAAAAATATTTCGTATGTATTTTATTTTCTACATTACCGTACGTGAAGCTATCCAAAACTGAAGTTTGTGATACTCATACTGTAGAGTCGTAATGCCATCTATGATCACTTGGCTTGGGGTCAAATGAAACTTTCAAGGTATAGAAATAAATGAATTTATTAAAGGGCTTATTATTCATTCTATGTCATTAATAAAACTAAACAATAATCGATTAGGCTTATTCATTATGAAAAATAATTTTTATTATTTATCACTTTTTAGTAGCAGCCAGCTCGATATTTAGCGTAGTGAACGTGGGTCAGCCAATATTAAACTTCAGAGGTGCAGTGGTCTTCTTGTGCTTGCTTGTGATTGGATTCTGTATTTTAGTATTGATGAGACAGCCTCAATCTTCGGATAATATTCCTTTCAAGGTAGCTTATTATCTCTATTCTGTATGTTATAGTCACGATTTCCACATGCTCAAATGAGCACAGCGAAAGTATAATGTAGAAGTGTAATATTATTAAGTGTAATACTGTAAGTATTATCTCATAAAAATACTTATCAAAAACAAAATGACGATAGAATAGGACCAATGGGACGATATCAAGTCCAAGAGGCTGAAAGAAAGTGATTCTCCACTTGCAAGAAAATCAAAATATTGAAAAATAAAATTAATTAATAATTTCAATGATGATTGAAGCAAATAACTATTCAGTTGTCTGATAAGATAATAGTTTTGAGAAAATGCAAAATCAAGGTATAGCTTATTTCCATTTGAATTTTACAAGAGTGTTCTACAATTTCCCCGTAATTTTCTCCTCCATCCCGAAAACTTTGAAAAATTTATGGTCTTTCTAAATTCTTCTGAAATGGCCGTACAATTTTGATGGGCAATTTTTGTACAAAAATTGAAAATTGCATATTTTCATCAATGGAAGGAATTTTGCCGTTTCTCCAGGACGTTTTCTGATGGAGCTAGCGCCAAAAAATGATAAGAAACTAATGGTAATTGACTGTAACAGTTCATGTTTAATCTAGGCTGCTAGAGAATCATTTACACCTTTAAATTATTGAAACTTGTGAGGGTTTTTCTATCTTGCTAGAGTGGACTAAACAAGCAATATTATTTCTATCAATGCTTTCCTCAGTCACACAGTGGGTTTTGAGAATAAAACGCGGCATTCAGAGTTTTTCTGTTGAAAGGTGCCGTTCGTTCCTCTTCTTCCTGTTGCCAGTTTATTGGTTAACATTTTCTTGATGATGGAAATGCTAATTTCTGATATGATATGGTTGATGCTCATCATCAGTATACTTCTCAGTGAGTACCTTTGGCTATTAGTAAACGGAATTCTATCCATGTCCTCACCTGGATGTTCGGATTGTGAAAAATTGACTATTATTTAAAAAATCTAAATCATTATTCTCTGACTCAGTGCCTCATTCATCTAGTTCTGCAATGACCTATAACAATAGTGATTGTTTAATTTAATTAATTAAATTATTTAAAGTAGTACATACTTTTTATGCAGATCCAAAGCTCAATTTTGAATTGAAAGCGGGGTAGGGTGATAGTACAAACTATACCTAATTCATATTAATAATAATAACAATTTGTAGTATGAACTATTACTACCTTGATGTTGTTGATTAAGATTATAACAAGCATGACAAGTATTTAGCATGAACTAGCTGTAAGCATTTCTGTGGCAATGGGCTGAAACGAAGGATCTTAAAAATTTTACTTTTATTGAATAAAAAGACTAGAAGTTGTCACAATGACAAATATATTAAAATATCAAGACACCAATTGCGGTTGTTCATTATCAATCTCTGGTAAAATCAAGTGAGTCTCTGAACCAAGAATCTCTGGAGTTTACCAGAGTTTGAAATGTTGCAACAACCAACACCAGTATTTCGATATTTAAACCTGTGGTTGTGACAGCTTCTAGTTTCTTATTCGATATGGATAACTACCACAATATCATCTTCACTATTACCAAAGACAATTCTAATACTACTATGGATTAAATTCTCTTATAACACAAAAAATAATTTTTCAGGTTTAATTATCTACTTTGGCTACGGATTTGGACATAGTGTAGAAGCTGGTGAGAAAGAACTATCAAGTTCTAGTTCTTCTCGAAGAAATTCTGCAATTATGGATTTCCACTATTAAAATAGCATAATTTTAATCATAATGTAATAGACTATGCTTTTTTAAAATTCACAACCCCATTCCTTGATGGGTCGTAGTTCACTATCCAAGGAGCTGAATCAAAAGTCACCATTATCCTTTAACACATGAGACGTCATTGTCTCACTATTTTCAACAAATTAAATCATTGTAATATTATTAATATGAGTGCGTATTAAGTAGTTTTGTTCTTCACAATATTACAATTCACTCAATTACCAAACGTATATGTAAATAGAGAGATTCTCTCATTCCTAAATAAATTTATTTTCTCAATGAATCCTAAGTTTTTCTATGCTATAACTATCGGAGTATCAAACAGAGACGATGCTCTAATTCCATAAGAATTCTATTATTTCTATGGGAAATACGTTCTTTTATTATATTTCCAATGAAAATTTCCCAATCTGTCCTTCTAAAACTTCTTCAAATCATATTTCATTCTTCTTCTTATTCCATTTAAAATACTTTTTTTTTGGAGAGGGCTAAATAAAGATTTAGATAAGGCCTTGTTCTATAGGATTTAATAACTTTTTTTTTTTATCATCCATTCAATATTTGAGTTCTGACTTATCTGAATCACCCTGTACAATAACAAAATAAGAAACGAAAACAAAATGCTAACTCAATTCTATTGAACATACAATAAAATAATTAAATTCTCATTTTATCCCATGTATTTACATTATCATCTGAATTTAGTATCTTTCATTGAAAATATATAATTCTTGAGGGAATACACAAATTGAAGACTAAAGTTCACGAAAGCTTGTTCAAATTCAAAACTCGAAGGTACAAGAAGTCTCAAATGAATAAAATAGATTAATGGAATACAATAGGAGAATAAAAGGATTTTCAAGATGAAACTAATCCTACAAGCTTTTTCAATATAAATTTTCCCGTTAAAGAAAAATTAGTAATAGATAAGGTAGCTTGAGCTAAGCCAGCTAACAAAATTTCTATAGATTTCCACTGACCAGCGAAAAATTAAACGAGTCCCAATCAGTTTTATTGTATGATGACATTTGACATTGTCAACAAAAAGTATCGTACGAAGCTTCATAATATTTTATTAGTGAAGGAGGTGAAATAATTGGTATGGCCTCTGAAGTGGCGTCTTCCGCCCCCAGGCCTATAGCATTGCGGGCGGCTGTGTGGAGAGGGCAGTGGGGATGGGGTGATACGGGGGCGGTGCAGTGAAGGGTGATGCTGACACGCCTTATAACACAAGACAGTATGCAATGCGTCGCTCCCATGAGCCCTACTATCACTATCATCATCATCCGCTATGAGACTGGTTGACAGGAATTCTATTTCTTGAGAAAAATAAATACAGTAATAATAGATCTGCTAGACCCATAGTCTTTGCTGAGACCCAATAGTCTTTTTAGTCTTTGCTGAAACCCATCAGTTGAATTGACTGCGGGCTCATCCATTATCTACAGTAGTTTAATGTACAGTAGTTTAATCTACAGTAGTTTAATGTGTCGATTAGTAGATTGTTATACAGTATTAACTGTATTGTAGAGGAGTACTTGAAATATGCGACAATTTTTTACTTTGTCATTTGAGAGTAATTATTGAGAAATAAAAATAATAAAATTCCTGACACCTGAGAGGTAAGAGGGTTGAGAGAGTTACGAGGCATGAGATGATACGGGATCAATTGTATTTTTATTATTTATGTACTTTATTCATGTAGATTACAAAAATGAATCGGCTTAATTTTAAATTATGATAATTGAAAATAAAAGTTATTATAGTATTCTATTTTTTGAAGTTTAAACATAGCATGAACTTCGGAAACTTATACTGTATAAAACTTATAATAATAACATGGAATGAAATTCAATATGATAATGATTGTGCTATATCTGCATAAAATAGCTGAAGGAGAGTAGAGAAACCTTAGAACTGCAGGATTGCGTTAATTGATATTAGCACACTCAGATTGCAAACTGTTTTGAGAAAAAACGCTATTTACATTTCTCACTCTCCAAATAAAATTTCTTCAGAATAAGTTTGCGCTTCGCTGCTCTCCAATTGCCAATCTTCGCTCAAGTGTTTGGGATCTATTCAAGCGCAATGTACCCTTTATTTCATTCCTAAGTTGCAGCCAGCTGGCAGGGCCCCAGTAAAATGGATTCAACGAGGCCCCCTTTTCCCCGGATTTATAACTAACTCATCGGATCTATAACTTTCGGGGCCCCGCGGTCATAAAAAAAATAATTTCGTTGTTGAATGTATTCAATATTTGAATGTCAATTAATATTTTACTTGATGAATAAAATGATAGAAACCAGGCACTGATGGTTGGGTTTTATGTATGGAATGCGAGTTCTCATAAGAGACAATATTTATTAATTCCAACTACTTTATTCAACAGTCTTCAATTTTCATATAATAATGTAAAGAGATTCATTTAATTCAATTACCAGGTTTCTCCTAGCACAGTTTTCTACAAAAAAAAATCAGGAGTAAGAGTTATCAGAAAACTGCAAATACATTTAATGTATTAGCAGTTGAATAAGGCACTGTCTGAATAATCTGATATAAGCACTTGTTTTCTGAAATAGTTTCCCCACACCCAGATCCAAAGTCTACGTGGGGAAATATTTCCCTGTATGAATTGTATATATTTTGTGATGATGTGCTTTGTTTAAAGGGAGTGGAATTCAGGAAATAAATTTAAGGAGCTTGATGGTTGTGAGGTTGCAATTAGACTCTGAGTAAATCAAGAATGGCTTGAAGTGAGAAGGCTGATAGAAAATCGGTTGGCTTGGCGTCGAGCCGGTCTTCGAGAGGTAACTACTGTATGAGTGAATTAAAATGTTCGTCAGCGCGGTGTGATGGAAAAAGATGGAAAATTGGGTGGCTGGTGTCCGGCTGGAGGAGGTGAGGGACCAAGGGGCTGACCAAAACCAACATTGTTCAGATGGAGCGTCGAGCGTGAGAGATGAACGAACCATTTTGATCAAGGGAAGCTTATTGCACATCGCAATGAGCCCAAGTGATGCGATGCAGCGGCGGCGATGCACATGGGCGGACCTGAGGTGTGGTCCCTGTGGGGGCTGGCTGGCTGACCCTCTAACGCCAACCTCCACTCCTAAACTACTTTCCTTATTATTACCAAGAGCTACCTTTATAATAAATCCCATCTCACCCGCCATTCTTCCACTCCACCCCCTCTTTATTACCATCTACCTCCAACTCCACTCATTCAACTCACACTCACTCTCTTTCACTGTCTCTTAGAGGAGATTAATTATATACAGGGTTGTGTAGTAGAGAGGACCAGGAGTCCTGCCCGCACCCTTGAATAAAGGCAATTAATCAAATCAATAACCATCCTTTCTCTCAAATAAAAACACTCGCTTTCTCTCCATTCTTGTAGTATAATATTCATAGAATAATAAATAATTGGATAATTTTTCTTTTAGTCCATACTTTGTTTAATCAATCAAATATTGGAGTTTCAATATAATTTTTACTATATATCATAATTTAGAATTAAGCCAATATGCTTTTAAAATCTACGCATATGAATTAAATAAACTCGCTTCCCCATCATGAAAATTTTGAACGATTTTACATCAAACACGATTATGGATGAACCAACTTCAAAAAGCCTATTTTGTGTTCCGATTTTGGAGTGTTTTTTCGTTTTTAATCAATTTTGAATACTGAAAATGAATCTTAGAGGATTTTTTTTAATTAACTGAATTAATAAATGATATCTTTTAATGAAAAAATTTCTGGTATTTCACTGAAGATGAGGTACATAGTTGTCAAGATCACAGCCAGGATTATCAAGAACACTTTAATCCCCAACCCCTCAAAATCAGAATTTCAATCTTTTTCATATTTTTATATTTTTAGATGTTATTCATAGAAATTGTTAGTGCCGTTCTTGGAAACGCTAACTATTGTCCACTTCTATTATCCTATGTGTCAATACGAATTGGATCTTGGATCTTCTCAATTCTCAATGAGAGAAACGACATCACTTGACAATGGACCGTTCAAGAGTAGAGAGGGTAACAGAGATTGGATGTATACCATTTAAAATTAGTTTCTGTTCTTTGAAATTTTGAATCTAGACAAACAATATTTTTACTACTTCTTTCAGGACAACTCCAGAACACCAATAAGGAGCTTTACTGAACAAGAGCTCTACAAACACTATGAAACATGAGGAGCGATACTCTCTAGTCTAATCTGTTCTCTGTGATAAAATGTAAAACGAAAAAGGCCTCATTTTTTTCTGAAAAATTCCTTCAGATCAAGGAATAAAATTTTGATTCTTGATCAAAACTAAGATGGATTCTGAAAGCATTGCCTACCCAAAACTAAGAACAACTCGGATTTTCATTTGTCTGACCTTATCAGTATAATTATAATAGAAGAATGCGTACTAGAAGCGCCATTTCATCAGTCTTTGAGGGGGGGGGGGTATGGGGAGGATATGGAATATCCCATGAAAAGGGGAAATTTTTTGAAATATTACGATTAAAAATGTAATTTTAAGCTTCATTTTGTCCATATAAAGTCTTAAAGTAATATTATTGATAGGCCCGGTATTTCAAATCATTTATATGGTCTTTGGGAAGGGTCTAGGTTCCCTGCCCCCCCCCCAAATGGCGCCCCTGATGAATACAGGAAACAACAAACGATCTTATTTGATAATGAAGTGCTATTGACGCACTTGCACTTTGTAAACATGCATCTGTATCAAATAAATGATGTTGTTATTTTACAACACACGTTGCTAATAAATTATCTGCTGAAGCCAAGCACACAGATAAGCTTGTATCTGAAAAGATGAACTCAAAAACGTCTGAAGGGAAGAGAAGGAAAAATACAGAATAACTAGAAGTAGCTATTATTGCTCTTTATGCCCTACGATTACCATGTGTTGAATTTTAAATAAGCAGGCGCCTTTCGCAGCACTGATTTTTTATTTGCGCACTTTCAATTCATGTTCATTCATTATCCTAGCTCAGACAGCTCAGAAGAACGGATTGCGCCCGAGAAGCATTAATTAGCCCAGTAAAATGGTAGTTTTGTCAGGAAAGTGGTGCAAAAGTTTCTTTCTCCACGGTTTCATACGTATTTTGTTGCGCTGAATCCGAATTAGATATTAAATTTGCTGAAACGCCAAGGTGCGGCTTCGACCCCGAAAACCGAAAAAGCCCCAAAATTTCGGTACATTTGTTTGGTTTTCAAGCTTTTTATTGAAAAATACTCGTTTTATGAAAAAATATATTCTCTAATAAATTAAATAAAATAAAATTACCTACAAAATGAGATGTCGCACATAATATTTGGACACATGGTTACCGAACTGTGACGTGCCAAAAACAGGGTAGTTTTTGAGCATTTTCAAAAAAGTCAAAACATCAAGAATCAAGCCCACTACCCCACCTGTACCACCTGTATACGTTATTGTACTTGAGTTGACTGACAGTATAAGCAATTGAAATTATAGTTATGACTATGAATTGACAAATATTCAATTTGGATTATCATAAAAAATTACAAATATGCGGCATATTGCTTCCAGATTCTAGAAGGGTTGGGGAAGGATGGTGGAGTGTTGATTAATACCCTATCACATCTTAAAAGGTTTGTAATATAATATTTTGAATACTTGTTAGAGAGAATTGATGTCCTGTTGTATAGATTTTGTATGTAAATAGGATTTTTTTGTTTGATGGCATTGAGGGGGGGATTAGAGGTATTTTTCCACCCCTATGTGATTTTTCTAATTTCTTTTCAAACAGCCGTGTATGTGCTATATAAACCAGTCAAATATAGGGCTACATCTTGGATCTTGGCTACATCTGCTCTGTCGAGATTCGAGAAGGAAGAATGCAGTAAATGTAGTAGAGGCTATACAAGAGGTGGCTGGAGGAAGCCAAAATGTGCACAGTGTAGAATGTAGATAGATGGAACACAGTGATAGATGCACAGTGTAGATAGATGGAACACACACACAATCGAGTTGAATGAACGAGTTGATCTCGGGGTGAAGCACGCAACTCGAGTGACGTAAACTTACAAGCCTAGCATACCAGGAGAGCAGAATTGAACAAGAGTTTGGCTGAGCTGAGAGTGAGTAGTGTGGTGAGAACATGCCGCCGCCACCGCTATAAATAAAATGCCTGTTTGTGAGCGGGCGGGCGCGCGCGATTGTGCGTGTGCAGGCGGCAGCCTAGTGCCGGAGGCCGAGTGTCGGCCCGCCCCCCTTCACAGCCTCCGGTCTCATGACCACGCCTTGCCCGTCCTTGGGCGGCGGCGGCGGCGGCGGCAGAGGCCACGTGCAATCACTTGGCGCCAAAACTCAAACTGACGGCTCTCATCCATCGTGACTCGTCGAATGCAAATGGAAAATCAGACTAATCGAGCTAGACATTTTTCACTCAGTCCACAAATTTAATGGAATTAGAACTGGGAAATTATAATGGATTCCTTAGCAACTTTGTAATAACGCATTATTTAAAATATTAAAAAAATATATATTGTAAGAGATCACAATATTGGAACAATATAGTGGAACATGATCGACCACATACTATTTCAACTCAGAGGTTGTAGGCTATAACAAGTTGTACAAGTTGGAAGGCTCGCTACGCTCACTTTGGCTAACAAGCCTTTGGGAAATTTTTATCAAATTTTTCTAATACTTCTTGAGAACGCCAAAAACCGCTGGGGAAACGAAGAAACCTTAAAACACTTTTACATCACCCACAAGTCCCCAATTGAATGTGTTCATCAAATTTACACATTCCTGGCCAATTCGTTCTAAAAAAAAAGTAATAACAGAAACAACGCTGGAAAAACGTAGATACCGTGTGCAGGAAAAGTTTTGTTACCAACTGAACGTGCCTGCAAATTTGAAATGTTTCAAGTAGGGAATTTTTTGTTAATAAATACCGGTAGTCTTAAACGTTTATATTGATATGGTAAATACCATACATCTCCTACTGATAAGCTTCTCGTACAAATCAGGCAAGGTATTATATTATCCATGGGCGGCGAGGCGCCAGACACACTGACGGACGATGGAGACAGCGTAACCAAGACGATCATTAGGAGGGAGCAATGATGGTAAGGGTAGCAGAAGGGTATTAGATTTGGAATAATATGAGTACCTTCCTCATTCCGCTTCTCCATTAAATTGAGGAGGGAAATGAGGGAAACAGAAAAAGGAAAAGAAGAAAAAGGAAAAAGAGATAAGAAAAGAAAAAAATATTTCCCAAGTGATTTTGTACATATTGCACTTTTAGATTAACGTCATTTAATTTTAAGGCTGTGCATCAGCTTATTTGGAACTTTTTTCTGGTGACATTTTTCGAAGTTTTACAATTTGGATACTATTAAGCTATCAAAATGAAATAAATTTTACTCGAAGAATTTTCTTTTTTGTTCACTAGTTTGTGAGATATGGGCACCTAAAGTTACAATTTTCGGGGTAATTGATCTCAAAATTGGTTGCAAATAGAATCATGGAATTTCGAGCATACATGTTTGAAGGTATTGTTCATGATTTGAAATACTAAATTTCTCAAAATATCTAATTTTGAAAAAGTTGATTTTTTAAAATAATTTTTTATGGAATAACTATTTAGTATATTAAAATGAAAAATATCTCAATTCAATGTGTTATGTCTCATCTTGTTATTGAGAAAGTATAGAAGCTTCAAATCGTTTCACTTAAGAGATCAATTACCCCAAAATTATCATGGACTCAATATAGATTTGCCGAGTCTGGGTGAGATGCTACTAACACACACACACAACCGTTCACACACGAGCTCTCATACGCAATTCGACGTACACTCAAGCAGTGTTGTCTGATTGACTCTATGCGAGTGGAAACAATGACAAGGTCATTGTACGTTCTCTTTCTCTCAGCCGGCTACTACATACACCTTCTTATTATAGACTTAGCTCTGTTGAATGACAACAGAATAGAACAAAAAGTAAAAGCAAAAACAATTTCCGCTCAGCTGTTTCTCACTATACTATCTCTCTCTCTCACTATACCATCAGCTTATCTTCATACTATCTTTCATCCTCTCACCTTTCCTCTCCCTTCTGATGGAAAGGTAATATTCAAACCATAAAAGTTTTATTCATGAATGGGAACACAGATTACTCAGTACAGCTTTTTCGTTATACTTTGCTGTGTTTTTGAATTCACGAACATGGAATGAAGCAAAGATTATAGTAAATTAGTAGTCTTGTGAGACAGGTTACTCACTACTTTCGGAAGAGAAAAGAGATTATACTCAATCTCAAATTAACACAAAATAGAGGCAAATAAAAGGAAATCCAGTTTTATTAAGTCATTTATTTTTTATTTATAAATGAAATAACTTTATCAATTTCACTTCCAATTTATAAAAATTACAACAATTCACATAAAGTAACAGAAACACTTGATTTGTTGAGAAAAATATTTGAAGCTACTGTACACTGGAACCTGGATAATCCAAACTTAGATCATTCTTATTCTTTGTATGATTTGTTAATAATAATAATAAAGATGATCATTATTATTAATATTATTATTAATATAAACCTTTGATTTCAATGTAATATTAGTTTATAATAAATAATTACTCTATTATTTTTTATAATAGTAGAAAAATGTAGACTTTTGTTGAAGAAAAGCACCCTTATGATTAGGGCAATTCAGATGGCTTGATAGATGACGATGGACTCTTTGAAATCGAAGTGTTTATATTAATTTAATAATATTTTTTTAATAATAATTCAAAATAATATTCAGCTAATGAAGTCAAGATGAAAAATAAGTCAAGAAGGAGAAAGAGAGAAATAAAGAAGAAGATAGAAAAGACAAAAGATGCTTCAAATTTTAAAATTCAAATTTCATTTCCATTCAGCAGTAAATTACTCTATTACCCCATCAATGGGCAGAGAATTACAACTAATAACAATTTGAAAAAGCAAAAGAAACATCAGAGCGCAGAATGGGACTTGTGCTGAAATATGATTTTACATTACTAAATTACAATTCGAAAAATATATATAAATAAAACCGGAAAAATACCTAGTAGATAGTAGATTGCTAGTGGCCATGAATACTGTATAATATAATTTGCTTATTTATTATTATTATAATTATAATTATTATAATTATAATTATTATTATTTTCATTATTATCACTAAATTTCTTGCAGCAGGGGCAGGAATTAGAAAAAAAGCTCTGAAGATATTCAAAACTTACATTTCCCTGATATTCATTAATTTATTATTATAATAACATTTATTATTATTGTTATTAATGATAATAATAATAATAAATGTATACAAATAATACTTGCTTTCCTTATTTTTTATCACTCATTTCATTCATTTTGTATGACTTGTAGCTTTTTGTTTTTGCCTGTCTTGAGCTTCAATTATAAATTCAGGCTCTCTCACTCGCATACCTCGAACAATTCTACTATCTATTATTTTTGGTAGCATACATTCATGATAAAACTGTAGTAGTTTTGGTAAGATACTTTGCCAGAATGTTTTATCTCTATGAATTCTTTCTACAAATAACTCTCCTTTTTTCGTAAAAATTACCAAGTCACACCACTCTGACAAATATTTAGCTGCCCTTGCACTTGATAATAATATTTGTGACTTTTCTTCAGTCGCAAAACTCCGTCCTGAGCCACTTCTAGGCAAATACCTTTCTTCTTCATCTTGACCTCCTCGGCTAAATCATTATCTTTGACTGAATATAAACATTTCACTTCAATAAGTCCATCCTCATCAACCAAGCCATCTGGACTCGCCCCTAAACAAGGGTGCTCTTTATCAACAAAAAGTCCACATTTTTCTACTTTTGTGCCCTTTTCCTCTTCATACATTCATCACTCTATCCTCATTATCTCTCCCAAAGCAGATGGCATCAGTCTGTAATTTCTTTGGGAACAAGATGGATTTAACCATATTGTGGCAGGATGTATGCGGAAGTCTCTTGGCTACATCACCAAATTTTGAAGCTGTTAGCCTGTTCATCCTTTTCTCCTTCCATAATTTGTTCTTGTGCTGGCCCTTCGTTTCTTCTAATAACTTTTTCCCCCCATCAATGACATCTCCAGCTAATTCTTCCATCATCTTCTGCTTCTTTTGTGCCATTTCAGACTCTTCTATGTCTGGCTCCCCAGTCAGAGGCCCATTTTCTGAATCATGACCACCACCAGCTTGACGTTTTCTCTTTGCCATTTGACTCTCTTTACCAGCAAACAGTAGTTTGCGTTTCATATTTCTTTTCTCTCTTCTCAAAATTCTCTTTAAAAATTTTCCTGGCTTTTGTTTTAAAATTTTTCCATGGGCTCAGATGCCAGCTTGGGCCACCAGTGTGCAATAAGCCAGCTCCAACACAGCGCCTCTGGAATGCACCGCCAGTGGAGTAGTTCAACAATTGAAATAAAACTAATTGCAACATGGTTTTGCATCTACAAGAAATGGCGGAGTTTGGACATATAAATGTCCATTCTTGGAGAATAATATGCAAGGACATCCTTCCCATCAACACTCAACCGTAAAATTATTTAGATAGCTGTAACTAAAAACTGAAATGAAATTTTGAAATATTATGTGATATGAATAAAATAAGTTGGATGATAAACAAGAGTAATGTACACTAAAGATGGAGAGAGAGAGAAAGTAGGAGAGAGAGAGAAAGATTAGATTATGTAGATAACAAAAATTATCTGCTTCGATTTTAGTTGACAAAAGTGTCAAGTATTTAGTAGTAATATTATTTTATAAATTTAAAAAATTATGAGTAATCATTTTTTATCAATATGAGTATTAGAAGCAATGCGATAATGTATGATTGTGATTATGTACATGAAATGGCGAAGTATGAACATATAAATTTCCATTCTTGGACATCCTTTCCATCAAACAATTGACCGTCAAAGAGAGACAGAGAGAGAAGAGAGAGAGTATGTGTATGTGTGGAGAAAATAAAAAGAGGGAGTTATAACATTAAATCGTAATACAGTAATACAAAATAATTAGTATTTATCTATGTATATAATTATTATATTATTTGTAAGTTTTAATTCAATAATATAACTTAATTAGTATTTATGTATTGTCACAACACATTTCGAATAGAGCCGGCTGAGGCCCGAAGATTGAAAGAGATAGATAATTGATAAGAAACTGATAACAAGACTCACCTAAAAATAATTCTTAATAAGACAAAAATAAGGCTTCATAAAAATAATAGGAAAATCATAGGAAGGCGTATTGTAAGTAGAATTTTTCCATTTCCTAGTTAGAAAACCCTAATGCTCTACGATTGTGTGGGAGCTATCCGGAGAAAAAATTCCTTACAGTATCCAAGTTTTTTTTAATTACTTTGGACTACATTCAAGTTCATTGAGGCGTCCACATTCTATGAGAAAATAATTCATTGGGAACTTATTTTGGATATCTTAACTCTATCTAAGAGTATTAGATAGAGTTGAGGCAGACTTCCTTCTTCCTTCATAGGCCTATAGGAGAAAAAAGTGATCAGAAGTACTAATTTAGAACTACAAACAATGCGTAAGCATTCTCTTACTACAACGCAAAGTAATTGAGAGATTAGAAGTATGGCAACGATGTAAGAATGCGAGCTGGCGCTGTTTGCTCCTAGGTTGCTGCACCTTACTGTCTATCAAACTCGACTCGAGTCACACATTTACCGTTTCAGTCCTCACTCCGGGAAAAAGCCGAGTCAACGGATGTGACGGACAGCCTTAACCATAAACTATATCAAGTTTATTGGATTGGATTGGGTAGGTGGCTAGATAATACCAGGTAATGGCGCGGTTTCACGATACCAGTAGACGTGTAGGTTGGTCATATGATAAAAAAAATATGATATTCCACTCTATACAAACAAATAGGGCAATGCACACTATGTCTACTGGTATCGTGAAACCGCGCCATAAGGGATAGGTTTGGGATTCACCCTCACAAACCTTTTTTAAGATTAAACGAAATCGAAGGCCATATTGAATGAATAAAGTATTATTCAAACAAATAATTATTGTTATTTTGAAAAATATTGATAAAAAATTATATATAAAAGCCCTTATTGAAATATTGACTAAACTATTATGTGTTATTCATTGACATTTGAATTTTTAAAAAATCCATGCAGCCACTCAACTTTGCAGGTTGATTTTCCAATCTAAAACAATGAATGATAACATTTTCAACAGGACCCACTCAACCCTAATGAAGGTGAAAAATTGAATCAATAAATACAATGACATTATACAAGATTTCCATAAGATTGAAAATTGAACATTTAAATGGGTCACGGAAGAAAGTTTACCAGAGTGAGGTAATAGTATTGACAATGTCGAGAGTTTTCAAGGTCACATGATGGGATGGGAGGTCTAGTCCTCTCAACAGGACATGACGGCACAGAGAAGAGAGAGCACCTTCCAAAGGTGAATGTAGCCTTTATCGTTTGGAATGTTCTTCAGTATATGGTCCGCTAGTGAGTACTGATTGCAAGAAGGGAATTGTAGATAAAAAAGAAGAGGCCCTCTGCATCTGCAAACCAGTTCTAGACGCCGAGAGTTCAGTTTCCTTCTTTGATAGCGCGTTATATATTTTTTGTTGAGCTTTGACTGCCCTGACATGCCTTTCAGACGCCCCCGAGTACACCCTGGACGTAGGCGTTGTTCTTCTTTGGGCGTAGCTGCTTTCGGCACCCCCCGAACTATTCTAGAAACGGAGGAGGGCCAGCAACCGAAAGCAAATTTAGATTACATTAGGGTAGGGCATTGTATACTGCTGCCAATCACCAGTTATCGCGGGCCAGCCCAGCCACACCGGCTGGTGACGCCTAGTTAATATTACGCCAGACACAAAATAGTTCCTCACATCAACGCTAAAAATGGCTTTCTAGCACCCGTTTTACTCATAAACTATTTGGATTATTAATTATGGTTCATTTTGAAAGTCTTGTTTTACTCTACTTAGGGTCATATTGCAAGTTTGAGCTAAAAGTTATTCTATCGATTGGTTCAGCGATACCAAGAACGAACAAAGGCCTTCAGTTACGAGCTGGCATCTGCCCGTTCAACTACTTTGAGGTTAGAGTACTGAAAGTGTCATTGTAATAAGTTTCTTCAAAGGACTAGCCATGAAATAATGTCATCGTCTCCTAAGAAAATTAAAGAGGAATACATTTTGCCGACACAGACGTTATCACCGCCTCCAACTTCTAGCCAGGTTTGTGAATAGCTAAGTTTTTATCATCAATGTTTGTCCGTGCAGTGAGCACTAGGTGGAGCATGTGTAGTAGAGGGGCGGGGTCCGGGGTGTTGGGAGGTAGGCGGTTTGGCTGGCTTTCTGCGTTTCTACAACTGAATTTTGCGTTTGTGTGCTTGTGTGTGAGCATTTTGGGATCGACCCTCAACGCCTTTTCACAGTACTAGAGTACTTCCGTCAGGTCTTCACTCTTCATCTTCATTCAGTACACGATGACCATGTTCTACCCTAGAAAACTTTGCATTCTGCTACATTCTCTTTGTTTACCTAGCCCAAGTTACTATGTTCATGAAGTCGACTAATTTTTGTATTGAAAAATTTAGTCGTATGCGTACAGTTTTATCATATGCTTCAATATTGGAGTTTTGAAAAATTTACTGGCCTTGATTTCTTTCTATTCTCACGTAACCTATGATGTGTTGGCAAGATCCAAATTCGTTCCCACTTAAATCATTGTAACACAACGATCATAAGTTGTAAAACAGCTTCTGACCTTGAAACTGCAAAAAATTGACAGCAATTCCACAACC
The DNA here is from genome assembly GCA_017141395.1 of Laodelphax striatellus. Classification (NCBI taxonomy): domain Eukaryota; kingdom Metazoa; phylum Arthropoda; class Insecta; order Hemiptera; family Delphacidae; genus Laodelphax; species Laodelphax striatellus. Next base: position 24,978,114 of record CM029531.1, read on the forward strand.
TATTCCACTTAAACTCTGGAGAAATTTTGTACAACGCACTTGAGTATTTATTAAAACCTTCACTTCACAGTTACTAGTAATATTTGGGACAGTTACACAGTCTCCGGGGGTATGGTGAATCTTTCTAGAGGGGGGTAGCCGGGCCCCTCTTTTTACCTACTCTAATATTTTTAGAGCCAAAATATAAATACTACATACATACAGTATAATTTTTTGTTTGTTGAAATTCCAATTAATGGGGAAAATCGGTGCTTTTTTATATGCATCTGCACCAACCTTCCCCTTTCAACAACCAGACGGTCTGCTGGTTGTCCAATTGGTCCAGACCTCAATTTAATAGACTTGAAAAATTTAATTCAGGTGATGAGGATTGGCAAACAAACAACATACCGCACCTAAGCAATGGCCTGTAAAAAAGTAGGCCTATGTAACTTTTCATTTTGGCCGGTTGACCTAAAGCCCTAAAGGTGATAGAAACAACAAGTAGGCTATCAGTAATTTTTATCGGAAAAGCATTTATTAGTATGAGGTCGATGATCACAGATGATCAGAATTAACAAAATCATAAGTAAGTTAATTAACACCAACACCACTAAACAACGATAAAAACACTTGAGGGTTTATCTCAGTTGAGCCAATTTAAAATTCACAATTTGTCATACTCATTAACATCTAAGTTACTGACTGCACAACCATTACTTAACATTGATGACATGAATAAGTTACGTATCTTATAGCATAGGATTAAGGATTTAAGTGATATTAGTAGATTTACAGTATTTCCAAGAGATTGAATATAACTTAATTTTAATGTAGGCCTATTAGCAGTTATAACAACGAAATATATACCTACCTTATATTTTTAGTTAGAGTAGAGACATAAGTACCTAAGCAACATTAAATTTGTTTCTATGTCGTTAATTCCACTGAATTAAACTCTGAATTCAGTAAAACTCTGAAACTGATAGGATTTACGTTAAAGTTGTTTAGAAATTGAAAAGGTATTAATTAACTAATCATGACAATACGAATCTAATTCAGCACATTAGAGTTTGTATTTCAAGATTTTTGTTCAACAAAACATTTTTTATTTATACAGACAATAATTGAGCATTATAGTCGATATAATATTTATTATCTCACTTACTTTTATTTGGGTAACTTATGTTCAACTTCACGTTTATTTATTTACAGCAATAATTTTAGTAGGCTAATTCATTTCACTATTTTTGTAGATTATTACATTTTTCATTACATTTTAGATTAATTAAAGATTTTAGACTATTTTAAAGACAGGATCCACCGGTCCATTACAAAATGTAAACATAACCTACAAAAGTAATGAAAGACTTCTATCAGCTGATTACGTCATGTTTGAAGGACAGTGCATCAAATTGTTTTTTTTCTCTGAAAAAAGTTTATGGAAGCGGTTTTGATATATATTATTATCTTATTATAATTATTATCACTTTCATAATTTGAAGATTCTATTCTTTATCATTTCACAAATGGAGCTATGAGAACGAACATAACCTTATCTTGTAAGGGAGAGGAAGTAAGAGAAATCAGGGAAGTAGGATGTCGGCCATTATTATTGGACCTAATTTTGGCGCTGTATTTGAAAACATCCACATAACTTCTACCCAAACCAGCCTAAAAACACAAAATCCGACAAAAATGTTGTATTTTGCCGTAAATATTAACTATATTCTCTCAGTTTTGATCTATACCGCAAAAGAAACCATACAGCTGGGTTTACATCAAAGTCAGAGACAGAACTGTCAATGTCTTTTATCAACGACATACTTGTCACAAACAAAAATGTCATTGACAAAAGTCGCAGTTTGATGTAAACGATTTTGTTGAAAATTGTGACAATGTCACAGTTTGATGTAAACGTTTTTGTCAATGACATATTGTATCTCACATCATGTCCGCAATGCTTCGCCACCAGTAGCAAGCAAGCAAGAAAGGAGGCTTTGACGCAGACAAAATAATGTCACCGCAGCGTTCACATATACTGCGACATTGTGACTGTGACATTTGTCAACGACAGTCCTTTGATCTTACCGACTCTCGATTGGAAACTTGTGACATTGTCACAAACACAGATTTTCTGTCGTTGACAATATTGTCAGTGACACAATTTCGCAAGAAATTTTAGCGTTTTTTTAAATTGTGACAAAAGTCACTGACTTTTGTCACAAAAATGTGTCAACGATATCTGGTGTAAACCCAGCTTTAACTTTCAAAACTCTTCATGAAAATTAAATTTAGCATGATGGCTCTGAATTCAAATACAGCGCCAAAACTAGGTCCAATAATAATGGCCGACATCGGTCCAGATATTCGGCCAGTGAGAACTCAGCTACAAAGGTCAATTCCCACATTGACGACAACGACACGACGACGACATTCTCATTTCGTTCTGCGCATGCGTCACCAGCCCGCGCTCTGATTGGTCCATCCTTTTAGAACTTCTGACTAGCCGAATTTCTAGGTTAAGTGACTAGGTAGGAAGTTTGAATGTTCGCTGTTCGGAATCAATTGTCAATTAATATTAATAATATTAGTACGACAATATAAATATAATAATCAGTAAATAAAATTATAATACAAACCTTTTCAAGTCATACCGGTACTGCAATTTTGAGACTTGAGAGCTATCATTTTGTAAACAAAGATAGACATGGACCAATCAGAGCATGGGCTGGTGACGCATGCGCAGAACGAAATGAGAATGTCGTCGTCGTGTCGTTGTCGTCAATGTGGGAATTGACTTTTAGTCCAAGTGAATTCGGCCAATGAGATCGAGACACAGCATGGCCATCTTTAGACAAAACATAGGCCATGGACACAGGCTTCTCCCTTTCTTAACATAGTGATCAAGGTAATATCAGTGGTCACTCGGTGAGAGCGGTTGCTAAGTAATCATGTGGTTAAGTAACAAACATTCGAGCCCGCTCTCGGATGGGTGACCGACACAAAAAAGACACTGAAAATTGTGCAATGAGGCGAGGTGGAACCTACCCGTAAGGGTCTCCCCACCAATAAAAGCCATACGATAAAAAAAACATAGGGAAGATAGGATAGTTCCACTCCAGAAATGACAGCCCCCTGATTGCTGACACTGAGCTAAATTATCCATCTGGAGGTAGCACTGATTAAAAAAGCTGGGTTCCGCCTATTTTTTTTATATTCTTTTTTAATAGCATATTGTTCTTGAGAAAAAACTTCAATCCCCACTTTATTGCCAACTTAATTTTTTTGGTACTACATACTGTATTACAAAAAAAAATTATCCGCACTTTATTACCAACCTAACGAATTGCAGGACACTAATCCTGCTAGCAGTCCTGCTTGTGCTACCTCAGATGGATATATTTAGCTCAGTGATTGCTGATGCAATTTACTGGTCAAAAATTAAACTGTATGGAATAAAAATGATCTAATATTTGTTTGCAGTAATCATGTAAGCTTTTCAGAAAAATAATAACCAAGTACTTTACAAATTACTTAGTTGCTCCGGCTATAGGGCGATTCTCTTAACGTTGGGCATTTATTGCTTATTTTTATTGTGCACAGTCGAAGTGGGTTTAAAATGTTTTAAAATTTTCTACTGTATTTTATTATTATTGTTTTTTTTTGGTAACTAACTTTGAGTTTGATTTTTAATAAATTTAACATACGCTTCTACCTATCTTTCTTTTTTCTTGCCAGCCAAGAAAGCTCAATTCCTCAACTACATCCTAGAGTTTCTACTATAATGTTGATAAGTTGATGACAAAAATAATAATTATTATTTTTTCTGATAATTATGAGTTTATTTTTCTTTTCATCTGTTAATGAATAAATTACATGATAGTGGTCGATAACAATATTATTACCGGTATTGATACACTTTTAAATTGATACAAATTAAATTATTGGCTCTGCTCATAAATCATGATTTACTGCTGTAGGCTACGGTATAAGTTACGATTTGAAAAATGAATAGGATTGAATGATTTCGCAGGAGAATTGCAAGCCGTCCTTACCTTCACCTTTGGCGCTGTTGGCTGCCACTTGCAGTCGAATCGGGGGAGTGCCCGTGCAGCAGCAGCAGCAGCAGCAGCAGCAGCAGCATCAGATAGCTGCAGCGGCAACAGGTGCAGCAGCCGCAGCAGTTGCGCGTGTCAGCCGCCCTGCTGCAGCAACTGGCGGCGGCTGCGGAGGGAGGGGGGCAGCAGGGCTCCCCTCCCGCGCAGCCCAGTCCGCAGACCCCTATGGTGCAGCAGCAGCAGCAGCCTCAAGTCATCACTTTGGCTCAGCTGCAGAATCTGTTGCCGCTTCAACAACAGCAGCAGCAGCCACAGCAACAGCAGCAGCAAGACATCAAGCCGTTCTCTACGGCTCCCACTGTACTGTCAGTACAGGCTGCCTGCCCGGGCAATTTGTACAGGTAGATAATCAACTCCCTTAGAATGTTCATTGCGATATTATGGTTCTTCTACGTGTATTCTATAATAAATAATAATTATTATTTGTTCGGTATTAATTAAGGTTCTCTCCTATTGAAGATCAATTAGAGGAGTTATCAACTTTATCTAAACAATTTTAACAAATATGGTTTACAAACTTCGTAATTTAAAATAATTTCAACTGTCAACTTATTTAATAAATTTCCTAATATGCCACCGTTTCAATTAGTCGGCAATTGGAAAATCAAAGGTTGCCAAAATACTGATGAAATAACTATAGTAGCATTCATTTAATTTGGATGATGGCATTAGATAGATAGGTAGATAGAGATATTATTTCTTGAGGTTGCTGATGAACTTTGAGTCCGATGACAAAATATAATATTTCTCTATCTCCTCTCAAATTAAATGAATGCTATTATAATTATTTAATTTAAAATGCAGACGATGCACTCATTTTTTATTTTACCTGATCATTTGTTGTAAATTTCAGGATTTATAAACAGCTTTCAGTTATGAAGAAAATTTATCAATTGGTATTTGAAAGTAATTCGTGTAAAAAAGAGTAAAACTTTTCTTTCACTTTAGTTGGCAAGTGCTTAGATCTGAGAGCTATTCTTTCCTGGAAATTGGTGTCTATGTTTCCATACTATACTTTTTCATTCATTTAAAAACCTTATTAAAGCCCCTTCTCTGTTGTTTAATTCATACTTCAGACGTTCACTATCTAGATCATAGTTTGGTTGGAATATAGAAAATACATCTCTCCAGTTATTCCTTGATTAAATATATAATTTTAGTTGAATGCACGGTGCATTGATCTCAAGAGGTCAGTCTCCAAGTTTAGTTATCTTGTTGTATAATTCCAGTAAATGTTTTCATTATGTCTAGTTTTTATTTAATAATAGATCATGCTATGGAATCATTTTTTGGTCCATTCGTTTCTTGCATCAGTGAAGCAAGCCTTTGCTGAGCATTCTACTTGGAATAAGACCTTCTACTTTCTCACCTATTAGCAAACGTTTATGTTCTGTTGTACTAGTATTTAGAATAGAAATTCAACATTTTCATTCCATTTTAGCAGAGCAGTCAGCAGCAGCAACCGCAGCAGCAGCAGCAGCAGCAGCAGCAAACGTCTCAAGGCAACATATTCAACGTGATGCAGCCAATGCAGACAGTCACCATCGATGGACAGGAAGCTCTCTTCATCCCACACAAAACACCGCGCTGCAAACTCTGCTCACACCGTCTGGCCAGATAATCAGAGCACCCACCTCGGTTCTGCCTTCCAGCTTACTTCAAAATGTTGGACAAACGATTCAGTTTCCTGGAGGTCAGTTGAAACGGCTCATCTCTATATTAATACTTTATTATTTTCCGGTGCACTTTATTATCTCATAGTCTTATATATGAAAAGAGTTTCGTGCCCGACTTTGGAAAGTTTTGATGCGGTTTGCGCCATAAGAAAGATAAAAATAGAATTTTTGCAGACTATATTTATTTTTCAAGAATAATCATTTTAAATGTGAGAAATTTGATAAAATAATCTTGAAATGGTTTCCTGCAGATAATCAAAATAGTAACTATTTAAAACTAACAATTTCAGAAAATTCAAGTGAGTGGCGCTTTGCGCTGCTGGGGGTGAACTTGTAATATTGTAAGATGATTAGTCTCTCCAATTAGCACAGTATTCATGTCTAAATCAGGTCTCTTCTATGTGATCTTTAATCGACTCAGGAAAACATTTATGTAAGTTAACTCTAAACTTCCTTAGTAACCTCAGCTCGATATAAATACCAATACATATTTTTCCTTAGTGAGCCTTTCTTTCTTCATCACACCTCATATTACTATTGTCCTTCTATCATTCTTCACGTTTAGTTTTCTTGTTGTAGAATTCATTAGATATTTTAACATGTCTAGTTTGATTTTAGGTATTAATCCAGTATACAGTCCAGTTATTATATAAGATGGATTCACAAGTAGTGAAACATCATCATCATCATGTTTGTTTTCAGTTTGAAGCTGGATTGAGATCGATAAATTGAATAATTTAGTATTTTTATTTCGTTATTGCTTTTCGTTGTAGGTCAAAATGTACAAGTGCGTCCTGCAACGCTTCCGCAAGTCGTGCAGTTTCCGTCTCTCCAGCAAACCATTCCGGTTCAGGTGCCTATTTCAACCGGCAATGGTCAAACTATCTACCAGACAGTGCACTTTCCACTCCAGTCTTTTGCTACATCCAACGGCCATGTACAAATGTTACCACAAATTTCTCAGGTAAAATAATGTTTTCTGGAATACAATTAATTATTGAACAAGTTCATAGATTACGGTAGTAGTTTTGTTGTTCATCAAGAGAACAGTCATAAACAGGCTAATAAAAATATAAATATCTACAAATAGAATAGTCGTCACAGATTCAGGTAAAATAAAGGTAACAGAGATGTATTTATATTTACAAAGGTCAAAAACGAAACATCTTGGAATTTAAGAGTATTTCTTAAAATTGTAAATAAATAAGATTATTCTTGAGCTATCAAGTACTGACTTTTCTTGTAAAGTCGTTTTATTGTCGAGGAGAATAATAACACGTTTTATTGATTGTTGTATACTGCATAAATGCAGTTTTGTTCCATCACTATCTAATCATTAGATACCATCATTAATATTGATGAATATTTTATTATTTGATGATTGGTTCGTATTTGGTAGCACGTGCAATATCATGCATTAGCCTGTTTGCTAGTTTTGCAATTTTCTTACCTTATACCTTATACCTTATACGCGGGTTCTTACAGCCTTGCCGGCCGTTTCCCGCACTCAACACGCCATCTGCCTCTATCTCTCCATACTTCTTGTTGGATGCCTCTGCTCTCCATGGCCTCTTCTACGTTTTGCTGCCAAACCATTCGTGGTCGCCCTCGCTTCCTCCTCTCAGCCGGAATCCACTCATATATCTTCTTTGGTATGCGACTGGGGCTCATTCTTCTGAGATGTCCGTACCACTGGAGTTGTTTCTCCTTCACCTCATCCACCACTGACCTGTCCACTCTCATTTTCTCCCTTATAACCTCATTTCTCACCCTATCTCTCAAGGTCAGCTGGCAACATCTTCTCCAGTAATTCATCTCCATGGCCAATAATCTTTGTTTCATTCTTTGGTTAGTGTCCATACTTCCGCCCCATATGTTACAGTCATCAATTGTTTTTAAAACCCTGCTTCTTCACTCTTTCAGATATATCATCTGTCCAAAGTATTGAATGCAACTTCCTGGTTAAAACTCTTCCCTTTGCAATCCTGTATCCAATCTCTCTTTCATCCCGTCCATCCTCTTTTATTGTCATACCTAAGTACCGGCATTCTTCGACATTTGCAATTTCCGAGGTGTCATCAATTTTCAATGAATTTCCTTCTCCCCCGACCACCATATATTGCGATTTCTCTTCACTGATTTCCAGGCCCCATTTTTTATACTCCTCTATGAGTTGCCTTGTCATATATGACATATCTTCTTCATCTTCAGCTAGAAGGACCTGGTCATCTGCAAATAGTAGAGTATATATATTTTCTTCATTAAGTAGTACACCCATACTTCCACACTTGCGTGACCACACCTCCAAGGCTTGGCTTACGTATATCTTGAAAAGTGTGGGTGAAATAGGGCAACCTTGTCTGAGGCCTTTATTTACAGTAAACTCTTCTGACAGCTGGTTTCCAATCTTTATCTATTGCTATCCTTGTAAAGGGTTTTATGGCATTGATGAATATTTTGCTTTTTTGAGAGCTTCCCATATCTTATTCACTGGAACACTATCATAGGCTTTTTTCAAATCTAAAAACAACAAATGAAGTTCTCTTCCTCTCTGTAATTTTTTCTCCATCAGATGTTTGATACAGAAGAGATTATCGGTGCATGATCTACCAGCACGAAAACCACTTTGCTCTTCTATTTCCCTCATTTCCAGTTCAAGTCTTTGTTTCAAAACACGTCCGTACAGCCTACCTATAGCTGCTGTGATGCTTATCCCTCTGTAATTTGAACACTCTGCTCTGTTCCTTTCTTGTATATTGATGTTATCCAAGCCTCTTTCCACTCTCTAGGCACCGTTGCTGTGGAAATACATTGATTGAACAACTTTGTCAGGTATTCTAAAATGCCGCTTGGAGCAAATTTCAGCAATTCTATAGGCAAACCTCCAGGACCCGCTGCCTTGTTCTTTTTCATCCCCTGCAAGGCTTTTTCCACTTCTAAAGATATTTCTGGCATATGATGGTCTTCCTCTTCATGACGATATTCTACTTCACGAAATATTGGTCTTTTTTCTGTCAAAAGATCCCGATAATAGTCCCTCCATGTTGTTGCAATAACCTGTATTCGCCTTCCTTCTTTACGATCCTCCTCTTTCAGCCCCTGATAGTTTTTCCACGCTTCTCTAGACTTTGAACTACCTAGCATATTTTCGATTTCATAACACTTGAGTTCCCAAAATCTGTTTTTGTCTTCTTCACCTCTTTTCTTAACAAGGTAGTTCTGTCTCAAATATGCCTTTCTGTCTTCGGGATCATGTGTAGTAGGCCATCTCTGATACAACCTCTCCTTCTCCGTAATTTGCTACGTCAGATGTTCATCCCACCAATATGAGTTTTTGTATTATCTCTTTGTTTCCACCCTCTCCACAGCTTCTAATGCTGCTTGATGCAACTCTTGCTTTATCTTTTGTACATTCCCTCCACCTCTATTTCTGTCTGATTCTCATGTTGCATTTGCCTGCTAGCCTCAACTTGTAGAGAAAGCCAGTCGAATCATTACTAAAACTCTCCAAATTATATTTTGGATTGTCAGCCTTATATCTACTTTTGTTACTGCTATCGTAACCACTATCTCTTTGAGGGGCAGGTACTATGAGAAATTTGCCTTTTACAAGAAAATGATCTGATCCACAGGTTGCTCCTCTGTACACACGTACATCACTTACTTTTAAATGGGACCCTACTTTCACCAGGATATAATCTATTACTGATTTCAAGTGTCTTGTTGGTTGCATCCAAGTGTATTTGTGGATGTTTTTGTGTTGGAAGAAGCCATTCATAATTCTCAGGGAGAATTGAGTGCATAAGTCGATTAGGCGTTGCCCATTTTCATTTAATGTGTTCTCGCCATACTGTCCCACAAAAATTTTCTAATAGATAATAATATAAATGCTTCATTTTCAAGAAGAGAAAATTGATGAAAATATTATTAGCTAGAAACATCAGCATTTTATCTTAATGATTAGAGCTTTTGCAGTTCATTAATTGAGTCAGTATTCGTTTACTCACCAGAAGTATCAGGCCATCTTTATCTTATTTTATGAACAATTATTACGAAAGTAGTCTTACTTTTTATGACAAATTACTTTACTATGAGTAGTTTGAAGAATTTATCAATATATTAATAGTATTTGAACTCACAGTAATTTCGTTAGATCAAAGTATTAATAATAACTTATCAGAATGAAAATAAAAGAATATTTGCTAATCTAATAAACGAAATACTGCTGTTATGATTATTATGAATTGATGATTTAAATCGCTCCCAAATATCCAAAAGTCTCCCATACTTTCCAAATGTACAATGAGAGATAAATTTATTACATTTGATTTGTATTTCTAGCTTCAAATTAATGTTTTGCAGATATATCATTGTTTTTACCGTCTTATTTAACACGAATATATAAATTTAAGGATCTTGAGAATATTTCAACTCCCACAGTATTATCAAGGGGCGATCGAGACTTATGATAACTTCTACCAAAGCAAAATCACTCTTCATACCGTGTGTTGAGATATTTGCAAATATAATTTCGGAGGAGACGTTAAGACATCGGTCCCGGCTACCTAAAAAGTAGTCGTCGTCATCTCTTATCATCACCCTCACATTACCAAAGCACAAACCCCACAGCTCATGTGAGCTGCATCACCCTCACAAAAAATCCATTTGAAACGCATCATTTATTTATAATTATCTTTATCTGAAAATTGTCTATGTTATCGATAGATGTGTGAGCTTCTCTAGTAACTGTTGTTGATTTGATTATAAGTGTTATTAATTGTGTTTCAGTTGCCGCAAATGGCGCACATAATGACACCGTCGGGCCAAGTACAGCTGGCGCAAATTGCACCAGCCGCCTCCAGCCAACAGCTGATGGTCCAGCAGCAGCAGCAACAAGCCACCCCCACCCCGCCTCCGCCTCTTCCGCCTCCGCCACCTCCAGCACCTGGAGCACGTCCACCGTCACCACACCCAGTGTCACTGTCCAGTTAACAACATAGGCTACCAATTATGAAATGCAACTGTAGTCTAATATTAAGTTATTAGGAATATACCCCAAATTAGTGGCTGTGTTTTGTCGCTCGGTGAGGCAGTTGCAGAGTGATCTTAGTCAAGTCAAGAACTTGATTTAGTCAAGTCATGAGTCAAGACCTCTCTTAGATGGGTGACCGACATAAAAATGAGGCGAGGTGGAACCTACCCGTAAAGGTCTTCCCACCGATTAAAAAGATCTGGAGCGGGTTAAATTAAACATTAATGAGCTTGTTTTCAAGCAAAAGCTCTTCATTTAAAACTCGTTCCAATTATGAATTAGAGAGGGCTCTATTATTTTTCTTTGATTAACTATGAAACTTGGTAATTAACCAAGCTGAATTATTAATGTTTCATAATATAATAATACAAGCACAGTCGAGTGAATTATCTGTTGAATAGAATTGTTTGAATATATAAGAATAAAATAAAAGTGTATTTTGTTAGAGATACTATAAATCAGAACCATCAAGAGGACATCAATATTAATTCACTCAATTAATTCGGTATTCGAAAAGAATATGGTACAGATTATAAAAAAAATAGGGGAAAATATTTGATGTTGTAATAATATTCATCATTGAATTAAAAACAGTATTGTATAAATCACTACTATACTCATAGTCGTATTGAAGAATTTTCTTACATGAGATTACTGTTTTACATCACATTCCAATGAGCATGTCGATTGTATTTCAGACGGTTTCATCTCCTTCAGTAGTTAACAGTATTGAGAGCGGGACATCTATTCAGGGACAGAACGGACAAAGTCTGCTCCTTCAACAGACTTCTCTTCCTCAACAGATTTCGTTAAATACTGTTGGTAAGTTCTCTTTTCACTCATTTGAAAATAATAATAAGCAAATATGCTCCTACTTTCGAGAAAGTATTTTCAGTTTTCCAACACGATGAGCTTAAATTCTTCTTAGCATCACTATATAACATGAATTAGAAAAAATAAGGGCATTTGGGGAGAATTACACTGAAACTTCTCACAGTTGGCCGCTAGTAGGAAGTACCTAATAGGGTTTTTAGAGGAAGAAGAGTCCTAATTAGATGAATGAAGTGAAAAAGTAGCTTGTAGTCTAGAGATAAGATGAATGAATGTCCAATTGAATGATGAAGGTCTACTCAATTTCACCTGAAAAAATGAGTCATTAATATCAACCCCTGATAAACAACTGATCAAGAGTAGGCCTACCACAGTAAATATACTTTTGTGCTATAGCAAAACCCTCTTTTTTCAGGAAATCAACCTCAAGTGACTGTGATTCCTGCTGCAAGTTTGGCAAACCTTATGAACAACGCTAATGGTTTACGAGGAAACTCGGTTGTACAGGTAAATTAATTGATTTTCCATTACTCTCTCTAGGACAACATTAATTGCAAAATTCAAGTGGAGCTTGAACAAATAAATAATGTAGGACTAATCATAATGCTCTAGCCCGATTCCTCCATATATTTGACAGTGATTTAATTTATTTTGCATTCATAATAGGCTCTTTTTATATCACAAACTTGTAGTCGATCTCTTTTTATATTATCATATTCCCCCTTATGACATCAATAGCAAGCTCCTTCAAATTATTTGTAAGTTTACATTCAAAGTAAAGTATCGCCTGTACTCCCCATTTTTTGAGCCATTGGCAAAATTTTAGAAAGAGATTATAGATACCCAAAAATTCTATTATTCACAGAGTTGATATTCTTTCGTTTCTTTCTCATATCTTATTTTCAGCTTGTTAATTTTGTATACCTTTCCTTATGACTTCTTAGGGTGCCTGGGAATGGCGGGGGGTTCGGACGTATAGTCTTGTTCGGGGATTCCGTGTATATAATATTCTTGATGAATAATATCTTAACAGTCTTTTATTTTACTTTTAAATATCTGAAAAATAATTTGATTTTTTTCAGCTTAATGCGTCCTTATACGACATTGAATTTTCATTCTGCCTTAAAAACTAAATTAATTAAAACTGGTATTGATCTAGTCCATTGTAGTTAGAACTTGCAGCTTTTGGTTATTTATGCTGTAATAATTTATACTTTACATTTCAGTTGCCAAACATGCAAACGGTGAATGTACCTGGTCTTGGCAATTTCCAACTCATACCAGCTAGTGCTCTGTCAGTTTCAACGCAGAACCAACTTGGCCTTACTCAAGCTGTTTCTTCTCCCGCCAATTCAGGACCGCAATTGATCCAAGGCTTACCTCCCAATGTGCAAATCGTTAGTGGTAAGTGTTTGAATAAACATAATTTTTTATTAATTAGGCCTATATACATAATCAATTGGTTATTCTTACCATTTGTGACGAAATCATCCGACTTGCTTGAATGTCTAGGACGACTTTCTAAAGATTTGAAAAAATCACTGCTCTTCAAAAGAATATAATAAGACAGAAGGAAAGTTGTGTAACAGTATTTATTTGAAAATTTTGTAAGTTATATTAACAAATTTCTTTGAAATAACTAATATTTCTTTTAGACTATCTTCAGATGAAACACATCTTTTGTTTGATGTTTTGACTAAAAGTAAATTGTTTCGTTAACAAAATGATGTTACGGCAAAAATGATATTTTTGACAACAAAAGTCTCAACAAGGAAATTTGTAGATTTATCCATACAGAAATATATGCTTACTTTGAAGCTCGCACTTGTAGTTTTGAGTCGTAGCCGTAAAACGCTATGTCGGTACCTAGATCTTTTTATTTTTAAGTATTGGGATTTTCTGTTTGCAGCGGCTACAGCGCAGCAAATGCAGCAGGAGCAGAGCGAGCAAGGTAGGTGGCAGGTAGTAAACATACAGCAACAGCAGCCACAACAGCAGCAGCAGCAGCAGTCGGTGCAGCAGCAACAGCAGCAGTCGGCCGCAGCAGGCAGCAACTCAGCCAACGAGGATGACTCAGGAGACGAGAAGCCGCGAACGAGGCGGGTTGCCTGCACATGTCCCAATTGTACAGAAGGCGGCGAAAGGTTCGTTATTTACTCCTCTCAAGTTATTTATATGTTCATTCGTTTTAGACCCGTACAGAACGTATAGTTTCAACTTCATTTAAACTGTAGGTCCCCGGTTTAAATTTCGTTGCATAGTTTTGGTAAATTCACGATTGAAAACATTTTTACAAATTAAGTTTGATAAAAGAAAGCACTAGAATAAAATGTGACTTCTGAGTAGTGGAATTGATAACATCAAATATTCAAGTATTCAATTATGAATATCAAGTATTCATTTATTAGAAAGCCAAACTATCAGTCATCAAATAGAGTTTGTACAAAGTCAAGCTTTACCATAGCTTTCTTTAGAATCCCGTCCAATTAAATGTCATTGAATTGAACAGCTGAATTGTAAGATCAGATTATACACTGTTATAAGGCACTATAATATGCATGTGTAAGTACCTTATAAGTTTAGTAGTTCATCAATTGTTATTTTAATAGGATTGCATTGTATGAAACACGTGTACTATATCACTAGAAACTTATTAGCGTGTCAATCAAGCAGCATAAACCAAAAGAGGATAGTATTAGATTTCAGTTCGTTCATATTATAAAAACGTTTTTGAAAATAAAATTTCTTTTAAAAGTGGCCTCATTACAAATAATGTGATTTGACCTTTGCAGGACTAAAAAGAAGTTGCACATTTGCCACGTACCTGGATGCAATAAGATCTATGGTAAAACGTCGCACCTTCGAGCGCATCTGAGGTGGCACACGGGTGAGCGGCCATTCATCTGCAATTGGAGCTACTGTGGCAAGAGGTTCACCAGGTCTGACGAGCTACAGGTTTGTGAAAAAACCAATCGAATTATCTGACAGTACATCGACGTATTGAAAAATGTAATTCAGTGGAACAGGTATTCCTGTATGAACACAGTTCAACTACAACAGGCCAATAAAATTCTCAGTCACTACACGGAGATAAAAACTTTATCTCTTGTACAGTGACTATATATAGTTTTAAAATACATTACTATAAAGAGAGTCTTGAAATACTGTGACTAAATAGCGATAGTCTTGAAATAACTAGTCTTGAGTCTAATAGTCTTGAGTAACTACACAGACTGTATAATAAATACAGTCTCTGTAAGTGTAACTATATAGAGATAGTCTTGAAATACAGTGACTACATAGAGATCGTCTTATTACAATAGTCACTGTAATCCCTCAGCAATGCAAAGCGACCTGGTGACTAGCATGTGAAGATTTGTCTACATGTGATTGATATATGACAATAATATCAATAAATGTTGAATTCGAAAATGATTAGTTTTTTGTTTTATACAGTAATATTCGTCACCACAAACTTTACAATGTGCAGTTTTCATATACTACTTTAATTTAATGGACTGTTTATTGTTTTAACATGCTGGCCGTTAAGCATAAGATTGCATTGGGGATGATCAAGTTCTTGAGCCGTTTTATATGCTTGATCAAACTTTTCATTTAATTCAATAACAGTATCGAATTGAAGAGCTGAATTACAACCTGCTCACCACTATAGGCCTACAATCTAGATATTCACTATTATTACTTATCTTTTCATGTCTAGTGTGTAGACAGGTTCAAAGTCAGTAAAGTTGTTCTATCGAATTGAATGAAACATTTCTTATCTTGTACAAACGGCTTTTGTTATTGAAGCGGTCGAGGTTACGATATGGTCGACAAAAAACTATTCAAGGAAAGAAGAGACTAACGAAATAACCCAAAAAATATTTGCGTCTGAATTGGTTTAGAGAACTGATAAGGATTGAAATCAATTAACTGATCGGAACCAATGTTGAGCTTCAGTTTGACACCAAACCAGTGAATCATTTCGATTTCTGTACGCTGGCCGTTACTGAGGATCTGTATTGTTCACTATTAGAAAAATGTAAATTTCACTACAGTATTGCAAATATTTTATGTACTAAATGGTTTTTTTTTCGAATAATACAACAATATTGGTGGTTTCTCAGTTTAAATGGTGTAAATTATGCAGTCCCTTTGCTTAGGTACCTTGTAACTTGTAATCATATCTTGTATCCCATTTATTCCTGTGTTTCAAATAACATGTGTACATACAAAATTAGTGTGTAAAACTTCTCTTATTCTGGTTATTTATGCCCAAAATTAACATTTTTATGTATTTATACTGTATATATTATTTTCGACACTCATAGATAAATTTTGATTATCTTACAGAGGCATAGAAGAACACATACAGGAGAAAAGCGCTTTATGTGTACAGAGTGCAACAAGAAGTTTATGCGCAGTGATCATCTTTCTAAACACATACGCACACATCAGAAAGCTAGAATTGTTGTGAGTTTTGATAAACGTTTTTCGCATGACAAGACAATCAATTTGAAAGTTAGGTGATTGCATGCTTCACATTGAAAAACGTTGGCAACTCCTTGAAATGGTTTGTGAATGTAAACATTCTAATGTATTATGTTAAATCACTTGGATGTTACAGAAGAGCTGTTGTGGGCAGTGAGCTTTTAGCTATTCGTTGGTTTAGTCTAATCATTTTTAATGCGTTTTAAACCTACTGATAGTATATATTTTTCAAACAATATTTTTATGGATGTCATTAATAAATAACTCAATAAATTTTATCATTTTCAATACATTACAATCATTTTTAGTCCAATGTAATACATTACAATGCTTTCTAGTGATTAGTCTCACTTCTGATCCGTTGATATTGTTTATAAAATGATACAGGCTTATATTGAAAATATGTTTTATGTTGAAATCTTTGTTTGATCAATGAGCATTAACATCATTAATTTTTTATTAGGCTAATATCAAACATAAAATTGTTATATGTTATACAAGATATACAATAGAATTTTTCAAACGGCTTTATCAATTCTTTATTATAAAAGTAATGCAATACTAACTTATTTGTTACTGTATGATAAAAATGAATTGGGACTTATGTCCGTAAATGTTGAGTGTTTTAATTGTTGAATAGTGTAAGTAAACAATCTAGATGTATTGTAAATACGAATTAATTTATTGCTTACTTATAGGTGCTTGGGAAATTTTACTAGTATATTTTTACAATACAAAATTAATTTCTTTGATTTATTCATATTATCTTTGCATGAAAACGTTAGTTTTATGTAACTTTTATATGTAATGTATTGTGTCTACTAATTATATTTCATAGATGAAAAGTTCGGATATCCCATTCCATATTACTGTTTATACAAATTGATTCTCAAGTACAAATCCGATAATATGAATTTCCAAATAATTAATAATTTTCTTCATAATCAAACCATTATCGTATACTTGAAAGCCACATTCGTACAATCATTGTTCTATTTTTAAATTAATGTTGAAGTCACCTTCAATCATGATTTGCGGATGTCTTGTGAAAAGAAGGAAACTGGAGTGGAACCATTATTTGATTAGACTAAAGCATAAAGTTTGGGAATCTAAAGATGAATCTTAGATTATCTTATTTATCTGATTCTAGATTGATTTCAAACTTTCTTGATAGTATTTTGATTATCTATTATTTAGAAGCGAAGTGGCTAGACTTTTAAGGCAAGCGAAACGAGCTTGCAGGCTACTTTACCATAGAATAAGAAAGATTGAGAAAAATGAATTACTAATGTAAACAAATTGATTCACTCAACTAAATTCTTGTGAAATCCTCTTCAATTTTTGCAATACTCAATAATGCATGAATTAATTTTTCAACTTCCTATCAAGTAGATAGTTTATTTTCTGGTACATAATTGTAAGATATGTAATAATTGAAGTTATAATAATTTCATTTCAACTTATTTTCATCAGATTATTGACAGAAAATGAAAGAAATGGAGAAAATAGCTGCGTACAGAAGAACATATTGAATGCTACGCAATGCACCGTACATGGGCTTTTGCAAAGGCCCTTAAGGGTGACACATCATCATCTCAACCATAATTTATTGTCAACAGTGAGATAATAGTTGAAATCTTTCTACAATTTTCGATCTCAATTAATGCCAGTAACTAATTGTTAGTTATGAATATGGAAGTAATTAATATAACTGTAATTGAAGTAGTGTTCGAACTATTCTAAAATATATATTCAATTCACTAAAATTAAGAGAAGAACAGACATTCTCAGCATATTATAATCTGCTTCGACACCATCATTTTCTTTCAAATTTCGTTATTGTTACTTTATTTTTTGATAATTTTTAAAGGATGATCCTGATGCTGCTCCTCTTGTGAAAGAAGTTTGGATCGACACAGAACCATCACCGAAATTAGAAAAAATTTATATTCAGGTATTTTATTTTTTCTTTTGTTTGGTACTTTACCTCTTTTATTTCCTTTTCTCTCATTTGTTTGTGTTCAAACGCTTCACAATTCATTGTTGGAATAGAAAATAATATTTCCATTTGCCTTTGAAACATGGTATAAAGAAGTTGATGTACACAAAAAATTAAAAACCAGATAGATATAATTTTAATGTTTAATTGAACGAATGGTTGTTCGAAAATCTAATCCAATCTTATTCCTGTAATATGATATATGAAAATATATGGAAAATCTTGATGATTTGGGAGACAAAAACAGGCTCAGCCAGCCCTTACTGTTTCTCTCCAGAATTTTTATTATTGTTATTTTAATAATGTACGTGATCTAAAATAGTCTCTTGAGAAGAAACATGTTTATATAATAAAAATCACTCCTAAATAATTTTCAATTAAGTAGGTAAGTGTGACGTCACAGAACTGTTTGGACCATATTTGTCCAGAACTGTTTGGACCATATCAATACAAAATAGAAGTTACTCATGTTGATATTGATCATTTTCTTTTACAGGAAGTGGCCACTTCGACCCAATCTGTATCACAAGAAGAAAGCTCATCAGGGGATGAAAAGATGATGATAACCATTCAGACAGAACCAGAACAGTCTGATCTCGCAATAGTTGACACTCTTGAATCACCCATTTCTAACTGATGTGAGTATAATCCATTCAACATTACGGTAGTTTTAATTGAATACAAGATTTCATTCTGCATGGAATCTAGTAAATTTTCAATTGATTTTGATAGTTTATCCTGGTACTGTATTCCAGAATCTTGACATTGGGAATACGAAGTGGAATGATAAATTGATTTTCTTTTAATATCTTATATCAATCATCAGCCAGTTAAACAAGTATACGGTAAAAGCTCTAAATCCTTCCCCTGATAGGCTACTCATTTCAAATGAAGCTAAAATAATAATATTAATAATAATAGTTATCATTATTCTATTACACCATCTACATTATAATTTACTATATTCATTGCTCTTCTTATGGTTATTTTCAGAAAGATACTGAAATCTAGGCGCTTCTAAGATACTTCTTGTTACCACTAGTATAATCAGATTAATTTAATTACGCGCTTGGCATTATATAGATGATAGACAGATATTATCTCTTGACGTTGCTGATGACCGTAGAGTACGATGGCAAAGAAATAATATCAGCTATCTAATTCCAAGCACCAAATAAAAGTAATCTGATTATACTTCGAAAAAATCAACGAATAGAAGAATGGGCAACTAATAACATCTTTCCACTTTTGTATTTTTGTATTAATTCGTGTGTACAGTATTTAAAAAGATGAACATAATTATTAACATATGATTGGTTGTAAGTTATCTGTAGATACAATTAATTAAGAGGAAATTATTATCGTTTCTGTAACAAGCTGATGTTTAAAGCTGGCCATACACTATCAGGAAACCTGACAGGTATGCCTGGTCAGCTCTGCCCATTCACCCAGAACTGAAACCTGACGAAGCCCACACACTCTTGATGTCTCATTCATTTACTTTCTACCTATCATTTACAATTTTACCCTATCATTGCATAAGTAGAGTAGGAACTGAGACCTGTTCAATTTTCCGCCACACACACACACATCAGGTCTGGGCAGAACTGATCGAAAATTCATCAGGTGTCAGGTCGCCTGACAGGTCAGTGATTCCTGCTACACTCTATCATTTCCCCCCAAACAGGCAGAACTGATCAGGCGAACCTGTCAGGAGACCTGATAGTGTATGGCCGGCTTTATAGTGTTATCACAGTTTTGATGGTGCTTTTTTAGTATTATTATCATCATCATTTTTTATGACCAATGTTGGTTGATATTAATATTCCTGTTACAAAAACTTATGTTTATTAAGTTGAAGTCACCCTTACTTGTGCCTATTCATTCATGAATGATTATTGTTGATAGTTAATTAATATAATACCTAGAGTAGCCTACTGTAATGGTAGCTTCCAAATTCATGCAATTAGTTTTTCCTAGCTTCATTGACAACGTTTCGTTATTTAACATACTCTCTTCTCTCAATTAGTATCAGAGATCTCAATTAAAGAAGAGTAGAAAAGAGAGGCTGGAAGAATATTGAGAGAAAATTAGCCATGTACCATCAATCATGTCTAACCTGTCCTATGCTTTGAACATATTCAAAAATTATGTGCTGTTCTTGGCTGAGCCTGAAATGAACTTTGGTGATAGGACAATAGACGTGGTAAATACCTTAGCAAATTCCTAATACAAATATTATGAGAAATTTTTTATGACACTAATTTAATACTATTCTTCAAGTTTGTAGTACTAAGAAATACTGATTGGAAAGGGTAGGATGATAAGAGAAATTTGTATTTATTTTTAATGAAAGAAGAATTTACATTTCTCAAGCTATGAAAATGTAAAAAGTGTTGACTCTTGAATTATATTTAATATAATTTTTTTGATGATAATTGTTGCAAAAATAAATGGATATTTTCAAATTTTTATTGAGTTTGTTCTGAAAGCTGCTAAGTAAGAGGATATTTCAAAATGTTGATAGAATCTTCAGTATTTATGGGTGATGTTGGAAATAGTGAGGCATATAAGCAACTTCTCGTATCTATATAAGGTCTCATTTCATTTGTATTAAATATGAAGGGTTCCATCAAGCACTGACAGCCGATAGCAGGTGATCTAAAAAAAATTACTGGCATAAAATGACGTAATTTTACGGAACCCAGTGCCCAAGCTTTCGCTTGCGATTTCTGTCGTAGAAGTCGAGTCCATTGCTTCTAGTTGGGATGAACCCACATGCATTTGCAAAATCATCAGATTCACTTCAATTAGACGCAATGAGTTATATTTTTACGACATAAAATTCAGATGTAGGCTGAACCTAATGAGCTCCATCACTTGATACCATTTTAAGTTTGTTAAATTTATTTGCTTTCGTATAATCGGCCATGATTGTTGTGATCATTTAAAATATTCTTATATCTAATGTACCGTATTGTTTCGTTAGAACCGTTTGTAATGTAGAAGCAAATTAGAATTCTTCTTAATAGCTCATTGTTTTACAATTTTAACCATTATCAACCCATCAATATGAAAATTATATTGAAATATCTATTTACTGATCTTGCAAGAACATTGTTTGCTGATCAAGCAGTATTAAACAATGTTCTTGGTTGCTGGCTTGATTTAAAGCTCTAAGAACAACTATACTCTGTTCACGGAGTCGAGAGACGGCCAAAACAAGCTGCGATTATTCAAGCTGTTTTCAATAAATTTTCTGTCCAATTCCAATACGTTCATTCAAGTACAGACTCGAATCACGTACTGATACTGCAGATAATATTATTATTTCAGTAGTTCTACTGTGAATCGGTCTAGCTGCTCCAAGCTAGACTTTCGCACGCACTGGTTCTATTTACATCGTCTCTCCTTTCCCTGAACAGACTATAGATTCTTGATCAAGCTGTTTCGAGCAATACTAAAGTGTTTTATTTTTTAACCAAGTAAGTGAATTTCTACTTCAAATAATAGAAAAATGGCATGAATTCCCAGTTTTCAAGGATACGGTACACAAAGTAACATATTGAACTTTCAAATGAACATTTGAAAGGTAATGAAGAATGAATGTGGTGAGATCCTTTTATTATAATAGACCAATCCTCGCATTAATTTAGCAGGAATACGGATATCGAGATCAATAGGATAAAACTTTTGAAACTGTAATTTTTATTAGTGAACATAAGAGTTTTATAGATTTTGAAGTTTAATCAATGTTTCTCTAACTTGATTGTTTCAATTCATCGACAGTTAACAGTTTGATGTTACTTAGAATCAATTATATTTATTAAACTATTATCTTAAAAACCCTTGTTTATCAAATACTCATCATAGTTCATAACATTTTGCAGATTAAAATGTATTATTATATATTGAAGACTGTTTGATTCTAGAATTTGTAAATAGTTATGTAACTAGAATAATAAAAATCTATCAATGTTTTTGTATTAGTTTGTAGTCAATTGTTTCGAAATCAATGCGAAAAATATAGTTGAAAACATTTTTAGAAATAAGTGTTGATCTTATTATTATGCTCTATATTTTCCTTTCCTCTCATCTCTAAGGTCAAGCGCCCACTGAGGTGGAGTGGCAACACGCTAAATATGAACATTTATGAAACTAAATGAAACAGGGCACATCGAGGTAAGGTTTAGTTACACATGTTTATATTTAGTGTTGCCACGCCATCGCCACTCCACCTCAGTGGGCGCTTGGTCTTAGAAATCATTCATAACATAATAAATTATTGCACAAAATTTCAACGAGATATAGAACCGTATTTTTTTTATAATCAATGTTTATTGTTTATACATAAGGAAGATCTAATAAATCAGAACATAGTCGTTCGCTATGAAAGCATTTTTATTTTACAAAGGAACAATTATGACATTAAAAAAATATATATAACAAGATATGGTAATAATAACTCTGGTACTACAATATTATTGGCTTAGCAATCTGAATGATCAAGTCATTTATAAGAGATAAATTCTACTGATATATGAGTAACTTACTAGGAATTATTGTTATGATTCAGTCAATCGATTACAATAAACCTGCTTCAATTGCACTTTTGAAAACACTCATACAGTTTAACGGAGACATTTTATAAAGATTTAAGCACGAAGAATATATTTGAGAATAAATAATTGAATAATATTTTTATCATTTTATATTTTTAGTCTTGATTTTTTCAGAGCATTTCAAATCAAATTATCTTTTAAATACTTCCGTATTAATACTTCCTTTTTTTTAATTCTAACAATTCTTGATATTTCCATATCAAGAAACTAATTTATTATTGATAATTAATTTAATAGAACATAACGTAACGGAATTGGTAAATCAATAAAAATATAACTTAAATTCAGTTTATATTATTGAGCAGAACACAGGAATGTAAGGAATTTTACTGAAGACTACAACTCGGCTCTTGAAAGCAATTAAAATTAACTCTTAGAATGAATTATTTAATAAGTCAGTGCAACTATTTCAAGCACCGCGTTTCATACACTTGATAATTATTAATTTTGAACTTGAACACCCCATTGTAATGATAACTGTATAATACATATTTTACATAACGAAACTTCAACTAATATTTAAATGATACTGACTTATCAGTATTAATACTGATTTATACTAATTTATAAACTTAATAATGATACTATGAGACACATCTGGTGGCATTGTACTTGCAGAACGAAAATTGAACTAATATTGAAATGATACTGACTTATTATCAGTATTAATACTGATTTATACTAATTTATAAACTTAATAATGATACTATGAGACACATCTGGTGGCATTGCACTTGCCCATGAATAAAATGTTAAACACTAGGTACTCAATTATTTAGAACATTTTGAAGATGGCTCCTCCACTCGAAGCTGATGGTTGGTTTGAACCAAAAGTGAATCCAACGTTTCTTTTTTCTTTGTTTTCCATTTGAAAACCAAAACCTGGAAATCGTAAAACCACATGAATCTGGACTGGACTGTCTTATGATGAAACATTTATAATTATAATATAAATATTGAAATTAAGAAATGTCTAATAGATCTATCTAATTAATGTTTATTAATGTTTTTTAATGTTTTTTTTTGCAAATCCAGAATCATCGAAAAAATATTTTTGAATTTCATTCAAATTTCACTTTAGTTACAATAAAGAGCATCGTAGAGGTGCACACAGACTTACGCGGTGCGCGAGAGCGAAACGCGCACTCTGTTTGTGGTGTGCGGCGCACAAGTCTGTATGCACCTTTAGATACTCATATGTTATAGATCTACTACCTGTATTATTCAAATGGGTGAAATAGTCATTTCCTATGAGCACAATATTCGAGTTGAAAACTGTACAGTACAGAACGAATTATCTTATGATTATTACAGTATATCGAACGAATGTTTCTGCAATATTAATATTTAGGCTATAGTTGTACTGACCGCTCATGTTGCTCATTGTATCTGTAGCTGGTGGTGGCGGCGGAGACATCAGTCCGCTTGGCATAGGTGAGCATGGACTCATCACGAACGACATATTGTCTAAAGAGCAAAAGGAACAAGTGATCATACATTAAACATTGTATCACTCTTGAACGGTACAGCTGTAATTTTGATTAAAATTTAAATCTTTACAGCAGTCAACAATTAAGCTCAAGTATTTTCTCTTAAACAAGTCTCAGTACGAGGGAGTTGAAATAATAACTTGTTAGCACAAGTACACTAAGTAGCCTATATGATCCGAAATTGAGTTCGTTAGGACAAGTAATACACACACTCAATTTTTAATATTCAAGTATTTTGCTACTCAACACCCATTTACTCCAAAATACTTTACGTGAAACAAGTTCTACTAAAGCAGCAATTTTGCTTTTTTATGACATTGTTTCAAATAGATTGTGTCAAACGGCCAATCCTCCGAAACTTTTTTTCGGAGGAATGTCAAGCCGTCGGTCTCGATTATTTAAATAGCAGTCGTCATCTCTCACCTCTCATAAGCCTAGAGCACCTTTGGGCAGCACCCTCAGAAATACTAATACCGGAATTCTCTCAGAATACTGTACACTAATATTTCGATCAGTAAATAATAGTTATTATTATAATTGACTACCATTTGTTTGCCTACATCGAGATTGATAGTATTCAATTCATAGAGGTCCCGGGTTCAAACCCAGATCAGACCGTGAGATTTTAGCTCGAGCCACTCCTCGTGTTTCGGAGGACACGCTAAGCCGTCGGTCCCGGCTGCCTAAAAAACAGTCGTTGAGTCACGTCTGAGACCCTGAACTGATCAGGAGTGACCTGAAAACTCTGATACCAGCCAGGTTACACGGAATTATTATTATTATTATTAATTCATAATAGCCAAGTTGTATGACTATTTTATGTTGACAAAATTATGAATAATTAATTATATCGATATAATTCATTAACTTCAATTTTTTCATTTTCATATAAATTCAGGAACCAGAATTAAAATTGGGGTGATTCTGTTTTTGAAAATCTATTTCAATACCTACTTTCAATTTTGGCATTTACCGGTATTTAATCGAGGTGATAGAAAACGAAGCTTCAGCGCTTCGGTAAGTAGTGCTGAGCCCACCAAATTGATAGCTGGTCGTATCGTATTGTACAGTGAGAATTAGTCACTTTTGTGAAAAATGAACGTGAGATAAGTTACTTAGGCCTACCTGGACTTTGTACGCGATCATCATACTGCATTTCCATTTCCATTGGTTGGAAACAATCAGAATTAATCTTTGCCAGTGATCTATGATCAAATGTCATCGCTTGGTCGTATTTCTTGGAAGAAAAATACTCTGATTCTACAACATAATTTTCCTCTCTATTGTCATGTGTAGTTTCCATTGGCTGAAATGATAAAACGTCATCTTCAAATGAGAATTTTAAAATAATTTGGTCACTTAGCACTTATATTATAAAAAACATACTCAAAAATATTGTATCGATGAATCGATCACTCATAAAATTTATTGTTTTTTGATTTTACTGATTTGAGGCAAAACAATAACATCGTTATTATAACATGATTTTCTGCAATCAAAATTTATTAAAAAATCAGTGACCTACCGTTTGTTCATTGGAAATTTTCGTCTGGTTACGATGGTTAAATGCTTCATTGTTGTGATAAGCATTGTTCTTTAGTGTAGCTGCTTCTGTAAAAATACATTTACGAAATAAAAACAAAAATGCAAATAATACACTGAAGCCTTTAAATTTTTTTAATTAAATATAAGTTACCACATAAAAAATAGATACAAATTTAACTTACTTATTATTCTTCATCTCTTCATTGTCAATGATCAAAATACTGTTACCCAAACTCAGTCAAGTTCAACTTGATCGAAATTTTCTTAATTTTCAAGACTTTATTATTAAGAATATATCTTGATGATGGGGAATTACTTAAAGTAAACCTAGATTTTCAGAAAAAGATGTAATATTTGACATTTAAATCACATTATTAAATGGTTTATCATCACCAAATTCATACATTTTAAATCGTTATAATTGATAATATAAAAGCAAATGTCGAAAATTTGCACTTGAAAAGTTATGAACGTTATCACTAATGGCGGAGCGGTTTCACGATGTCAGTAGACGTGTAGGTTACTGGCAGGAAGGTTAGTCACATGATCTTCCACTGACTGATTGCATTGACTGGCACTGACTGGTGTGCATTGCCCTATTTATTTGTATAGAGTGAATGATCATATGACCAACCTCCCTGCCAGTAACCTACACGTCTACTGGCATCGTGAAACCGCGCCATAACTCTCCTCGACATAAATTCATCAAATACATTCATAATACATACATCATCCGCAGCAAATAATATTGTATTAGATTATAAATATTCGAATATCATAATTTACCTTGATGTTCCTCTGGGGATTGGAAATTGAACTGGTTTTCTTTTCCGTGTTTTGGGTTAGTTGTCTGCAAAAAAGTAATCAATTGTGGATTTGATTTTCCAGAACAAAATCTAATGAAACATTAATTCAAGTCATCGAGCTTTATCTGATCACAAAAAATATCAATTTCAATAAAATCGCCAGGCTACCAGCTTCAAACTTCCAAAATTAAATATATAAAGCCAATGGTGAGGCTCACAATTTAAACAATTTTTTACTAATCACTCACTGCTGCGATATCAGACTTATTGTCACATAAAATTCCTTGTTTTCCCTTTATTGTATCCCAGTAAATACTTTATCCATTTCTTCAATGAAGTTAATGTATTAGTGGTTTTAAATTAAGACTGAAATGAGTTTCAAATTTTCCAATAAATTCCTACTAGCAATAGTGAATACAAAAAAACAATCTTTTTCTAAATTCTACGTTTGTTTATTTATTTTATCGATAAATCTTAACAGTTAAGTTTTTCAAAATATAGTAAAAAGTAAAGTACAATGACAATTATTACCTGAGTGGCATTGTAAGTTGGTTCTCTTGGTTGGTCCATATTAGACCCTTCCATTGGCTCGGGTTCAACTGAAAAAGGTGAAATTGGTTTTTTATAGTACAGTCGCAGATAAAGGACAACAATATAATTCAGGACAGAATAATTATTATAGTGACTTATTTGAGATCGCAATCAAATGAATGTCTTGATAGGCTACTTTACACATGAGTATTTGTTCAGGGTAGGGTTGGTAGGTTGATCAAAGTAAATAAATACATTACTTCATGAACATGTTGAAACCACTTTTGAATAATTTGATGCTAATAACTAAAAGTGAGCGATACAGACTCAGAGCCAAAGCGCTCACTTTTGCACAGGAGTCAGAAACGCTTGTCGCTTGTTTTGAACATTAACAACATCACAGTGGTAGCCTACCTAAAATTACATTTTTAGATAAGAATTTAATTTATGTGTCAAAATGACGAAATCAAACACATTGATGTTGAACAAACCATCACTAAAAAAACTAGTTAGAATATACTGACACTCTGGACCGTGATAGAGGATGTTGGGTTTGTGAATCCTAAAACCAGAGTCAAAGCTCAAGAGAAGTCCATGATGTGATAAGAAATAGTGAACTGAATTTGAAAAAAATCCTTTTAAAGGAAGAAAAATAATGATTACAAACAACAATATTGGACAAAGGGTGAGAGTGAGGGGACAAGAGTGAGTGGAATGGTTTGGGTTAAAAATCCATTATTTTCAATTAATAAGGTGATTTTTTCTATCTATTTTTATTTCTATGAAAGTAATATCTTAATAGATAGGAGAGGAATTTCAACCCCCCACACTTCCACCCTCTCTGGCAATGTCCATTGGTTTTCTTTCTGCATAATTTCATCCAATATTATTAGTAACATTCGCGATGAAATGATGATTCTTATTATGATCACCTCACTTTAAATTTTACTTACCTTTGAATTGAATACGATTGTTATTCTCTTCCGTCGGCAAGTTCATTACTGGTACGTTGGCTCTTCTGTAGTCCGAGGCTGAAACCTGAAATACGATATATAATAAATTAACAACACTTCATCAATAATAAAATTAGGCTATATCATTCTTCTGATGAATTTATCATGAAAACTCAAACTAATATAGTAGTCTACCTGAAATTTCAACCATGACAACAAAAGAAACATAAAAAATTGAAAGAAAAAGTTTATTACTCCACTCAACTTTGCAGATAACATAATTAAGATATGACTGATGTTATATAATAAAAACAAGGCAAAATCACAACTTCATCATTCATTAACATTCCATCATTCGTTTCAGACATATAGGTGAGCAATATTTTCAAAACCACAAACCCTCAAGCAAGGCAGAATGTCATTAGAAGTGTGTGTCATCCCACAGTACCAGAACCTTATTATTACTTTATAACAAATGAGGTATGGAATGAGGTCTTGGTACAATCAGTCGTCTGTGGGCCCTTACCTAGAGGTTCTGGTACGGCGTAACACAAAACAGCCTAACATACTTCTCCCATAATAAATGTCCCATATGGGACACAATCACCCAATGTTTTAATGGGACCAATCATCTTTGAATGTTTTTCTATAAGAAATATATAATGATAAAATTACAAAACAAGGAAGTTAATGCTTATCGCTCCTATTATTTCAATTTTAGCTTCTTAGTTACTTGACTCATATGAACCCTAATTTTTATTTCAGCCAATAATTTACACGGCCAGTAAAGTCATGGTTGAGTGGTCTTACCTGAGAATTCTGCGTAGGATACATTGACTGAGCGTCAGAACTATTTTCAAATGTATTCTGTGCTTCACCTGCAACAAAAGTCAGAAAAATCAATCTCCTAGAGTGACTCCCAAGTGCAGTCTAAGTCTGAACGATATGGAAATTTCGAATAGTAAACTAATTTATAAGAAACGAAAATTTCAGAAAAGCCCCAAATATATCTCTTATAGCCTATGTTTATTTCTGTAAATAATAAACAATTTTTATTTCATACACACAATAATTTTCATGTGTGAACTCATGGAGAACAGAATAAGCTGATGTACAGAGAAATCTTGGCATATTCAAGAAAAAAAGAAAAAAAAATCTTTCACAGCTTAGCTTTTTCAATCTTGCCTCTCAATCCTATTGGAAACTTTGAAATTGTCGACAGCCAATCTCATGTAAAGCACAAACAAGAAATATACTTTATGATCTTTCAAGTGACAATATTGAGAAATGACACAGAAGCCTCGAATCTTTCAATTATTGTGAATATTTACATCAACCCATGCGTTAGCTAGGCTCTGGTAGCTGCAGTGATGAAAAAAAAGATTGCAATGGACTGGTGAAATAGGATAAAAAATTATGAAGAACTAAAATAAAAACTACAGTTCTGACAATTATTGACACATGCCACAAATGATACTTACAGGTGCTGGAGGTAGGCTACTTGAAAAGCTACTGTAGTAGCTACCTTGCTACCTTGTAGTATTATTAATTGATGAGAATCTATAATGTCGAGAGAAAAGAACACTGATTACGGTATATTCTAGCTGATTAACTTACCATATGACAACTGACTCTGTGTTTGGTAACCATAATCACTTTGTGTATGTTGCTGTGAATAGTAGGCTGTCGGCCTATTATCATTCATCTGCGGAGCCACCATGGCTGGAGGGGGCATCAATTCCATTTGTGCATCAACCTCAGAATTGCTCTTCTGACTGGAAGCTTGTGAATAAACATTACTTGATCTTTTCTCAGCTTGCTTCTCCTGGCTCATATTCGACCTGACCTCTTTCGAGTTTCTATACAATTCTTGGTTAGAGTTATTGTTTGCACTGATCAACAATGCACGAGGTTGACTTGAATGTTGAGAAAGCTCGGTCTGTCGCTTCTCAATTATTGCTTTCTTGCTCTCTTCCAATTGCAGCATGAGTCTCTTCGTCGATTCACTAACTTCTTCAATCCTCTTACGCGGTCGAACAAAATTCATTTTCTGGAAATACAATAGATTTTATGTTAATAACACAATGGCATTGAGAACAAATTTTAGATTTTGTGATGACCCTCAAAATTATATATCCTTTGTGGAATAGGTACAACACTACCAGTAAACGCCAGTGTGTTAATACGAACTGAGTATCCGTTAACATTAGTCTATGTATATTTACCCTAGGTTTGAAATTATCTATAGTTCAAGCGTATTCAATATAAAGCTGTTTTCAGTTGTAATAATATCAGCATATAAGTAAAAATTATTGGCTGGAAAAGATTTAAAAAGTAATTGAAATTAATTACTCATTAAAAATATTATCTGTAAGATTATTTGAGGGTATCCTGTATACCACCCTATAATATACAAATTTATTAGAACTGCTGGCAAATATAGAAATTTACTTGTACAGGAGTTCAATTTTTTAAACAATTACACATAAGTTCACATAAGTAAACATAAGTTCAATTTCTAATTTCAGAGTTAAATTTCTAAACTGTAAAAAGTTTAGTCGCTCTTTGTGCAATTCTTTTAATGATTAAATTATTTTATTTTGTTTTCTAATACAGAAGCTCGTTTTCAATATCATTATCTTGATGTCATACTGATTATTCTTGTATAGAGGAACTGAGTCAATACCGTAGACAAAATTGTTCAATTATTTATCTTGATTAGATTACTGTAACTTATTTATTATCTTTATCTACCAACTCTGGTTGACGGCTTCGGCCATGACTAATGAATATCGTTAACTTTACAGAATAATAGATAATACAGACTTGATGATATCGTATTGAAAATTATGTGTAAAGTGTATATATTATTCGATGTTATTGTGTATTTACGTCAATAAAATTCTTATCTATGTATACAAATTTTACAAAAAATTCAAATTCAACGATTGAATAATAAACTTGAAGGAAAATTTTTCAATAACAAATAACAATTATTTATTGTAGCTACAACTTTAAAATGAAAACTCACCTCGAGATTATCAAAAGAAAACAGAGAGGATGAGAAATTGCCAATCTGTTGTAATGGACTGGACAGAATTCGTTTGAAGTTTGACACAACCTGACTTGAGGCTGATATTTGAGAACCAGAGTCCTCACGCTGAAAAAGAGATTTTTATGTATGAGATTGGATTTATTGATTTGAATTTATTGAAACATAATTCACAATTTTAAATAAACAGAATACCCACTCGAAAAATCCTTAGCGCAGGTATGAGTTGCAAAGAACATAACAAAAGAATCAAATAATAATTCCAATGATATTAATTCATTTTTATAGGCCTATTATTATAATATTATGAAATAATTTGTTTCCTACTACTACATGAGCTTCAATCGCAATTTTTTGGCTTAAACATATTAGGTTTTATGTCTGTTCAGAACAGTAAATAATTTAAGCTATTAAAGATCAATCAAAATAAAATTTCATATTAAAAATCTGCATCGGTATTGCAATTCATTTTGATTTCATGTTCATTACTTCAACCATAACAAAAAATTATGTTTTTGTTGATTCGATAGAACTGCGTAAGCGATGTGATTTACTGTAGAGAACCTGTAAAAATTATCAAGGATCCGATAAGGCAGTGTTCTTACTCGTGTCCGTCCGTCTGTCTGTGCGCACAATATCTAATGATAGTACACTTTTGAAAATATGTGGAATATATAATATCTTCATAGAAAAAGTAAAAAGCCTATTGATTTCAGAACATTGGGGGTTGAATTTAAAAAAAGTTACAATAAAAAAATATGTAGCATACTGCAACCTTAGGCTTTTTATTTATGTCACAGCTCTTTCAGCTCCTCTAATATTGCCTTTGAGACTTACTAATTGAAAATCCCCCGTAGCCTAGAGGGAGAACAAGCGATTGATGAACAGAAGGACCAGGGTTCAATTATTCCCACTAGAGGCTATTTTTTTTGCAACTGATTTTAATTTTATTCGACTAGTTATTCACGTCATAAACTAAAATTTTATCTATCAATTAATATCAAGAAAAATTTTTGAGAGTAATATTTGATATCAACTGTAAAAGTAGCACTTATTTTTATTTTTGAACACTATACCATATCGGGTCCTTGGATTCATCGTATCGGTTTATTGGTATTGTAATTTTTTAAAACTGAACTAAGATCGTACTGTATTAGAAATAACTTAATTTTAATACGTTGCAAATGGAAGAGAAAATTGAAGAATTTAAAAATTATTGTTTAATAGATTGATATTATAGTAAGATCATTAGAGTA
Source organism: Laodelphax striatellus (assembly GCA_017141395.1). Lineage (NCBI taxonomy): Eukaryota > Metazoa > Arthropoda > Insecta > Hemiptera > Delphacidae > Laodelphax > Laodelphax striatellus. The sequence goes on from CM029531.1 coordinate 25,010,498, forward strand.
AGAAAAAAATTCAAACTCAATTATTGATGCATTCTTTTAACCATGTACAGTATTTGATGTATGATTCTCAATCATTACTATTTTCTAAGAATTAGAATAACTATAGCTGAATTATCCTTATATCTATATTAAAAGACTTTTGCAAAAACTTATTACTGCCACTGTGACTATTGGGCCAATGTAGATGCGGTTTGCGACAAGAGAAAGGTTATTGATTTTTGATGACCAGGTTCTATTTGTTTTGGTTTTTGGAAAAATCGTTTAAAATAATAATAGAATAACTCACCATTTTTTTAGCAACGGGTTGTTCAAGCGATTCCCTCTCCATTGATCCTTGGAAAAACAAACAATGTAAATCATTAGTGGCAATTGAGAACAAATAAACAAGTATAATTTAATCATAAAGATCCGTTTTTATTTAGTTATCAATTTTAAAACTTTTATTCATTATCCGTCAGAGATCATAATAATTATCTCATGGAAATATGAACTATTGTTCATCATTTACCCAAGTTTGCCTACTAAAGAATACTAATTTTATTACCTTTGAAACAAGTTAATTTTTGAAAAAATTTGCACATTATTGGATTAATCTTATTTTCATTGAATAGTTTAATTTTTATTGATTGAATTCATACGAATCAATTCAGTCAGCAAAGGAGAATTATAGTGAAGAGGGGAGTGGCATGGTATGAAATGACAAGTAAGGATTTATAATAATTTTTTGTAAGGAATTGGAATACGGTACGGTACTGTACATTGGAAAATAACATGTCATGGTAATCAATATTTATCACTATAATTATGTTAATGTTATTAAAAAATGAAATAATTTCAATTACCTCTGCTTGAAGCTTTCTCGTATAGGCCTACCATATTTCTCAATCTAGATATCGAATTGACCGGCAAGTTTTGGCTTCTCAGTTTTTCGAGTTCATCCTTCAGCTTTTCAATTTCCTCCACTTTGACCCTAAAATGAACATTATTCAATCAAGTAGCATTCTATGTATATGATAGCAAGCAATTTGAAGTTGGTCTATGGCAGATAGATAAATAAATCATTGCCTTATCTCATCAGGAGTTAGAGACAATATTCTACTTCTTATCGATAAATAAAATATTATTTATTTATATGATAGAAACTATCTAAATGATAGATAATATATATGATGATAGAATTGTCTGAGCCTTACCAGAAGAATACTGTGGATACAGTATTAGCCTATAGCACTATTAGCCAATAGCCTACTGCACTATGAGGTAATAAATCTGCATTAGGCTTTAGAAAATGAAAAAAACATATAGGCTAAATTATGAAACCAGTATAGGATTACCAACATTATAAGAACAAATGTTGTGCTTTCACAATAACATCTGTCTTACAACTTCTACATAAATCTATTCGATCTAATGTTATACATCATTTGTTGTATTTTTAAACTGAAGAGGATTCTATCAGGAAAATGAATGGCATTCAAGGTTTCATTTAGCTGATGCACCTTTGTTTCAAATCAACTTAAAACGTGGCTTGTATCACTATCACTCCATTTCTGTATCCATATTACTTGTATCTTTTGTTAACTCTACTAACAAAAGTTATTTGACAGATAAATTTTCACATAACACTTAACATACTTTCCAAATGCACTAATTGAAATAACCTTCAATTGGTAAGCTTCTACAGTACTGTAATTATTGTAAATGTGTGTAGATATTTGTTTGGAAGGAGATTAAATTAATTTGATTTGTGACATGAAATATGGGACTGTTCGCTAGTTAATACAAAAATATTGTAAATTGCCCAATCTGATTATCATATCAGGCTACCTTCTGAATCTGAAAGTACTAGATTGGATGAATGATGCTAATGAATGTATCTCAACTAGGCTACATTAAACATGTTGAACACAACATTCAAAATAATGCACAACAACATCCAACATTGAATACGTATGTTTGAAAACACCACTTCATAATATAGGCTGCCTAATATTAATGTAGTGGTACTGGAACGAAATTTATGGAATATTACTCACTTGTTTCTCTTTTCTTGAGCCACTATTTGCAATACTAGGTCAGTGCTCTCTTTTTCCGAAGCATCGATCTTTGAAGAAAGCATAAAGATGATGTTTTCTGAAAATGTTGGAAGTAAAGCTCATTTTATTATTTGTACTTAAAAGATGATAATTTATGATAAAAATCTAGATATGAGTACTGATAGGACATAGGCTAACTATTACGAAAGTATAAAAACCTGTTATGATTATTTGTGGTAATCACTAAATCAAATTAAATTAACCATTTACATTAATTTAAAAAAAATGAAATACGGCAGCGGAGAATGAAGACAAGATAGTAGTCAGTTACCTTGGACGTCCTCTAATAAAGCATCTTCTTTGAGAAATTCCTGTAGCTCAGCGCTCTTCTTCATTAGTGTGAAATGAAGCAATCTAAGAACAGATTTCTGCTCTCTAACTTCTTTTGCACCGTCAAGTGACTCATACACCGCCTGAGAAAAAATTCATGGATTGAATGTATTTATTTGCAATGGTCGATATAAATTCTGAACTTCCAACACCTTTAAAATTTTTTATTAAAATGAAAGTTCCGTTAACTCGATTTGACTGATGAGTTTCTTGGTAAATTACCTCATACTTATTCCAAAGATCTCTTTTCTCTTCCAGCACAGCTTGATGTCTCTTTTTCATTTCATCCAATTCTACTTTCTCCTTTTCGATTCTCCTGATATGTTCACTCTTTAGCTTGTCTGCCAGTTCTATTGATGCATTCAAACTGAAGAAAAAAGAATAATTTATGATATCGGTATCATACTACTGGTATGATAAAAAATACATAGTAAAGAAGTGTATTATTGCTACCAGAGCAAAATGCTTAGGATCTAGATATTTGGGCCTATTGGGAAGCAGTGATCACTTGCTCTGTAGGTTACAGAGAATTTGGTAGAAAAAACATATTATGCAAGCGGACATTTAAATTGAAGAGGAATCCTTACAGTATTTTATTTCATATTATTATAAATTTTTATTAAATATTTTTATTTTACAATTTGTGGCTCAACTACCACATGAAACTTGATTCACTAAATTAGCCATTTACAAATCCAAATTTAACAAAAACTAATGTCTTATTTGTTGGTATGAATATATAAGATGTGAATTGTGTCTTTACATAACGTTGAAAAACTAAACTTTTTATTATAAAAGACCTCAAACAATATCATACTTATATTATTTTTTATAAGAGATTGCATCACACTTATATTATGATTATAATTATCATAAGTACACTGATTTTTGTTTATACTAACCTTGCAATTCTATAACGCAGTTCAGATTCCTTTCTTAAATCATCACTGGCCTTATTCAGAAGCTCTAGCTCTCTACGTTTCTCCACTTCAATATCACTCTTGATATTTGTCAAACGATTCTTCAGCTCTGCAATTCGCAAACAAAATAAAAAATTAAATGGGCTTTACTTTACTTTCATGATATCTGAATAGATATAAGTATCATGGGTAGTTTATAAAAACTAAACTCTCTTCCCAATCATTGACAGGCTCTTGTTTGTTTTCAATTTTAGAATATCTAGCCTCCTATCCCAAAAAGTAATTCTCTCGAGTATCTTGGGCCCAATTCACACAGAAGAAGCGTGGCGCGGACATATGGATTATAATATGATTGTCTAATCTATACAAACAAATAGTCCAATTCACACCTAAAGCAGCTGTTTCAGGGTGATCCATATGTCCGCGCCAAGTCTCTTCTGTGTGAATTGAGCCTTAGAATGACGAGAAGCTTGAGAAAGCATGACAAACAAGAATGTTGCCCATTCAACTGAAATGATAAGAGTCATGATCACATGATTATTTTTTCTCCTCCAAGTAATTATTCCTCCAAGGTACCGTTAATTTCAGATTTTATTATTCTACTACTTTTTACAACCTAGGAATGCAATACATACATGTATGCTGTTGCAAATGTTTATAATAATAATTAATAATGCTGTTGCTTAATTAATAACTCAAATACAGTACGGTATCTTAGAACTCGGTTAGTTTATTCCTTGCAAAATAGATTAGGCCTATTCCAAAGCAGATCTTCTCTCCATACACTCGAGTAGGTGGAAATTATCAACTTATTTACTTTCCGCACGCCAGCTGGTATTTTTTTCAAATAAATTTGACTCCAATTTCACTGCGATTTTATGTTTTTTTATTATTCCTCCATGGTATCATTAATTTCAAATTGAATTATTAGAAAACCTTCCCATCGTTGATATGCATGTCCGAGCCAAATTTCATGGAAATCGGCCGAATAGTCAAGGAGGATTTTGATCACAACCGATTTACACAATTGGGCCTGAGATTGAGCTTTGCTCGACGTCTCACTCCACTCAATAAGACTAGCATATTATGCAGCAACTTACACAATAGGCATGAGATTATTATTTCAAAAGGTTCATGACAAGTATTAATGACGATTATAGTAGCTAATGTAGCGTACTCACCGTTAATTTTCTTCCCTAGTTTCCCAATCTCATGCTGTCGCAGAGTTATAATCGAGATCAAGGTACCAAAAGGATCAGCTTCTCTATCATCCATATTTAATATGTTAGAACTGCAAATGATTCTGAAAAGGAGTGAAAAATATGAGTAATGCACAAAAAATGTGTAATAAAAAATGCACAAAAATGGGTGAAAATACACAAAAAATTAGTATTTTATGTATATAGGTCTAATACTAATATAATCTATTCTATTTTTTATTATAATAAAATAGCTATATTTTGAATAATAATTCTCTTCCTCTAAATAAATAATGCAGTATTTTGATGGAAACAAACTATTGTCACAATTATTGATAATTGAACAAATAGAATTATTTTTCAAAACCAAATAACTCAACTTATTTTGAGTATAATTTGATTTTGTAATTGAAAAATGACTTTGGTCAATATATAGACAGAGGACAAAAGCTTTTATTTCCTATGTTATGTTCCAGGAAGTGTTACTGATTCAATTTTAAAACTACAGGTTTTTCTATTTATATGTAAATTATACAATTTATTTTTCAACATTTCGACTGAAGAATCATTTTTTGTTTCAGTCTGTGACAATATTCTTGATAAAAGGTTAGGCGTTTATCAGGAAAAGCTTATTTTTATTGTATTCGTACGCTTCCCTCACCGCTTTGATAGCCGTTCGGATCCCACCTTATGAATCTGTAGATTCATTCATCTCTCATTATCAATCTTCCCATTGGGCTTGCCCACGCAGAAGCCAAGATGAAGCTTATAATATATTATTTTATACTGATGCATAAATAGTTCTAAGCTTATTTATAGCTCTAGTGGGTGGCCAGTAGAGATTAGAGAATACTTACAACAAAATTTCCATCAACTTAGTAAAAAGTAGAAAATTGTAAGGATTTAGAATTTAATGAATGAAAAACTTAGAAGAAACGAAGCACACCTGCACAAAGTGTGATAGGTTTGTATGAATAAGTTACCATGTAGCCTAGATGTATTTATCCACAGAAACTATAATGGACATGATTATTTTCCAATTGAAACTTGGAATTTTCATTGAATACCTTCCTCTTCATCCATTACCCACACTTGCGGGACCGATGGCGTCAATTTACACACAAACACATCTCATATAAAAACACACTAAATGATCAAGATGGCAGTGATGGAGGATCGTGAACCTCAATCAAAACTCAAGGCATCCCCCATAAATTCACCGATGCTATAATAAGCCTTCTGCCTCAGCAACTTCTTCATGGCTCTCTCAAAGGTGGCACCATCCAACTGCTTCACACCAACAGGCAGCTTGTTGTAAAATTTCAGGGCTGAAATCCTGTAGCTGGCCTGTGGAGACGTCTCCTGGGAATGTCGAACAGCTCGCGATGCCTGGTGAAGTGGTGATGCACATTGTTACGGGTTGCCTGAGTGTGCTGGTTTTTCTTGATGTGCATCAGGCATAGAAGAATAATATATAATGACTGATGACCGTCATGATACCAAGGCGTGCAAAGATGGGCTTGCAGTGGGAAAGGTGATCGCTGCCTGTAATAATCCTTACCGTACCGCCCTCTTCTGCATCCTCAGGACATCAGTAGCTTTCGCTGAATGACCCCACAGAAGCAATCCATAAAAAATGTGGCAGTGGAATAGTGTGTGGTACATTATTATAAGATACTTCTCAGTCACCAGGCCCCTCATCCTGAGCAGCAAGAAGCAAATGCGGGAAGTCTGCTGGTCACCTGCTGTATATGACTGAATCCTTTTACAAAGCTTATGAATGAAAACCAAAAGAAACAAGTTCAATAATTGACCGCACATTCAGATATATGTGAATCTGGATAATAATAATAATGTAATATTGTAATTCTTGTTGACATCATAGAAAAGAAACAACGGTAGGTACCGGAATTGATATCGAATAAATTTTTAATGAATATTTTCTCTTATAATGAAATTTAATAAATACTTAATATGAAATACTTCTCATTATAATAGACTACGATAAATTTATATACTTACTGAACACAGAAAACAACTTTCAGCAACTTATTACTATTACCAAATACAATTTTATGATAGGTACAGGTACTCTGAAACCTGAAAGCAGCTTGAAATTGAAATAAAACTGTCTGCCGCTAGCAGGAAATGTGAGAAGACTTTCAGAAAGAAAAATTGCTGTACTGAAGGAAGAATGTTATTAGGTTTTTCTTGCTTATTGTCGTGAAAAATTTATCCGTGATGAATTAAAAAATTTTTATCTGGAATTTTTTATAATATTCTTTAATTCAGTTTCTTTTTCCAATTGAAATAATTGATATAATTATTAAAGATCATTAGAAGAAATAATTGTTTTTTTTACATACATTTCAATAGAAAATGAATAAAAAATTTAAAAATAATTTCAACTTTAAATGATGATAATAATAATAATCATTTCTTCAACGAAGCAGTATTTTTTTTTCATTTATTACCAGCTGGAGTTGTTTTATAGAATTAGCATGGCCGTGGGGATTTGGCATGTGTTGTCGTTGTCGCCTTGTCGGGGTTTTCAGGTTATGTTAGTTTAGAAATTACAATTCGTGAATCAATTAAATCTAATTATAATTTATAAATTATTTAGAGATGTTATATAATTATCATAATGACATACATACATAATGACATACTTTCAAATTGATTCATACAGTTGAAATTTTTTGTTATGGTTTTTTCATCTTTCTCTAATGTGAAAATAACAATTACCAACTTCTTTCATTATTTATTCAGTAGAAAATAGTGTGATTAGTGACAAATTGGTGATTAAGATACTTTATCAATTTAAACAGTGAAATAATGTTTCTAAAATCTTCCAGACAGCATGTCACTGGTTTAGTGAGACATGTTTGTAAACGCAAATTACAATGTAGATTACTTTGTGTGAAAAACCTATCAACTTTGCAACTTGATGTGATGAATCACAATGAATTAAAAAAGCTGAAAGTTCCTGAACCATCTATAGATTTGGATTATTACTGTGATTTCAATAAACAAGATGAATTGAAGTATAATGTAGTGAAAAGGAAAAGTGATGGAGATATTGATACTGTTTTGGAGTTGAATCGATCTCTCAACGCTTTAGCTCCCAACTGTGATGAATACAGGAATATCAAAGAGAAATTATCAGTTGAACTTACCAAGCTACCAAACCGATCACATCCATTGATAATCGAGCTTGATGAACCAAGAGTCATCAGAACTGTAGGGAGGAAAAGACATTTTGAATTCAAACCTAAAGAGTTTCCAGAAATTGCTAGTCATTTGAGGGGTGCAAGAACTGATAAAAGCAATTTTACGGGGCACCGGAGTTACTTCTTCTTCGGGCAATTAGCTAATCTAGAAACAGCTCTCATTAACTATTCACTAAAAAAATTACTTTCAAAAGGGTTCCAATTAGTGTCTGTACCAGATATTCTAGATAGACGTATCATAGAAAGCTGCGGAATGAACACACGAGGAAAACGTAATCAGGTAACGCTTTCCTTTATTCCTCTATTTCCCTTATTCTTACGATAAATAATGGATATTATTCCACAGCTTATCTGGAATCGCTGAAAGAATACTTTTCCAAAAACAAATCTCTCTTTGCTGTTTGCCAACAACAGTTCGAAGTCATGATTTTATGAATCATTCCAATATAAAAAACTCAAATCCTAGTAGGTAGCCTACTGGAGATTTATTCGTGTTTGAAAGAGAGGTCCAGGAACCCGAATTCAGTTTTCCGAAAACGGTACATCGTAACTTACATCGTTTAAGTGTGAAATGAATACTGAACTACCGGTACTCAGGAATATGAATGCATTTTTACCTACTGTTCTTAAATCAGTCTTTGCCTCTTTTCGATTTGTTTCAGGTTTACTCACTAAATTCAGAGCTCTATGGATCTGATCTGTGCTTGTCTGGGACATCTGAAATGGCTTTGGCCGGCTTCTTGATGAATCAAACTCTAAGACCAGCTGAACTTCCACTTCGGTTAGCTGCTGTCAGTCGTTGCTACAGAGCTGAAACATCACGAACATCCAATGAAAGAGGAATTTTCAGGTAATTGCTTTGTCACATTTCGTTGGTAGAATTTTCTTTCCTGAAAGGAAGATCGTGAACATCGAAGACCAAGTGAAACTGATCATTCTCTTGAAGAATTTTTTTTGCTGTGTTGATGCCCACATAAGCTCTTAGCTTGTGTCTGGATAATGGGAAGGAAGATGATGAATGAGTGGACTTACAGCTAGGTAGGTTTAGGTGGGTTCCAAACCACTGGGAAGCGGTTTTGCTCAACTGATCATTCTCTTGAAGAAATAATTTTTTGCTTTGGTGATGCCCACATAAGCTCTTAGCTTGTGCCTGGGTAATGGGGAAGGATAATGATGATGAATGAGTGGACTTACAGCTAGGTAGGTTTAGGTGGGTTCCAAACCACCGGTAAGCGGTTTCGCTTCTCATGAATGAAGGACATTAAACTGAAATGGTCAACCTTACAATTGTAGTAACATGTGCAAGTCTCTCATCTAATCTTGCGGTCTCCACCGGCACGACCTCGAAGCCAATCGCTTCCTTACATGATAAGGTTAATGTTCTTTTTTCAAGTGACATCAGACGCTCTTGACTCTTGTATCTAATAAGAAATTAAGACGCTTGGTATTGTCTTTGGATGGATGACCGCTTGATGGCAAACATCATTACTCTTGCTTTTAAAAAAATATATATAAAATTACCACCCATTGGTAATCCACTGACTGAACCCTCCTGAAACTGTTGACGCATTTATCTCTCATATTCATCCATTCCATTACTCACGCAATAGTTTAAACCTCATGTGTACATAAACTTTCTCAGCAAGAAAGATATTTTATTATGAACAATAAAAAGGAAAATGATTTTAGTTTCTGAATTGATCTGATGTTTTGTAGCCTAAAATTAGTTGAAAACGTCAATAGATAGGAGTATTCAGGCCATTTCGAATTGGTTTTCATAGAATATGGGGATATTTATCAGGGGAAGCTTTTCATTCTCTTGTTCATAGTGCATCAAATTTGTTAATATCATGACAAAATTCTTCAAAACATTCATCATTGGTAAGAAGACATGAAAATCATGAATATTTATTATTTACTCCCATGGCCATTGGTACCCTAGTAGGGTTTTAGCCGCGCCAACAATTTCCCTCCATCTCTCTCGGACTTGTGCCTCTTCCATTGCCGTTCCCATTCTATAAATATTTATTAATATTTTGTCGAATATTTATTAGAGTCGAAAAAAATAACTTTTCAAAATTCAATTGAAAATAAGAAAATGAATACTGTAGTAAGAATAATTAGAACGGAGTTGTTGAAACAGTTTCTCGAACGATGATTTTGGACATGACTTGATTTTGGACTTTCTTCAAATAAATTATTGAGAGACGTTTTGGGCTAACGCCTGTTTTTTCTTTCCTTGATTTTGTATTTTGATCGAATAAGTATAAATATGAATTTAGGCACCATGGTGTTACCGGAGCTCAGATTATCAAGACTCAATTGTATTGTCCTATGAACATAATATTCATCATTTATCCTCGATTGTTTTTGTTGAAAATCAAGAAATCGTAAATATTTTACATTAAAAAAAATATATACTTTCTAATAATGATAGACTTATTCTTGTTTCAGAGTACACCAGTTCACGAAAGTTGAAATGTTTGGCGTAACAGAACCGAACGGCTCCGAAGAACTGTTGGAAGAGTTCAGAGCGATTCAGGAGGAGTCGTTCGAAGAGCTGGGACTGCACTTCCAAGTGCTGGACATGCCGCCTTGCGAATTGGGGGCGCAGGCTTATCGCAAGTACGACGTGGAGGCGTGGATGCCTGGCCGAGGTCTCTATGGAGAGGTGTCTAGCTGCAGCAGCTGCACCGACTACCAATCACGCAGGCTCGGCATCCGCATCAGCAACAGCCAACAGTTCGCGCATACCGTCAACGGCACAGCCCTGGCAGTGCCTCGTACCATTCTTGCTCTTGTCGAAAACTTCCAGAATAAAGATATCACGATCGACATTCCTCCAGTTCTACAGCCATTCATGGGTAGTGCTAATTTGATAACGAGGAACACTCTATTTCCAAAAATCTCACCTTACCGAAGTAAAGGTAAAAGCGATACCAATAGCAATTGAATCAGTTACATCTTTTAAAATGTATTGTAGTATAAGAAAGTAAAGTGGTGTACAGTATTAGAATAGATTAGTATATTGTGTAGATTGTAACGCAATATTATACTTAGTTTTTTTCTGTATCGACTCTGTGATAAATATAATATTTGACGTAATACTGTAACATCTATTTTCCTTGAACATTGATAACAGATAATCATAAAGATATCCAACAATACCTATCCGTATATAGTTCAATAAAAATATAATTTTTTAGGACCAAATCACGTGACTAGTCCTATCGTTTCTGAAAAATGTGTATCCCCTGCAAATAAAAATTGGCAATCTCCAAGAAGACCATTCCAGCTAGGGGTGGAGCTGGAAAAATTGAAGCAAAATAGGTTGAAGTATTATTACGGTAGATTAACTGAAATTTTGGTTCAATTCATAATCTCAGAAATATGCACGGTTCCCAGGCTATCTGCTCTCCAAAGCTCTCTTGGGAAAACCCAAGATTATGCCAAATCATTGAGTCTACAGGAATACTGCCTTAATATTTATTATCAATATAATACTATTTGAATATTTATGTTGAATATATTGTACAGTGTCATCATCGAAAAAGGTTGCATCCTTTTTTAAAATTCATTGCATAAAACCCATTAGAGATTGTCATAATTTTTGTTTTGTTGCACACAGGCAGACAACACTGTATAGAAAGATGTCCAATACTAGGTCGAAACGATCGTCACTATGATGAAAGTCGAGTTGTTTTCTACTTGAAAAGTTTTTTTCTTCTTAGAAGACAGTGTAATTTATTCAGTAGAATAAATAATGGATATACAACACAAATTAACAACACGATTTTCTTGTAGGTATATATTATTGTAGTAAAGAAATGCTTCTTGTTTAAGGGGTTTACAAGCAATTCTAAAAAGGTGAAACGCTAGGTTCGATGAAGGCTTTTTATTCTACTCCATGAAATGGTGTTCCAAAACTTTTGTTCTAGTGAAGCAGACGCTCTTGTAGAGACTTTTGGTTATCGAGTTCAGTAGCCTATCATGTCATAATTATATGAGCCCGGATCGGTCAGGATGACTGATGTATCTTAATTTTCATATTCGCAATAAAATCATCTCACTACACTCATCAGTCGGAATATCATCCCGTTCAATATGGGCCCGCATCATACTAGTATGAAAGTTGCCTTTGTTATATGCTACAGTAACAGAAGAGGTACTGGAACATAGAACTTAATTTAAATTATAAGAAATATTTAATAAATGAAATTTTAACGAGATTGGACTGAACATGGTTTATTTACAGTTTCAACAATAATATCAATATTAAATAAATAAGTATAATATAAATAACAAATCAATAAATACTTTTAAAGTTAGCTTTAATAAAATAATTATTATTTTAGTATGTTATTCTAAAATCAGCTCATTTTAAGACAAGTCATTTTATAATTCTATACTAATAACGAACATCCTTGGAATGATAAAATTTGTCTAATTGGGGAAAACTTATTACCTAGTACAGTATATTATATCGAATGTTACATGAACGTAATTAACAAATGAATTTATTCAGAGAACAAAGAAAATCACATAATTTATTTCTGTGGTATTAGACCTAGAATAGTATTGCTGACATTCAAAGGTTGGAATCACATTTATGAATGGAATGTAATGATTCTCTTTGAAATCTCCCATATTTAAAAAATAAGAACCGATTTCCTTCGATGCTTGACTAAGGTTTTAATGAGTATTTTGTACTCATTATCATTCAGCATTTCTGATTACCAATATAGCTTTAAATACCTCAAAGTAAGTAAAACAACATCACTCTTTAGAATAGAAAAGTAAAAGACAAATTATTGACGATGGAAAAATAAATAGACTACTTCCATACTAGTAGGAAACTATGTATGCACCCGAATGTCAGTATAGATTTCAACATATTTTGTGGGTTGAAATAGCGTAGCATATTTCTTTCCAATAGAATCAATAATATAAATATTTCAAGAATATAACAAGATTGACAAGTTGGTTACTTAACGTACCGGTAATTAAAAATTAATAAGAAACCTATAATTATATAAATATAAAAGACTATAATATATGCCGTGTATAAAATTCAATTTTAAACTCAATTAATCTAGTAGTTTTCTCTAATCAATTGGGTATTTTTGAATTAAATATAATTATGCTCCATGATTTCAGCTGCATTGAATCATTCATAGTCATTTATAACTTCTTATTGCTCAAAGATGTAAATTACACGTACCGTATGCTCATACGTAGTATCTTGTTGAAATACAGTAGTTATATTGCCTGAATCAAATAATGAAAATAATCCTTATCATACTTAATAATGTAGAAGTATTCTCATGGAAATTTCAGAAGTTTTTCTCAATTGAAACTTTCCTATAATCAGTAAATTGAAACATTGTTGAGAAATTCTTTCTAGTTTTGATGGCTTTGGAATAAGACAAAAAGAATACAAAATAGATAATCACAGAATGCATTGTTGTGATTCAATTAATTTGTGTATTTTCAAAACATTTTGTAAGTTTGAGCTTATTTTTGTGAAAAAGAGTTACTAATAATAATTGTTTGTTGTACAGCTGCTGTTGCCTTCAAACGAGGGATAAAATTATTTCCTATGGCGGAAAATATAGTTTTAATTGACTTACTTTTATATTATTTTATAATATTAATTATTCGAAAATAATTCAACATTTTTAAAAAAGGGAAATTTCATATGAATACGTTTTTAATCAAGTTCTCTTCAACTTGACCTCCGAGGAATTTCATGAGGTAGAATGTTACCTTCAACAATTATGATGGTTCAATTTTCCTTTAAAACATTTTGTAAATACGGATAACTGGATACATCTTCCATGTTTGCATGATCTTATGGTTTATTATAATCTCTTATTTGATAGGAATCATACAATCTAAATTCAACTGTGACATTATAAATTGATATTACATGATGTAACAAAATCATAAAACTCCCGACGATGATTGTGAAAAAGATTAGAATGTCCAAACTTGGTCGATTTTGTGTGCGTTTCAAGCATCCCGTAATGTTGAGCTGGCATAAGCAATGGCCGCGTGCTGTGCAGCACACAACAATCGACCAAGTGTGGACTTAGGGAATGATTGAAACAATCGCAATTCAGAGATCTCATCGGTTAAACAGAAAGTGTAATCATCATTTCTAATGAGAGCCCTACAACAACTGCATTTCATTTTGGCATAGCAGCACTCTTCGAAGCGACACACTGTTGTATACGTACAGGCCATATTATGAACACTAGAGGTTTACCGACGGCTGTAACCTTGGAGTGGATGATGGGGCGATGATCAGCTGCTACTACTGGGAAGCCGAGGACGTGATCCGAACCAGGACATCTTCCATTCCAAGGTGTCTCGCAGCAATCGTTCCTCTTCCGGAGAGAACTTCAGCAGTGTTGCTACAGCTCTTGTCAAATGTTGTGCCTGAGAAACAAATCATAAGCTACAGTAATAATTTCATTTAAATATACTTTTTTTCTAAAATAAAGAAATGCCAATGAAAATTTTGATTGATGAATGATCATTCAAAAAAATCGCTAACCTAATATTCCCAATTATGATGATCGAAAACAATTCATTTTATTTATTGGCTAGTGATGAATCAGTAATTATCTATTGATTATTTAGTAATTGATGAATCTCTTTGCATTTTGAAAATTCTCTATTTATTATTTCCTTGTAATGAATGGAAGTAGAAGCGATTCTGCAATTGTCTATGCTAGAAAGTAAACTTTATTTTCATCTCTCATCATCATGTGTGCATCACCCCCAGAAAACCCCAAGTTCTGAGCCAGTTATTTAAGTTTGTATAAAAATGTCAATTTTCTTTTCAAAGGAAGAGCCAGCCGGGTGATTTCTTGTGGTGTTGGGTTGCTGTCACTATAGACGAAAACCTGACAACTCACACGCTCGCGTCAAGATGTCAACCCGACAACCAAACAACTTCTGAGCTGGGGGTTGACAGGTTGATGGCACCGTACACAACAACTTGACAACTCGTTCTCTTGTGACAAGGTGTCATAATGACAACCTGGCATCTCCTTAGAATGAGGACAGGTTGTCGGCGTCAACCTGACAACTCAAAAACAAGTCTTAAATAATGGTGTCAGGTTGTCGTGATGACATGTCGACGGGTTGTCACCTTGTCGCGTGATACACATTCAATTGATTTTCGATTCTATTTTTTGTGGAAAATGTTGAAAATTGACACCCGAGTCCAGGGCAAGTTAAGTCCAGGTACTAGTATCGCGGTGGAAAATCATAAATAGCGTTTGAAAGAAGAATTACAGTAATAAGTTCTATTGATGTTGAGAAGGATGCTTTCCATCATTCTTGGAAAAAGATCAACATTCATTTACAAGAAGTTATTTCTGCTTATATCGGTGATGAATATTTTTCTATACCTGAATAACTTTTCAACTAATGTTCCTAATAAAGCCGAATTCGATCTTTAGGTTGAATAATTTTATCAAGAAAATAAAGACCTAGATGGCCAAAACAAAAAGTTATACTAATAAATACGCTACAAACTTACCTCGTACTCTCTGCTAGTCAGAAACTTGATGAGAACGTGTTTGAGATACTTGAAATTCACATCATTGTCGAAAGGAACAGTCCCGGAATTTTGATTTGAATTCGAAGTATGATTTTGTTCCCCAGAACTTGCATTCGAGTTTCCAACGCTGGCGTTGTTTGCAATTCCTCCTCCTCCCCCTCCTGGATCGGATGATTTCAATTCACGTTGCAAAGTTTTCTTCATATCTGCAATTCTCTGCTGGAGAACTCTTATCGTCTTCGAATAAAGAAACAAAATTTAAATTTCAAATTGACAAGAACGAATGTTTTTCTCCAACTCATTCTATCATTTCATTATTATTCTTCATTTCTAGGAGAAAATACTGAATAAATTATTGATACATTACTATTCTTCCGCCGTTTTAAACGTATTAGGAAGAAAAATTAGATTACTGTATAAACAAGAATATACAACTAAGACTGTGACTATAATAGTAAGGATTATAGTAGCATAGGAATTCAACAGCCATAATAGTAATTCACAAAGCGAAAACTGAAAAGTATTAGATTGATGGAAACTTGAATATATTTAAAAGTTACGTACTAGTAATTTCATGGGGAAAATCAATAGAATGTTCAGGTTTACAAAACTTGATTGAAGAAAATTTGATTTTTATTTATGCTGAATGAATGTATAAGATTTCCCATACAAAATTTATTGATAGTAAGAAATTTAAAATTGGAGAAAAACCTGGAGATATTTCAAAGTTGAATCCATGGCATAATGTATTTACCTTATTTTTGTCACCTAATTGGTCTTGTAGGTCGGATATTGTAGCTTGCAGTTCCTGCTCAAGATGTGAAAAACTGTTCTCATTCTTTTTGTATTCTTCAGCATGAGCTTCTTGCTCCTGAAAATGAATTCACTTCGTTAAAATTCCAATACACAGTGAGTGATATCCTAATATTATATTATTCAGAGAACCAGGTGAAAAATACAAATGAATCGTCGGTTATACATTGAAGAATGGTCATCAACTTCTATTTGATGATCAGTGGATTACCTCTCGGAATAGTAAAGGTTTTATATTTATTTAAAACTTTTCAATCTCAATACAATACTCTAATCATCAAAAGTATATTAAAAAAATGCATTGACTATTTGACTTGTTACAGCAATAACCATTCAATAAGTTAATTAAATAAAACGAAATTCACGAATTCGAGTTGGATCAATTATAGTTGAATCAATATTCAAGTAACGAATGTGAATTCGTCTAATTATTATAGAATCACAAAATCTTACGCTATTCAAATTAGTACCAATATTTCGAAAAGTCTTTCATAAAAATCATTTCAGTCTAAGGTAGATTGTGAAGTTTAGAGACATTAGTGTAGAATTGAAAAAATATGAGTTAATTACCTGTGCTTCTTTGGATAACTGTTCAGACAATCTCAAGTGAAGGCTATTATATTCCTGTTGTTGTACTTCTAGCTGTTGATTAGCAATTTTCAGTTCTGCCGACATCTGAGCAGTTTTCAGGGAAATCCCATCTCTCTCTTCTCGGATCGCTTGAGCTGCTTTCTCCAATTCTTCATTTTTCTCTTTCAGGCTTTCAAGTTCTCTCTAATAAACAAAATAAATTCATTGTAATTATGAGCATAAAGAAAACAATAACTATAAATAATATTCACTTTCGAAAAAGAGTAGTTTCCAGTTGAGCTTGTTGTGATATACCTAAACAAATAATGCCCTAGTGATTAAAATGATTATAAATAAGAATCTGTGTTTGATATTTTTTTCTTAAATTCAGTTTATATTAATTTCAAAATAGTTAATTACAACTATTCAATTCATATTTATCAATATATTGAAGATAAATTGTTTGTGAGCAAGAACTTTGAACAACTGCTTGACCAAATTTTCTATCAATTACTACGTTATCATAGAAGTAGGTGAAGGAAGAGTGAAGAAGTTCTCGATAATAATTTTCTATATAATAGAATATTATCATTAAAGGAAAACAGATTGTAAACAAATTCAATATTATTACACAAATAACATAATTATTCCATATTAGATAGATTGCAGTAGGCATTCTATTATGAATTCGAGGCCTATCAAGATGTTTGACTTTCAATTCTATTTGAATTTTGCTTACTGTGATTTGTGCTAATTGCTCAACAAGAAGTTCGTTGTTGTGATCGGCAGATCCACTCATTGATTCCTTGGACTTCAGCTTTTCGTCCATCAACTCTTGTGTCAGCCTTTCATTCTCTGCTAAATACTCTAGACATTTCTTCTCTGCATCAATCACTTTTTCGGAGAGATCGACATTCTCGCTCTTTGTATTTGCCTGAAAACATTATAACCATTATTATTACTCATCTGATTCAGCAACTAATTATTTTTACTCGAAGAGTCTGCAAGTGAAAATCGTGTTAAAATTCTTTCAAAAATTGCCAAAATAAGTCATTTAGGCTTACACTTGAAATGATTGAAACATGAGTTGATGAGTACACAAATAATTGAGCTACGAAACAAACTGAAATAGATGATACTTGTGGGATAAACAAATAAGGCGAAATTATGGATTAGAATAAAAATTGGTGGGCGAGAGTGACAATAGCTGTTTAATATATTCAATTCATCACAGATACCTTGTACAGCATGAAATAACTGAAAATGAGTGAGAATCGACATGATTAAGATTAATATTTAAATGAACCAAACACAAAAGATGATATGATCACACACATGGAGCACAATATAGCACGTTGAAATAAGTTATATAGGCTGAAAAGCAATTAATTCAATCACTACTTCAATAAAAAGTTTACTTCATGCAAAATACATTACCATCGCCACATAATTTACTACATGGAAATCTCTTCATGCTATTAAATTACTCTTGATGCAAGTTACAGATTCAATAATATTCATGTCATAAAATGAATATGAAAGAAGCACATAAATCAATATAACAATACACATATAGAGAGCATGGAATACACTATAAAAAAGGAATATCCTAAATAATCATATTCGTAAATAGAATGAGTAATAAACATTGGATGAGAGTACAAGAAATTCTTAGCATTGAAATTCTTTGATTTACTTAGGAAAGAAGGTATAAAAATGTCATTTCTATACTCGAGAGGTTGATATGTTATCGTTTTCAATTATTCGCGAAACTGTAATAAGCTAAATGGAATCCATATTACTTCTTGTCTTATAGCCATTAGGGGTTTTATCGATCGGAATTGTAGAAAATTTAAATCTGAATAAGTAGCTTAATTAAAGCGCTCTCAAGCCTCAAAAATCAAGATTGAAAGAACCAAAACTCAATTCATCAATTTCTCGTGATTTGGTGACCAACTGATCATCGCTTAATAACTACAAGTAAGATAAGATAGCCTTCTTAAACAGAATCTAAAAAAATGGTAGGCAAGCATTGCTGGATTTTTCATTTGTATCGTGGGTAAGGTTATTCAAACCGTTGTGGTTATCCAAATGATTACAGCACTTACAAAATTTAAACCATGACTAAATAGTTTGGCGGGCCGTTGTAAAACTAAAGGCGGGCCGCAAATGGCTCGCGGGTTGAAGACCCCTGAACTAATTTAATATTTTATTCTAGAATTTCAATGAATACTTTCATAACTGTGATCTAGTTAATTCATAAATTCTAAAACTAAAATTAATTGAAAGGTCATTAATTTAATCTTTTGAATTATTTGCTTAACGATAAAAATGAGCGAACTTGAATGGAAACCATAAAATCCAGTCTTACAGCAATAGCTGTTCTACTGAATAAATATAGTCATCATGTCATCAATAATCACAATCATATAAATCCAATATGACAAACAGACTTATGTTTCAGATCTCCAATATTTGATGATGATTAATCATAAATTGTTTTAATCAACTTGAATCCATCAATATCAAGATTATCAAAATCTTGCATTCCATTTTAATATTATCCCTTGATAATACCATGCCGGTAATAACTTTTGAGTTTTTTTCAAATTTTGTTTTTCTTTCATCCTTTTTCAACATTCCTTCATTTTCAAATATAAATTACTTGATTTTGAAATTCCAATAAAACTATGAGTGTTAATGATTTTTGTTATACAAACCAGTTTTAATGCGAATTTAATTTTCGCACCCAGTATTTCTGTCAAATACTCATAACAAAAAATTGCAGGCAGCATGCACTCTCACGCCATTCAAATGATGAGCTTTAATGATTAAAATTCGAAACATCATCTTAGATACAATTGAAAGCAACTTCTTCTATCAGTTATTTCAGGTTTAGTACATTACCGACTTGATATTATTCTAGCTAATGTTCATGATATTTTTTATTCAACTCACTAATGCGGGAATTATAGATTGCATGCAACTAAAGTTCATAGAAAGTATCAAAATTAAATGATAAAGATGACCTGCATAGACGTTATCAGTTTTTTTTGTAATAGAGATAAGAGAAGACTCAATGCTGTCACATCCATATTTTATTTTGTAAAAATATATTAATTTTGACTATCACATCATTACCAATTTCAACCATTATCTGAATAAGCCTCATGAGACAAACTGAATTCGATTGACACTTCTAAAAATTGCTGAAACTAGAATCTCGACGGTATATCACAAATAATGTGATAGTGTAACATTGACAAAAAATAATGTCTGATGCATTATCAGTAATTGGCCTTTACTTCTAAACTGTTTTCTATATCTACATATAAATTAAACTTATGAGTTATTTAAGCTTATACTATTCTATTTTTAATAACATTTAACAACTTCCATAACTTTGGACATATAGTAAATTTTGGAATTGAAGAAGTTTTGGGCTGACGCTTGTTTCTTTCCTTGATATTGTATTTTAGAACGAATAAATGAATATCAATGATCCACAAAAATATAGTATTGTGAAATTGCTAATTGGAGAATGGGAATGGATGGATGCTTACGATCAGGCACCACACATACTTTACATACGTTTTCAATGTTCTTTATAATATCTCCTTATAATTATTATATCATTGTATTTTTTGTTTCGGAAGAATGGAATGGAATAACAGAATTGCTACTCATTTTGTCGGACAAACATTCAGACCTTACATGAGATTATTCCAGTTTTTAATAAGTAGGCCTATTATTTTTCCTCTAATGAAATGGGAATTTAATTGATTTATAAAAATTAATCTAAATTGTTGAGAAACAATAAAGCTATACATACCATTTACCATTTATATAAGATAGTATGGAAAGTAGTTTCATTTCTCGATTAGTTTTGAAACATAAATAGGCTAAATTTTACATGTACTAACAAACATAAAATTTATGTTATATTTAATATGACATCTACTTCCATCTAAATTTCTGTAGTATACGGGCAGTATCAATAAAAAAATCTTATTTCAAAGAGGATAAAGCTGAATAAGAAAACAACGAGCAGGCAACAACCAGTTTATTTTGTAAAATCTTCTGAACATAAAATAATAAAATGGAAAACTGTTAAAAATAACTTCCTCGTTTTTAAATAAAAAGTGATACATACATATTGAATGTTTATGGTGAGAAGGAGAGTGACAAAGAGTTTAAAAACTATAATGATGCATCTATGCATGATTGCATGAATGATAATAATTGTAGTTTCACAAGTGTCAGAGATAAGATGGATCGTTAAAAATAGTTTCGATGTTTTTATTTTAAAAAATCAATTAATATTGTGATTTATAACTTCAAAAATATCCAGTTGATTTAGAGAAAAACTGTGATGGAAAAGTCCTTTTCAAAATACTAAACTAGTACTTTTCAGAGTAATATTGTGAAGAAATACACCCACAATGAATGTGGAAAGCATGTTTACATATTTCTTTCAACCGGAAAAAAACCATCAACATGTACCAAGTTACAGTTCAATTCTTAATAGCACTCTATTTTCACTCTTCAAATATTCTAGACATTTTAGAAATGGATATAGAAATGAAAACATACGCCTGTTTTATTTTGTTGTCCAGTTAGTTCACAATTGTTAGTTGGTTAGTACGAGTCCAAAATAATTTACAGAGTATAAAATACCAAGTAATGAAGTTAGAAACCTAATAATATTGTTAGAGGAAACAGAATTAGTATTCTTTAGAAAAATTGTAAAAAATGAGCTAAATAAAGTACAGCCAACCAAAAGATATGTCTACGAGATCTTCAGGTAAGTGAGAAGTGTACTATCTTTACATCAACAGTGGTAGTATATAAAACATATATTATACTTCAATATCAACAATATGAAATAGAGAAAGTAATTTTTCAACCGAGGAATGCAAGAATACGCAAGTGTCGGACCGAAATGTAACTAAAATGAATAAAAATGTATGTAATTCTATATGTCCATAAAAATTGACATTCTATGAAAATATTAGAAGATAGTGTGAAGACTGGCTGAAAAACATAACCCTTAAATTACTGTTCTAGTACAAAATTGATAAGGATGAACTGAACTTTCAAAATAATGATTTTGATTTGATTGATTGAATGATGAAAAATTTCAACAGGGTTCGAGCCGTTTGGTCATGATAGAAATTTTATCATTTATAAAATAATTAATTAAATTTAATCATTTAAATTCCTTCTAATGAAATAACCTTGAGTAGTAAGTTGAGTTGTGAGCTACCCACACACTAGACATAGTTTTTCAGACATTGCTTGCTAGTTTAAGCAACAGAGCTGCTGTTCAGTGTTTACTGCAGTGTCAGCTGCCCACCCGGAGAGATGAACCGAAAAAATGGGGATGTTGCACAGAGTCAAGGTCTCACAGAGACAAGGTGTTGTTTTTAAACGAAAGCAGTGTCATAGAGACAAGGTTTCGTAGAAGCAAGTAGTTCAAAAAGGAGCAGTGTCACAGAAGCAAGGTCTCACTCAGACAAGGTGCCAGTTTTAAAATTATGTGCAGTTTCACTGAGTCAAGGTTTCACAGAGGCAAGGTGCTGTTTTTAAATAGCAGTGTCATAGAGTCAAGGTCTCATAGAAGCAAGGTCGTGTTGCCTACATATGAACATGAAGGCGTTCCATTTGTTTTAATAAATTGAACGTCTGCTATATTAAATCATCTTCTATATTATTAAAAGGCGAACATATTTTTAGTAAACGGAACTCCTCCGTGGTTTCTCAACCGATTTTGTTAGTTCACGTCTCATTGTCTTACATTTTGAAAATTATCTGGAGCTGAGGAATGAACGATCAAAGTTTTGGGGCGCCGAAAATTTTCACATTTCAACTTATGATTTGATGATCAGCTGTTTTGAAACGAAAATTAGATTTTCATTGTTCATTGCACCGGTAAGGGCATTTGAGCAGAGAGAAAAAGATGGAGGAAGCGTTACGGTCGTACACCGGAGCAATAAGCAATAGGCAACTAGCAACACATGGATCATATGATTGTCTAATCTACACAAACCAATAGTTCAATACACACTGAAACAGCTGCTTTAGGTGTGCATTGGACTATTTGTTTCTATAGAGTAGAAGATCATATGATCCAAATGTTGCTTATTGCTTGTTGTTTATTGCTCCGGTGTACGAGCCCACTTAGAGAATAATAGAGAACGGAAGAGAGAGAAAGAATAAGATAAAGAAGAAGAGAGAGAGAACAGAAGAAGAGAGAGAAAGAACAGAAGAAGAAGGAGGAAAAGGAAAAGAAGAAGAAGAAGAAGAAGAAGAAGAAGAAAAAATGAGATTAAGAGAATTAATAGTAGAATTAAATAGAATATCATGTAGGTTTTATCTACGGCTGCCACTTTTATAGAGAGATGTAAATAATTAAGTTATATGCAATTATGCATATCGGTTTAGAAGCTAACCAATAGTGTTGTTATCGCGAGCAATATGAATTATGATCCAATCGAGTTCCTTGGCGCGCGGCAGCTGAACGAAGCGCGAACTTTGAGAATTCCCGCCTAGCATCTCAACCTCCATATCGTTTTTCGTTTTAGGAAGGGGAAGGAGTCATAGGAGAATTCTACAAAAAATCATGGACGTTTCTCTTCATACCATTAACATTTCCCTGAATTTTCAAATCAATCTGTCCAAATTTAACAAAATTATAAGCATTTTTCAAAATCGATGCTAGTTTGGAATCAAAATAGAGTAATATCCGTATCTCCTACCTAGACAATGTACTAATCTTTGAGTTCTCATTTTATTTTTGTTAAAAATGATAATTTAAGCATTTTTTAGCATTTCTGAGCTTCGAATCATATTTTTCACATGTTTCTTCATAGCTATATTCAATCAGGTATAATTTATTTGATACAGTAATGCAGTAATTAACATTTCTATTACATACTTGAGTATATTCTTGCCATTGAATATACATTGAATATGAGAAGAACATAATATATTAAGTAGTAGTAGGATTCAGAAGAAGAATTAGAAGAGAAGAAGAAGAAGAAGTAGAAGAAGAAGAAGAAGAAGAAGAAGAAAGAAGAAGAAGAAGAAGAAGAAAAATAAAGAGAAACAGTAAAAGGATATAGAAAATCGGCCAAAAAGGAAGGAGTAGTAGGAGACAGGAGAAGAAGAAAAAGAAGGAATGAGAATAAGAGAAAAATTGAAAGGGTTTTTTAAATCAGGCGAAGAAGAAGACGTAGTGGGAGACAGGAGAAAAATAAGAAGAAAAAGAAGGAATGAGAATAAGGAAAACAGTAGAAGGATATAGAAAATCAGGCAAAAAAGAAGAAGTAGCAGGAGACAGGAGGAGAAGAAAAAGAAGGTACGAGAATGAGAGAAACAGTAAAAGAAAAGAAAAATCCTTCTACTGTTTATCTCATTCTCTTCTTCTTCTTCTAATTATTCTTCTGTCCTGCTACTTCTTCTTCTTCTTCTTCTTCGCCTGATTCTCTATATCATTTTACTGTTTCTCTTATTCTCTTCTTCTTCTTCTAATTATTCTTCTTAATTTTCTGTCTCCTACTACTACTCCTTGTTCTGAAGACAAAGACGATGAAGAATAAGAAGAATTCTCATCCCTTCTTTAACTAGTACAGTATTTGAAAATTTGAAAGGTATTGTATTGCACTGTATTTTTTTAAATAAACGTAAACACAAATCATGTCTCCAAGTAAGTGTTCAGTGTAAATTAATCTCGTCCCTTAAAAAATTTTTCTTGTAGCTGACCATTCATTATTTAGGTAGCATGACGCAGATACTCTGCCTGATTGATATCTGATAAAGAAGAATTCTTTGATTCATGACACTGTTTGCATATTGCATTCCTTCGGCGGTGGCCAATATTTGCTTTTCAGTCTGGTTTACATCCTGCATCATTAATTAGGAATATCGTTCAATAAACTACTATTACGATTATTTCATATAGTTGATGAAAATACACTAAATGACTTCTACCTTTATAAATCGAAGATTATTTCAATATCTTATTTTAATTTCCTATTTCCTTCTTCTAGCTTTCATTATTATTTCTTCTAGAAGAAGAAGAAAAGGAAAAGGAAGAAGTAGAAGAAGAAGTAAAGGAAAAGGAAGAAAAAGAAGAAGAAGAAGAAGAAGAAGAAGTAGAAGTAAAAGAAGAAGAAGAGGAAGAAGAAGAGGAAGAAGAAGAAGAAGAAGAGGAAGAAGAAAAAGAAGTAGAAGAGGAAGAAGAAAAACAAGAAGAGGAGGAAGAAGAAGAAGAAGAAGAAGGAGGAGAAAAGAAAGAAGAAGAAGTAGAAGAAGAAAAAGTTGGAGAAGAAGAATCAAAAAATTTAGAAAATGTTGGAAAAAGTATATTGATCGGCTGTTCAACAATACTGCAAATTATATTTTTTATTTAGATAGCTAGCCATGTGATACTTTTTAATTCTTCACTGGGTATTGCATCCAGGCATCTTTGTCGAGGGAGTAGCTGGAGAGTATTGATTTCATAATTTGAAGAATTGTATCGGAAAAAGTCGAAATTTGCATCAAACAATAAAGTTGATTTCCCACTGTGCTCTAAATTTTCACCAATTTTCATGTAAATCGATTTTTCACCCCTAAATTTTTCCGCGTGATTTAAAAAAAATGTTCAACACAGTTTTTGGAGCTCTATCTGATGCAAAAAAGCATTTTTCGGAATTATAAATACTTTGATTCACCCCCTTCCCCCCCCCTATCAAATACCCCCTCTAGATTCCGCCATTTTGAATCAAGAAACGTGATTTTCTCAGAATCTAATCCAAATCTAATCCAATCTTTCTCTACCATTTCCCTTCGAGAAAACCGAAAATTTCCTTCAGGCAGAAATTTTCAGAAATTGGCCACTATTTCGCGCACCAACCTGTATCTATCAAGAATATAGCAAACTTCAAAAAACGAAAAAATCTCTTTGAAAAACTGAATCGATTGGCATTTGAAATTTTTCAAATATCTCTAAGCTGAAAAAGTTGACTTTTTAACATGAATATTAACATGATTTTTCGGTCCAAAGGTCTAATATATAGGTACATAATATGAAAAAATATAATTAAAATATAGCAGTTCGCCTTTTAATAATATAGAAGATGATTTAATATAGCAGACGTTCAATTTATTAAAACAAATGGAACGCCTTCATGTTCATATGTAGGCAACACGCCACACGACCTTGCTTCTGTGAGACCTTGACTGTATGACACTGCTATTTAAAAACAGCACCTTGCCTCTGTGAAACCTTGACTCAGTGAAACTGCACATTATATTAAAACTGTCACCTTGTCTGTATGAGACCTTGCTTCTGTGACACTGCTCCTTTTATAACTACTTGCTTCTACGAAACCTTGACTCTATGACACTGCTATCGTTTAAAAACAACACCTTGTCTCTGTGAGACCTTGACTCTGTGCAACTTACCCGAAAAAATAGTTTACTGTAATTTGATTTTTCAATTGAAGAAAATTAAAAATTGATAGGTACTTCACAAATTATCCAAGAAATTATACGATTATAATAATAAGTAATAACTATTTGCTCAGAGTTCATTGCAGAATGTTCGCTTAACCCAGGAAAAAGTGAATCCCCGGTGGATAGAGGAGGCCCGCCTGCTACCACTGGGGCAACCGCTTCCCTAATATAAAATATATCTGTGTAAAATTATCCTTACAGTATTGAATTCTACAATAAATTGAAAGATAAGGATTTTACATAATTTTCCTATAAGTATCAGATCTGTGGAGTCAATTCAACACGTGAATAAGTGTTAATTGCACAAAAACTATTGACAAAATCAGTGTTAAAAATTGAAAAAATAATTCAGGCGAACCACTCTTGCTAGAAGTTTGTAGGCTACATTGCAAGCAAAAATATGAATTATAACGCTACAAAAAACATTCTCAAAAACTGTGATACACATTCTGTGGTTGTATATTGCAAGCAAAAATATCCTACAGCTACTACAAACATATTAAAAAACTGGGATTCACATCCAGAGGTGTATCATACACATGAGGTAAATTCATAAAAGTAAAAAAGGAGAAACTACAGGCAAATTCATACAAGTAAAAAGTAAGGAAAAAGGAGAAACTACAACACTTAAATAAAATATGAGGGGTTTAGAATGATCGGTGTTAGTTGCCACAGAAAAGGTGAGATGATACAAAGTAAACAAAATTGAGGATCTAGCAATTTGTTTCATGGTGACATGGGACTCACAACATCTTGGGCAACATTTTTCAGTTCCTGCGCGAGATTGTCACGCTCAGAGGCGGTTCGCTCCAGTTTCGCCACAAGCCTCTGCTTCTCCTTTTGTTCCTCCTCCAACTTCGCTTCCAGCTCCACGATTTTCTGTTCGGCTCTCCTTCGTTCGACACCTTCTTCGCCAGCCTGCCTGCTCAATCTCCCAACCTGAAACCCAAATTCAACCGCATTCAAAGTGAGGTTATAGCACGTTCAATTGAGGAGTTTAAAGCTGAGGCCGTACTGCTGGATTGTTATCTGGATGGTAGATGATTTATCTATAACTCATACAAAATCCATAATAATAGAACATGCAGAAAATTATTACTGCCTTCTTGATAAACCGTTTCAACCATCCACCAACCACCCACTTGCAGTGCGGCCCATGGCTACAATAACAAGCAAGTAAAGCTTACATGACCATATTTAGTTAAAGTAAAGCCCATATTTGGGATGGAAATTTTTTATAATAAATTATTGAAATTGTTACTCGATTTAATGTCGACCTAAATCATCCCCAAGTGAAGCAATACTAGACATCAAAGTAAAGTAATGATTCCAGAACAAACGTTTCACTATTCATCAGCCGAATCTCAGGAATAAACTTTTTGGTGTTTTTACAGATGGGTTCTGTAGCAATTGAAAAATTCATAGATTTCACTCGATTTGCCAAAATTTAATTTAAGATTCGAGTATAATATCCACAGTAGCTTTCTCTTCAGTATTAGAAATACTGATTACTTGTATGAATAAATATTTTTTGGCTGAAGCTCATGCAACGAATTGAATTCATACACATTTTATTTATTTAGCGTATGGCTTTTAATAGTGGGGAGACCCGAGTAGGGTTGTTCCACTTCACCAACATAACCAATTATCCCTTGATAGGGAACATGGTGAAAGTTTGTTTTCACCTAGAAAACAGACATCAGCATTTAAAAAAAGTATTTTTTGATTGTATAATGTCCGAAAAATATATAACACTAAAACACAGCACATACACATTGAACAAGCCTTATTCAATTCGACAAAGTTCAAATATGCCGAAAGGTCTAAAATAAATTTGTAAACAAAGGGTTTGAAAGTAGGATTGTTGCCAAATTTTTGGGCGGGACCAGATGCCGGCATTAGACGTGAAAAACTCAGTAATACAAGAAAGACATTTTAAAAATTGAAATTTCTAAGAATATTTTTCATCTTGAATATCGGTTGACTTCTGATTCAGTAGTAATTTTTAAGTGAAATAGGCCTAGGATTTCAACGTTCTCTCATAAAAAAATTGTATTGGAAACAAAACAGAAAATATCGATTAATAGAAAATATTCAAAGACCTGAGTTTCCAAAGCAGATATTTGTCCACTCCAAGAAGCTTTGATGTCAGATAAATGGACATGTGCTTCTTCAAGTCTTCGCTCCAAAAGAGCTCTTTCACCCAACAGAGCTGAAATAAGAAAGAAAGGTAAGATGAAGTCCCGTAATAATTCGATTTTTGAACTGAACAATAAAACAGCTATATTTGGAGTATATTGGATATATCATCATTTACAATATGGCACTTCCGGAAAAAGATAAACTTGTGCGCTGGCAGTGAGTTCAGAAGCCATAATCGAAGAGTAAACAAAAAGATAGAATTGTAAACTCAATGTAGTACAATTAAATTAAAAAGAACTACGGTATGGAACTAAGTAAGCTTTAGCCTAACCAATCCTAAGGATAAATTAAATACAATATTAAATAGAACAAGTATTTTAGGATTTATAATAAATTAACGAAAAAACTAAATTGATAGAGACTTGAAAGCTTTTTTCCACATAGTCTACTTGAGATTCTCAAAAATAGAATAATTTAAAGATGAGAATTCTATTTTTAGTGCAGGAAGTAGTATTCCTATATGACACGTTGCCATTGGCATAGAAGCTAGTCAATATGTTGTCAAAGCAATTTCTAAAATTTCGAATATGGGGACGCTCATTTATTCTTTTAAACAGTTTTACCGGTAATGAAGTCGTATTCTGATATTATGCATGACATTTATTCTTTAATTAACCCATGCAAATTTCATTTATATTTATTCATTTATAAATGCCAATCATTAATAAATAGGCTATATAATTATCGTCTGGCTTTTTATCGGTGGGGAGACCATTAGGGTTCGTTCTACCTCACCTTATTTTTGTGTCGGTCACCCATCGAAAAGCGGTATCTTGAGTGACCTAACCTCATGATCACTCAGCAACCGATCTCACCGAGCAACCAAACACAGCAGCATAATATTAAAGCATTCAAACAATAAATTATCGTTTCCATTGTAACATTGGTAACCTGTAGATTAGAATATGACAATAAGTTCTACACGCGGCATCAAGAGAAATTATCAAAAAGATAGTGAGGACTACACAAAATCAATTTATCATCTTTTGCCCTAGTCTGGAATAGTTGCAGTTAGCTGACCTTGAACGCGTTCGTCGGACGATAGAGTGGCGCCTAGCGCGACACACTCGGCCTCGCTGCGACAGGTGAGCACGGCGACTCGGTCGCGCAGGTGTCGCACCGTCTCCTCCGACTGCGCCAGCTGGCTCGACAACAGCCATCGCTCCTTCTCCGACGAGTGGCGCAGGCACTCTATGTCATCCTGCAATACCAACAACCACAAATTATTATAGAGTTATGTATCAGTTCGTAGTAGAGGTATGCTTACATGTATGAGAGCTCGTGAGAGATTTATGTTTAATTCAATCATAGAACAGAGATAGGCTATTTATGTGTTATTGGGGAATTTATTTTTAAATATTGCTTTCAGACCTCTGTGTTCACGTTTGGAAAATTAAATGTTCTATTTCTTTGGAAGACTTCTGTTGAGTATCATGAAGTTTATTTTTAGTTTATAAGAAATGAGAGTAACATATTAATGGTTAGTAGAAGTTTCTAAATTTGACTTGTAAGAGATGTTTGTTTCACAAACAAGTATCTCATTCATTTAACCAAGTGTAAACGTGCCTTTAAAATGATTTCTTTGAGAGAACGCAAAATAAAATAATAGTTACATATTAAATATCAAGACGGACTTTATCGGATGCATGAATAGTTTATCTGAAGAGTAGTTTTTCTTTTTGAATAAAGAAACCAAAATAAGCTGGTAATGTGAGGAAAAAGAAAAGTATCTGTTTGAAATGGTATTGAAACAAAAGTAAAAGTATTTTCAAATGAAAATACCTGCAAAATAGGGGTTGGAAACAAGGTTTCAAGTATTATAGTCACTCTTCAATTTGAAGTGGAGAGATGAGAATGAGAAAGAATAAAACGAAATATAACTTTGGCGCAATGTATGATCGATATTTAAAAGCTAAAATTTGAAGTAAATGTGAAAATGAAAGTAAAAAGTAGTAGGAATGGAGATGTAACATAATAGCTTACCTGTCTTTGCCTATGACTAGACCAATAATATTATGATACTGTTAATTTACGGTTTCCAAGAGCATGCAGGCGTGACACAGACAGCAAGGAACATTTTTCTTTTTTCATCTGATAAGTGCCAAAAAGTGGGCACCAAAAATAAAAAATTGGCACCCAAAAGTTAATGCCAAAATCATGAGTACAAAAAGAAAAGTGGCCTTTTGCTAGTCGGCATGATATTGGAAACTTGCTTCAATCTGCTTTTGTAAATAAAAGTAGAGGAAAGAATTTATTGTACATCATTTTATTCATACTATGAAGTTGAAAATCCCTTATTGAATGATTGTCAAGTTGCTTTTTTTGTGCAAAGTATATGCAATCTTTAAAAAAGTCGAAAAAGATGAACCAACTACAAAGTGTTTTTCTATCAGTTGTGGTGATCATAGTGTATAGGCCGCGAGGTAAGACATGGACCTTTGACTCCCACTACATGTGACCAAAAACTGAAATTTTTAGGGTGTGGGTAGAAGTTTGGTCAGTTCGTTCTCGGCAGCCGATACCTTAGCTTCGAGTCCGGGTGGGTTTTATTGTCTGTAAAGAAAACATAGGCGAGAAAAGGGCAGTGACCTGAATGTCTCGAATCCAGCAACAGCTGAGGGGAAGGCGAGCCGAAAGTGTTCTACACTGACCGTATGCATGCAGAGTGAGAGCGAATGATTTGTGAGAGAGACACTCCCATCCCTACCATGCCAGTCACTCTTCAACCGTTTGAGGGGTTGAGGTCCATGTTTCACCTCGCGGCCTATAGCAACAATTAATTTATTTACTTCATCTGTTAATTCTTGAAATTTTCAATTTATAATTAGTTCATTGAATAATTGTACTAAAGTCTGTGCAAATATAATGTTCATTGTCCACGCCACATCCCCAGCTTACGTCCGTTCTGTAAGAATTAAGCCTAAGACATCGCTATTATCACCACATCAGTAGACAGAATTGACAAGACAAATTACATACATCCAGAGAATTTAAAAATGATAATATGAGTCTACTAATACAGAACAATCGTCTAAGTTTAAATTAAAATTTCAGAAGAAACTTAGAATACCATTTTTAAACGCTTTTAATGAAATTCCACGTCAGAAATTCGTCAATCTATGAATCTTATCGCTAGTTGGTGACAGGACAGACACTATCTAGATTACATCAAGGCTACATTTCCAGATGGATCTCCAATTTCTTTCTAGATTTTCAAATAATATGCACAGCAGAAAAAGAAAACATTTCACATTAATCTAATATTAAAAAGTAGTTTTATTTGAAGAGGATTGAAAAATATATGAGAGTTAATAGAATTAATAATAATTTACAGAAATGATGCTCAACTGATAAGAGACCACTTGCAAACAGCCATCACCTGTAATACCATACAAATAAAGCGTCAAAAAGCTACAAATCTTAGTTCAACTGTCAACGTGCAAAACTCACCTCAAAACAAGATCGACACGACTAATCCTTCAATGGTATGATTCCCATTAATATTCTGCAAATGATCTCAAATGATTCAACACAAAACCAATTAAAATAGCTTATTAAAACAAATAATCAACAAACAATGAAAAAATGTGCTTCCATGTGTGTGATCATAAAAAACAACAAAACAAACTTGCTGAAAAGTAACAATCTTAGCTCCAAAACCAGAATTAAATTATAAAACCGAAATAACACTAAATACAGTACATAAAATTTCCTGCAACCAGCAAAACAAAACAAAAAAGTTAAAACATACGATTGTAAAATAAAAATTGTCAGTAATTGGCAACCACTATCATCTGAAATTCTTGATTTTTCACAATAAATGATTTGAGTACCAGCTCACACTATAATATTGGGACTCGAGACTATGAATACCGATTTCCATTATAAGAAAGGTTTCTCTAATAATACATTCTTCAGTTTTTAAATCACATTTTCTAGAAACTATGAAGACCGATTTCCATCACAAGAAAGACTTTTCTAGTAATATATTTTCTAGCGATATTTCAGATGGGATTGATCTCCATTTAAATACGGCTAATCAACTTACTTTGA
The DNA here is from genome assembly GCA_017141395.1 of Laodelphax striatellus. Lineage (NCBI taxonomy): Eukaryota > Metazoa > Arthropoda > Insecta > Hemiptera > Delphacidae > Laodelphax > Laodelphax striatellus. Next base: position 25,042,985 of record CM029531.1, read on the forward strand.
TACTAGAATGATATTTATATTTTGTTCTAATTAAAGACAGATAAATAATATTGATATTAATATAAATTCAAGACGGTTTCATTCTTGTCGTGTTTGAAAATATTTCAATTACTGTGCCTAGAAAATGAAAAACTACAGGCTAATACAAAAAAGGAATAGGCATTTGAATTCACGGTGAGTTGAGTGAATTTCAAGAAAACCATTACTTTGCAACACAATCATGCACAAAGAGCGTAAATGAGGGTCCGCAGGTCTTATTAATGTTGAAGAACTACTAGAATACAAAGTTTATATCTCTTCACTATTGTTGATGGCTGTCATGTGATTGATCAACTGTTGAGATAATTTTAATTATTATTAAACCTATTATAATTAATTTTTTTTTGTAAAAAGGACAATTTCAAGTAGAATGTAATGTGATTATATAATATTATTGTATGCTATTTTATGGAAATTTGGAAGCCGAAGTTAGAAACCCCTGTTTTTTTTTCTTTTTTTTGCTACTTGAGATGAATACAAATAACTATAGTAGAAATGTATGGCCAAAATATAAAATCATACTGAAAAATTAAAGGTTTACAAAAAACTACAAACTGCTAAATAACAAAGGAGCGAGTGAAATTAGCTTACTGCTGCTTGACTGCGTAAAAGCATCAAAGTAAATAAACCGGCCATTTGCCAAAGCTGTGGAAGCTGCAACAATAAAACAATGTTCTCGATTTTCAGAGTTTTCCAAAACAAGGTGCGAGAAATACATTGATATATACCAAAGCAAGTTGTTTCTCACCTGGAAATTACTAATTTGCTCTTCGAAGGGCCTTAAGCGATTTACTTCTTGCTTCAAAGTTTCAACTAGAGCGGTCGCTTCTTTCAATGCAGATCCATTTTCAGCATTCTCTTGCTCTTTTTGAAGAAGCTACAAAATGAAATAATTACAGAGATTATTCTTTTCTAATTACTTTATACTTGTTACACGTAAATATTAAGAAATAAACTATGATTACAATATTATTAAATACTTCAAAACAAAAAAGTCCAAAATGTGCACTAGCACATACATGACTTGCCTCGCAATCACAGGAATATCAAGCACTCTAGCGAATTACAGGAAAAAGTGAACTCACACCGTCACAAATAGATTTCTACACGAGACAGAAGACGGAAAAAAATTTTTAAGCATAGCAATTGATTTCAATCAAAAGTACAATATGTAAATATGTTTGGAAAATGCAATATTTAGATGTTTACTGAAAAAAATAACAGTTGCCAACCGGCTAATGCAGCCTCACCATTTGACAGCAATTTATGAGCTTCTGGACAATGAATTATCAACAATATGTAGTTATGGACATTGAATTTCTTCAATCCCTCGGCGGTGCCGTAAAAGCGAACTGGTAAAAGCGGATAGTCTGAGCTTGGCCTTATTCCGGTCGAGTGAAAATGGTCCGGTTTTCAGGATAGCATCATCTTTTGGAAAAATATTTCTGAAAACGGACATAATGCTAACGCATAATGTAGTCGTGCCAATTGACAACATAATTTTCCTCAAATCTCTCCGAACCGAACCGATCTCTTGAAAAACGGACAGTAAAAGAAAACCCCAACTTTATCAACCTCATTCTATGAAAAATAAACTAGCAACATCTACTTGATTTACTGTTAATCCTTGGATAATCTTAACTACAGTATTATGAACTGACTAGTGATAGCAAACTCACCAGATGCTTTATTTTAGCCAATTCCTGGTTTTGGAACCCCTCGAGCTGGTCCTTATCTTCTTGATGCTGGACCATCTTTCTCTTACATTCTGCAAAATTTGAAAAATTGTGATAAAACATTATTAATAGGATAATAATGATAAAGGAAGAACTATAGAATACAAAAAATCGTTGAAAAGTCTGCTGAGTTCTAAAGTTTCAAAATTAGGGACAGAAAGGCAGAATGGCAGAATTCTGTAAAAAATATTTCCGAAAGTACCAAAGGAAAGGGATATAGGATAATAGGATAATAAGATAATAGGATATGGGGTGAAAACTACAAATAATGAGCTAATTATTTTTTAATAATATAAACAAGATAGAATTACAATGAATAACCAACCTTCAGCCATTTTCAGTGCATCCTTCAGTTCCCGTGTGGAACGTAAGAGATCCTCCGTTAGAGACTGCTCTTGTTTTCTCCATTCTCGTTCTTTATCTTCAAGCAATCTTGTCAATTCTGCTTCGCGCCTTTCTAATTTTGTCGTCCATTCTGCATCTCTCTTTTCTAATCGACTTCGCCATTCGTCTTCACGTTTTGCTAACCGAGTTAAATCTTTTGGAGTGAGACTCTAAAATGGAATAAATCAAATTTATTATAACCAATACATGAATAAAGAGATATTGATGGAATCTGTAGTCAGAGCGAATATCATCAACCACTAAGACTTGAGAAGAAGTCACTTGCACTAACCATGTAACTTTATTATTCAAGGTACTTGGGAATGAACTGATTTTATATCTTGGAAAACTTATTCATTAAAACCGTCGAAAATATTTTAAAAAGGTCGGTCTCACAAGTTTTTCATGAAAATAATAATTTTCAAAGGTTTTTTATAGTTTTAATTTTTTAGTTCTCCAATTTTTTGGCTTGTTCAAAAGTAACAAGCTGGAAGTAAGTAAGTTGGAATTATTTTCGAGAATAATTAATTGTTATTATTATTTAATTGTTAAATAATTAATTAATATCATTAATTGAGATACATTCAGCCCAGCACCCGATCAGGTCATAACATTGAAAAGAAAGTACAGTGAGTTTGGATAAGGTATTTATTATCATTTTCATTGTGATGATTAGGGAATAAATTTTATTTCAATTTTTTATTAAATTTATCATGAGCTTCGAGAAAACAGGTGCTTTGATATAAAATCGATCAATTTTTGTAAACTGGCATAACAATTGATTCAGAATTTGATAAAATTTCACACGATTGGAATAAATTTAATCGATGAGAATTCGGGTGTGAGTGGTTGTAAACTCACAGGACAAGCAAATCCAGTGAACATTTGTCCGATTGAACATTTAAACATGATAGACCTACTTGATGGAGAGAGTTTTTTGGACTTTCTTACCTCAATGGTGAATGCCAATAAAATAAATCAACCATGAAATAGTGTTACCAGTGAGTTGGACTTCTATTAGTTCAAGGTGCATTCACCTTGAGGTAGTGCTTACTTATTATGAGCAAAAGATAAGATAACATTATTTCTACTTGACAAGTTGGAAGTTCATGAAAGTAACTAGTACACTGGATGAGAATATCTTATCAGTTGATGAATAAATCATCAGCAAGGTTTCCTGTTCATCGAAGTACTGCAGCAGGAAGTTGATATGAAACTCTGTTTCATGGAGTTTCATTTTATGATTTCTGTTATACATAATTTGTTATCAACTTATTCAATAGGTTCCCTACATTATAATAATCTATAAAAGGGTTTACCAAGTAATTTCAAGACGTAGAATGGTTGAATAGAAAAAATTATGGAGTTTCAACATTATGATAGTCCAATCTCTATAAGCTCAAATAAAACATTGAGGGCAACATTATTCCTGTACGAGGCAACTGACCCATAAGTAGCTAGAAACACCAATTAGAAATACTGTAACTCTTTTAGAATATTATTTTTCAATAAAAATCCATTAGAAAATTATATTGACTGTTTTGGTCATAAGAGTGAGAGCAATACGCTTTAGGAGCTATTCAAACATAGCCACATTTAACATCAAATTAGTAACGATTACTTTAATAATCTATATTAATAAAAGAGAGTTGTTTCAGTGTTTAAAGTTTGTGTTTATTTTACTACATAATATGTATTAAAATATAAGAAAATCCATTTATAATTAATAAATAATTAGTACATTAATGACCTAACCTATCAAACATTATTACAGACCTGTGTTTTGAATTTGCCGGCTACCGAAGAACGGAAAGACGATCGAGTTTCAAGACCACAGAATTTAGCAAAATAATCTCAGGTCTCAGTAGCCCAGTGGTCAGCGCGTCTGTCTATCGCCCAAGAGATTGGGAGTTCAATTCCCGCTCCGGACTATTTTTTTTTTGTAATAGGTTTTCTACTCTAATTATTTTTTTTACGCTAGAATCATCAATATGAATGAGTTATCGTTCGTATCATACATGTTTTATTGTTTCTAATAATAAAACTGAAGAACGGAAATAAAATTTAAAGAAAAATTAAAAAGAAATAAATATGAAAAAATTATTTTAATTGGATAGGACTGATAAAAAATTGAAGAACGGAAATAAAATAATAAAAAATTAAAATAAAAAAAAAATTAAAAGAAATAAATAAATATGAAAAGAAATTCTTTTAATTAGAATATGACTGATAAAAAATTGAAGAACGAAAAAAAAATAAAAAAAAATAAAAGAATTAAAAAGAAATAATTAAATAAATATGAAAAATAATTGGTGGGAAGAGGGGGGTGACATTTGATGGGAAAGAGGGGGTTGACATGAAGAGGGATATGTGGGGGTGACATTTGGGGGGAATGGAGGGGGGCATTTGTGGGATGACATTTTTTGGGGGGTGGCATGAAGGGGGGACATGTGTGGGGAGAAGAGGGGGACATTTGGGGGGGGGGGAAGAGTGCGATACGAAGTTCGCCGGGACAGCTTGTAATTCAATAAGAAAGTATATTCAATTTTTAATGATAAATTCAAAGTTTATTGAATGATAAAGGAAGTTTGATAATCTAATGAAGGTTTAATATTTTGAATGATTCCTATTATGCTCAAATACAAATTAAATTTATTCAAAACATGCATGACGGTGAATTTGGAGTATGAAATGTATGTATTGCACTTGCCTTTCCATCAGCCAGCACCAATTCATTGTTGACGGGCTTGAGGCCAAGAGGCGACGCAGGGGGGTCCTCGAGTAGAGTGGCAGGGGTGGGGGGAGGGGCGGTGGCAGTGGGAGGCGGGGGTGACTGCTGAATGGAGCGAACGTCGTCCTCGGGCGCAATGCTGCTGAGGCTTGTCTCCGAGCCCTGCCTCGAATGTCGACCCAATCCGACTTTCTGCTGAATTTGGCCCAGCGAAAATTTCGGCAGTTCGCTACCCGTCTTCTCCCTTATCTTGTTCTTCATATTATTGAACATTGTACCTGCAATAGAATACAATGCATTATTATCAATAAAAAATAGTATATAATACTGTTCTATAATAAATAATATCAAATACTATCTGGGGAGTAAGCTCTTTGTTCATGTATCGGGTCGGAGTCGGCCAATATGTTTAAATGAACAATGAGTTTGTTCATCCAAAAGAACATTGAAGAATAGAATAGTTATATTTATTAACACAATTCAAAAGTTACATAACTTGAAATGAAAATTGACTTTTTTAAATACATAAATTCATTCTTCTTACCTTGTATTTTTTTTAAAATAATATTATTTTCTTTCAAAGCTAATGAAAAAGTACTTAAGGCTTAGCCGAGGTCGCCAGCCGGAAAAGACCATTGTACAATAGCTTTGAATTTGTACAATAGCATACATGAATCGTTATGGAATGATCCCGTAGAATGTTATTCAATGATTGATTGTATCTAAGAATCTTAGATTGGATTTTGATATTACATTGGATGTTGATGAACTTTTTTCCGCTATGTGTATTCTCAGACCTAGAGCTAGTGGTAACTGTGAATTGCTGTAAATAAATAAATGAATAAATAAAAATTTCAATATTATCAGCTTCTGTTGAAGAAATAAATGTAGGGAGGCACTCTACACTTAATTCAAATATTCATTTTTTCAAACTGGCGAAATTTCCCTATAAACTCATTGTTAATATTATTCAACCAAAGAAATCACTAGTCGAAAAACGGGTTTGTATTCATGAATTCATTGGTGATATTCATTTAATAGACTGTATCCATAAATGTTTTGGGTTTTTAAGATCTTAAACCCCTATTATACGAGTATTGGACTATAATTTCATTTAGTATAAGTGAAACGAAAATGCTACACAATTGGAGGCGGTTATATTTAAAAAAAAAACGACACTCGAATTGTGATAAAATAATAATGAAATACAATAGAGGAAGAATTTTTAGCGGAGAATAAAAAAATGTGATTTGACAAACTTGATGAGGAATGTACGCATTATTAATATATTTGCAGAATTATTTTAAAGTGTTTGTAAGAATACTAGTGGCTAAGAAAATCTTTTAAGCAAGATAAGATAAGAAAATAAATTGTCAGAAATTGTTTACTACAGTCATAAAAACAATACAAAGTGAACTACTAGTTGTTTGGTTAGTAAGAACAATAATGTTTTTAGTTTAAAGGCTATTCACTTTGATCATGAAGTAAACATTTTAACAGTTTTTCAAATAACTTGTTCATTGAATAAAATATTCAAGCTATTAATTTTATAACAATAAATAAAAGCGAATGATACACAAAGAGTTTAAGGTAACAAAGAACTCACAACTGAAATTTCGGACACCTAAAACACATTCAACGAGATGAGCAGAGTTTTCAAAATGAGTTCATTCCTGCAGCTGAGAGCTAACAAACATCACGTACAAGTTAATTGCACAAGTGTTGCAGCTAAACATTTACAATGCTTTCAGCAATAAGCGTACATTCAATTAGTCGATCACTGATACTACTTTGTGATACACATACCCGATCTTCAACAGTAGTGGAATTGATTTGAGCATTGGTTATTTTATTCAATAGAATAAAAAAACAGTGAGTCTTAAATGGCTATGCAAAACTTGATGGAATTTCAGGAAACATAAATTGATGAGTTGGACATATTATAGAACGATGAATTTTTGTATTGTCGAAAAGTATATTAAGAAATATGCTCTTGGTGCATATTTGTAAGATGGGTTTCAAATTAAATTACAATTTTAATTGTAACCTACTTCACTTGTAACAAGTAACCTACATGTTCAAGAGTAGAACTAAGGCCGGTATTACACTATAATAAGTTCTGTCATACATCTATTATCAAATATCTGTGATGAAAAATATTAGAATCATGTTATATTATGTTCCCCTAGAGAGAACATATCAACATGTATTTGATAATAAATATATGACATAGAAGAACTATTATAGAGCAAAGACCATAGAAATATTATATTGAAGTTTGAAGAGAAGAGAATTCTTACAACAATACGATATTAATATTGTAGTATAAAATGAAGCTCTAAACTTGATTGTGAAGACTTTGGAACTGAAAAAGACTCTTATGACATTGATATATTAATTTGTAAGCCTACTGTGTTTGTTAATAACAAGCCTAAATTAAATTCATTTATTTAAAAAAAGAAAAAATGTACCTAGGCTTCAAATTATTATTTTCATTTCCAACCCAATTAATTCTTCTTCAACAAACAAATAAAACATGCAATTATAGGACCGCTTTGGGTTATGTTTTGGAGCAAACCGCATTAAAATCGGACCACTCCAACTATTACACGGGCTGTCATTAGGTTCTCCTAAAATCTTCTAATATGTTCAATTCAATTCTTCTTCCATTTTTGACCAGTATATACTGGATAGACATTGTCGTTTAGTTAAAAATACAAAACTTCAAATATTTACACTTATTTCAAGATGGCAGATCGAAGAGACCGACAAACCTAACAATCTGCTCCCACTCAAAGAATAAAGAGGGAGATCAAGCAATTTCTCTCTAAGCAATTTCTTGAACACCAACTTCCAGCTCACGCACACGCAGTGGAAGTCTATTGAAAATTCCCAACGAGCGCATTGGATAATGTGTGTGCAACTTAAAAATGTTGAATAGGGAAGGTCAATGTTGTCACGCCTTCTAGTGAAGTGGTGAAGTGGTCTGGCCTCTTGGCTTGTAGTGTGTGAAGTTGGCCTCTCAGAAGCACTAGGGAGCTCAGCACATATTGACTAAAAACAGTCAGTACTCCCAGCCTCCTGAACAGCGGGCGACAATGCTCCAGGTATGGTGATGATGTTATGATACGAACCACTTTCTTCTGTAGTAGGAGAATCTTCTGACATCCACCAGCATGACCCCAAAGCACAAACCCATAGTTGATGTGACTATGAAATAGACCATGGTGTGCATTAACCAGGTAATTCTTTGGTACTTGATTTATCAATTTCCTTATCAGATAGGCCTATGTAACTTTGGAGGGACACATCATATCAATGTGTCGGTCCCATGTCAGTGATGAGTCCACCATGAATCCAAGAAGCTTAACTTCAGTCTCGCCAAAAGAAGGTGGACCATGCTTCAGGGTGCACAGTACATTTAGCGTCTTCTCTCCATTCATGCACAGCTTATTTGCTCTAACCACGAGATTGCTTCCTCCAACAGTTCAGCTGATTTCAGTACAGCCAATTGTGGATCTTCATCCTGTGCAATGAGAGTTGTGTCGTCGGAAAACAGCAGGGCTTTTCCATCCATAATAAGGTCATTTATAAAAATTAGGAACAGCAGAGGACCAAGAATTGATCCCTGCGGCACTCCATATTTGACCTGTAGCTTCTGTGATTTGGCACCATTCACTGTTACAACCAGTTCACGCTGCAAAAGGTACTCCTCCATTGTTTTCATGGCTACTCCTTCAATACTATATTTCATGAGCAATATATCGTGAAAAAACTGGAATCAGAGATATAGGCCGGTAGTTTGATAATTCTTCAGTATCACCCTTCTTGAAGATTGGCACAGTTCTTGAAATCTTTAGTAGGTTAGGAAAGACACCTTGTTCCAGACAGCTGTTGATTAGTCTACTAAGTAGTGAGGCTATTGAAGAGATTACTGACTTCATAAGAAAAGTTGAAATGCCGTAGATGTCAGAACTTCTTGAGTTCTTGTAGCCGCTTACAATTCTGACCAAATCCATCGGTGTCACCTCTCTCCATCTGACAAATGCACAGCTCCGGAATGGCACTCTATCCACTGCACTTGATACTTGAAGATATCCCACTAGCAGCGCAACACAGCGCCGTGGTCGTATAATTGAAATTGAAATTTTGTTTTTGTCCTGTGCTTCCTTTCTGCACTCACATTCCAGTGCACCAGTAAATATTGGAATATTACACTCATCAATTTTTTGATATGTAAACGTAAAGGTATAACTAGCGAACCAATCAGGGACATGCTTCACCTCCTCAAACAAAACGGAAATATCCATGACAAGGGCTTGATGATTGGCCACAACAGGATTCACTACTTCAACACTATAGCATAGACTAACAATAGACTGTTGTCTGTGACTATAGTCCCAAGAGTTCATGTTGTGTGTGATGTGATATTTCTCCAGAATGAAAGAAAAGGGCTAAGATATTGTCAAACCGCTTTTTTATGGTCAAAATGTGGTTTGACAATACCTTTGCCTATTTCTTTCGTATTCTATTACTATATTGAGATTTCAATCTCCAAAACGATAGGAGTTGACCAATGTGAGTTAGCATTGTCCTTATATCCATACTTATTCATTTTATATTTATTCAATTATAGCCCAACTTAGCTACTTTTCATTCTACCCACTACCGGTAGGCCTAATTTGTAACAGATGAAGAGGGTTGTAAATTTAATCCAGAACTGAAGTAGTCCAAACCCTCTAGCATAGCAATAGTGTTTCAAATAAGTGTAATAAGGTTAATTTAAATTTCATTTCAATATTGATAGATAATAAGTTAAGGTATTTTTTTGAAGTTCAATTCCAAGTGAAAAATGGAAAGATTGTCTACTCTTATCACAAAAAGATGCCCATACCTCAAAAATTTATGATATCATGATTGCAGGTCATGCAGTCTAGATTCTATGAGAGATTGAAAAATATTTACCAAAAGTGAATGAAATGATGATCTTCCCTACATAAACCGTTCACAGATTACAGCTCCAGCTTGACAGGTAGTAAAACACTATTTCGAAATTCTCGCAAAATCGTCTCCAACTTATAGCTACCTTCTAGGACACTCAATCTGAATTTTATTATTCGAATTGGATTTATAATCGAAAGGACCAATAAAAATAAATTAATAACGTAAATTTAAACAAAATTACTTAAATAACCTGCAATTGACAAGTTACACCAATAAATGCCACAGCCTCTACAATATCATGTTTTATGATGACGTTTGACGTGGTGTAGTCAAGGAGAAGAAAGAGACCCCACTAGCGCTCAAGTGAAAGAAGAATGTACAAACGGTGGGAGTATTGAAGTCAAATGCAAGGATATACGGTGTACAGGATAATAATTTTTTATAAATTTGTCAGGTTTTATTCTTTTATAAATTATAATACGGTATGCATTCATGAAAGTGTTATTTTTAAAGTGTAAACAAGTAACAAAATCATTTTATTGGCTAATGATATTGATTTATTAAACCCCTCCCTCAAAGTAAGTGTCCTCACGCATAATTTGGTACTTCATATTTAAGTCCCTAGTCCTTGCCCACTCACATTTTCTAATCTGGAATCTGATATTGCTTTCAATTTTATAACACCTTATAGGCCTATTTTAACTTTTCCAATTAATAACATTCACGGTGAGAGTATTGCTAATCACTATAACATTCTAATATCACCTTAATACTATTTTCAAGGAAAAATAAGCAATAAGCATTTCCTTACCAGAAATTTCAGATATAACTCTGCAGTTGGCCTGAAATAGGAACATCGAATGCCATTCATGCTGCTATTGAGAAGTAGCTCACAAACATCAGCGCGCTCAAGTGAGAAACAGAGAAACAACCTGGGATGATTGAAGCTTGGTTATCATTGAATCGAATGTAAAAATGCCTGTTTTCAAACCCATCGTATTTGATAAATATTCAGCCAAAGTATTCCAGTAACTTATAAAATCAAAGCTACGATGATACTATTTATAGCGGGGATTTTTCATCAATTGCATCTCGCAACGCTGGGTCGGGCTCCCCGGCTCCGCTGCGGCACTCGGTCGCAATAACGAAAACCCACCTTAACGAAAAACCCAATGAAAATTTTTAATGAGAAACAAACGTACATAGTGGTGAGCTAACGCATTGTAATAGAATGACAAGAGAAATAGTAGACAAGAGAACAGCGGTGATATTACTCTCCCATAATATATTATGGCTTACTAAAATTGAATTTTCAATCTTTTTCAAGTGCTAATAGTTGAGTTAATTTAGGGTATGTTACAATATTTCTCAAAACTTGAACTATTGAACTCTTACTAATGTTAAACATTGTTGTAATCTAAAAAACGATAAATCTCAGACCATGTCTTTTATTCACTATAAACACAACTCAACTAAAAGCGAAAATAGCAAACCAAATAACAAACACAGTAACTGAGCATTCAATCATATGTGTCCAAGCCCATGTGCTTATCATACCACATTCTTCCCTACTAATTCTTAAAATAATTGGTATAACAAGCATAGTCCTTCAAGTAAGCCGGGGGCTTACACTCCTATATTGTAGGTCGTTGATTTTGATTCTCCCCTGGTTGTCAATCTGTATTATTAGTTCTTGTGGATTTCATATTATTGGTTCTTCCATCTGTTCTTCGATATTGACATCATTGTTTTCATATTCTTTTATATTTTTTTCTAGTCCTTCACTTGGAAGTCCAACAGGTGCTAGATGCCTTAATGCTACTTGAGACTCACAGCCATCTTTCCTTCTTATTAAAGCATATGTGATTACAGTAACAATTATTGAGGGTTTGGCTCTAAAATATCAATGTACTCAACAAGGTCATCATATTCACTCGAACACACATTTTTTTGAGAAGTGCTGGACCTGGAGTGGTCAACCAGGATGGTAGTGACTCTCCATTTACAGTCCATCGGCTATACGTGGAAAATCTCTCATGCATGAGGTGTAGGGGAAGGACGTGTACTTGAGCAGTTTTTCCAAAATATCTTTTTTTTAGGCACTGTAATTAAAGAGATGTTTAATCAACACGTGGACTGTACTTGAACTTCTTTACTATCACAAAGAATTTTCTTTTCTCACTTGCCTACAATGATAAGCTTCTTATAGAGGTTTTTCAAAAATGAGTTTTCCTGCCCAAGGTACAATATAATAGCTTGTACCTTGAGCAGCATGAATTGTACCTTGAGCACCTACTTAATTTGTCTCAGATGACTAGTAAAATGACTTGTAAAAATATGAAATAAATCAAATACAGTTTTATCTAAAATTTTATTGCTAATGAAATATAAAATTATTTTCATAAGAAATTACAAAATTCAGGTGAAAATAATATTTGCTCATGTCCAGGCTTGAAATAATATAGTAACTTCACCATAGGAACATCCTATAGGATACAAATTTTAGATATTATATTCTGGTCGCCAAATATAAATGACATATCTCATAGACAATTCATTATAACAACATTTTAATAAAAAATTACAAAATTCGGGTAAAATTAAGATTTGCTCGTGTCCTGGCTAGAAATAATATGGTAACTTCACCATAGGCTCTTTACTTATTATATCATTTGAAGAATCATTTAAGCTACTTGGAGTGAAAGACATTTTTTGAATCAGTAAAAAAACCTGTAATTTTCGTCTATCACAACAAGAAACATTCAGTCATATTTGAATATCAATGTTCTTTAAATTTTTTTCAATAGACTTTATATATATATATATTTCTTTCATAGACTTTTTACCGGGGAGCAGTCTTTGCCGCTTCTGGTGTGAATGTACCACAACTTTCAAATTTGGCGGCTAAAAATGACCAACATTGAAAAACTAAAAATATGTCGATTTTGTCCGATAAGTTTCTTGAAAATATTCTTCCTTTTGCTATTTTTTTAACAATAGTTAAGTTGAAATGCCTTGTTTTCTTATAATATTCACTCAAATATCTTAAAATGAACACAACTTTCTTAAAAATTCGGTCAACGGTCAATTGTCAACGCAGACGCAGTACGCAGCATCTCACATCTCAGCTCTAGCCACACCACACACGGCACACCACGCACGAGACGAGACCGGCTCCTGCACCGGCGGTTAGCGAGCTTGGAAAATTTGAGAATATTTCTTGTCCAGGTAATGATTTTTAATTTAAACATCTATTTTGTATTTTGGATCATTTTACATTGGAGCGACTTTAGATGTGGGATCCCTCTTACGCTATAACGTGAATTTTATTGAGTGGAGCGAGACTTGCGCTTATTATTGGATTGGTATTGCGTGTTGGATCATTAGATTGGTTATAATTATTTAGTTGCTAAACATGTTTAAAATATTATGGTGTATAGGGTATCGGTATCGTATACGTATGCTGGTTATGGTATTAATGAAGTAAATAACTACACTAATTTTCAACAGTATTTAAAGTATTGAAAGACCTCAGCCTGAAGGGTCTGAAGGGACCTCACCCTGAAGGGGGACGACCGCAAATTCAATCGTAATTTTGATGTGAGCCTAGATTCAAATTAAGATATTATTAAGTTACTTTATTATCGAATTAATACTGCAGTTCTAATCTAACTTGAGTGTTGGATCGTTATACTTAATTATCTCATTCCTGATAAATAGGCTATAACTTGATGGTTTTTGCCGAAGCCAATAATCCACCCGTCTCTTCTTATCTTTAACATAGAACAAATAAACTTATTTTTTCCATGTTCGTTAGGCTAAGGCCACACTACTACAAAACTAGGCTTCTCTTCGCTTCGCTTAGTGCTAGGAGCAAAGTTACTCGCATATGGTATATGTATATACCATACAATACAGATATACTTTTGCTCTTAGCACTAAGCGCCTGGCCACACTCCTCCTTTGCTTGACTCCACTCCACTTACTTGCATAGTATATCAGATAATATATAATATGCGAGTAATTGAAGTGAAGTCAAGCAAAGCATAAGTGAAGTGAAGCAAAGCATAGACGTATGTGGCCAGGCCCTAAGCCTCAGCCTAACCTAACTTACCTAACCTAACCTCAGTCCCAGTGGAAGAAGAAATTCTTAGGTTGCCGTTGCGGTTAGATTGGATACAAGTTGGTATGAGTTAAGACTTGCAAGTGAAATGTAGCTACTAATACACTGGACATACTGCAAACCATGATATGAATGACTAGTATCACAGCCCCCTTTAAACTACAGTTTGTAGTTTAAAGGGGGCTATGCTTGTATAGCTGGGCCTATACAGCTATAGGGGCCTGTGGATAGCTTTAGTTCTTGAATGCATCACAGAGAAGAAGTTCCTTTCTACTTTGTGAATGCATCCAATATCCAACAGGTTATAAGCGTAGCCTTGAGGGGTTGGCTACTGTAACATTTCCGAAATATTTTTTTGTCTAACTTGATGAGCTGGTTAGAACTACTGAGAGTGTATAGTAACACTATAGTAATACTAAAGTTCTAACATTCTCTGTAGTTAGAACGAGCTATCGCTCAGGTGATGCGATTGTTTTATTACGGTTTACTCTGATTTTGGTAATTTTCTACATCTTACTAATTGATAATCACACATTTTTCGATAAATTTTCTGCAATACACATTTGATCAATATTTAGTTGAACAGATTTGGGGGTACGTGATGACCGAAAAACTTTATGCTATTTATCGCATTTTTTGCTACTTTTTCAAAATCCAGAAATTTCACGTAACTTATTTGACGTTTCAAGCTAAATTTATCAAACAAACTTTCTGGTCTAGAAAAGTAGTTAGAAGTCAAGGTTCTGACAAATTTCGTATACGCGCAATAATAATTAAACTAGGAATTGACAAGATACTTTTCTAATTTGAAGCATCTTTATATTTTACTTTTATGCTAAGGCTTCTTTCAGATCACTGTGGAAGGTCATGGATTGAACTGGATAAAAGTATTATTGTCTGATCTCACTCTAAAGCGGGTAAGCCCGGACAAGACAAAATCTCGTCAGTTCGGATGCAAAATGCAATCCGGGCTTGGATGGCTATTTTTTTTAACAGAGCTGATTTAAGCATCATCCTCACAAAAAAAGTGGGTTCCGAACCACTGCGATTGAACCAAAAGTTGGTGGTGCTCCCAGTGATAGAGGTGCAACTAGCGGTCACCACATTGGGATTAGAGAACAATTAGTTAACTTCTGGTCGTATCAAGGATGAATTATTGCATAATTATGCTGTATGTCTACTCACACTTGAAAACTCAGTGACTCGGATAACAAGCATGTGATTTCAAAAAATGATGCCGCTCAGACGATCCTGCTACCGTATTGTCTGAACGTCATCATTTGAAAACACATGTTTGTTATGCGAGTCGCTGAGTTTCCAAGTGTTAGTAGAGCCTACAGAGAGTGTATAGTCACAGTGTGGACATTACATGTCATACTTTTTATTGGTTAGCTCCGACAAATCCGCCATACTTTTGCCAATTCCCATAAGATTTGCAGTGGAATGAAAAGCAGATCATATGTTATGATATAAAATTCACTTCTAACCCACATTTTGCATTTGCCAGTATTAGTTTTCATCATTTTCAGTCTGTAAAGCAATACCAAGAGTAGAGAGACTATTTTTAATGTTAGAAAAGTTATTTTTTATGTTGTTTCTTATAGAATAAGTTTGACAAATGAGTGAATGTGTTCATGTTTGCCTGTAATCCCATATCAAAATTCAAAAATTTGGCAAAAGTATGGCGGCGGCGGGGAAAAATATGATCTCCACTTATTTTTATGGAGTGCTTCACACAAATGGCCACACTGTGACTATACACTCTCTGTAGTAGAGTTTCTATACCACAATAAGCAATAGGCAATAAGCAACGTTTGATCATATGATCGTCTACTCTATAGAAACAAATATCCAATGCACACCTAAAGCAGCTGTTTCGGTGTGCATTGAACTATTGGTTTGTATAAGTAGACAATCATATGATCCATATGTTCTGCGCTTATTGCTCCGGTGTACGACCGGGGTTAGGCCTTCGAAGTGATAAATTGCAAATTTCTTGGTTCATAACAATTTTATTGATACAATAAAATCTAAATTTTTCATGTTAATGTTGGTGCTATGCTATTAGATTTCAAAAACTGATATTTTCTTTTCCAGCATGGCGGTAGAAGGAGAAAGAGGAGGAGATGAAAGAGGAAGATATGGAATGCCTTCCATTGAAGGTAACACCCTACAATATATCAAATATTTTGAATAATTAGATAATTTAGCTAATTTATTAATCTTCCACTTGTGCTGTGTCTTAGTAATAATAAATATTTGTGTTTTAATTTTATTTACATTATGAGTGATTCGAATAACATTCTTCCGCAAATACTGTAGTTGGAAATTTCCATGTATTGGGACTTCTATTACCGAAGTTTGTTGAGATAGGCCTACATATTTTTCTATTCATTTAAAAAGAATATCCCTCCCTTTTTTCCTCAGATGATGAAATGTTTTCAGTATTACTTGAATCAGGTATAAGCTTAACTTTGCTGGTTGTGGTTTCAAAAATGACCTGGTTGTTACAATAAATTGGTTGTAACAAGTTACCGTATTATATTAATGTATATTTAAATATTTTATTAAAATTATATTAAATATTCACCCACTGAGCATAATAATCGTTACTATTATTGCTGCTTGTGAAGTATATCATTACATTTGAGCGAGGAAAATGAGATGAAGGATGATAAGTGAAAAAATACCAGACGAAAAGGGTATCGAACCTGGATGTGACCGGTGCAGCGATTCTGCTTTCTCGTTAATAAAATAAATAAATGAGTTTATTTGTTTTGAGCGCATGCTGCTTTCCCATTAAGCTTGGGCTACTATTTTTTCATTTGGCTACTTGTTATTTTGTCATTTTTCAATATTGTTTCGTACATTTATTATTATGATTTGCAAATTGTTTTCTTTTACACTTGAAACACATTAACTTGAAGTGGATTTTTTTTCCAGAAGTGAAGCCAGTTCTCAATGAGTTGACACTAAAACCTCTACGTAGCGATGAGATCGAGGTAGGAATCTCATAAGTCTATTCATTCACTATTTCATTGTCTATTCATAGTAATTCATGCTCTCAACTTGTAGATCTCAATCTTCCCTGCTTCCCTCTAGCGAGATGTCATTTGATCATATTGACCATTTTCAGAGCATGATATTCTACAGATGTTCACTACAATTTCACTACAAAAAATATAATTTCACTACTGACGTCTTTTTAATACTTCAAAATTGAGATAATTTATTGAGATTTTGTTATTTAAAAGAATAGGCAGTAGTGTAGTAATTTTATTTTGTGACACAATCTGTTAAAATATTGTAGTGAACTTATTATGCAATATCATGCTCTGTTAATGGTTAATATGACAAAATGACAGGTTGACAAATTGGTATGCTACGTGCGTTAATGTACGAGGCAGCAATGACGCCGAAATAACAGAAAATGGAATTTACATGACTGTTGCAAACTTTACACAGCGCGTTTGAAGCTCGAATTTGGTGCTCTGTGATTGGCCCAGAGAAATTCTCGCACCTATATTATGGCCCTAATGGAGATGGAGCAATGAACCTTAATAACTGTATTATATTTTGATGTAAATTTATTAAAAATAATAAAAGGTAAATAATAATAAATTAATGGTACCTTAATTATTGGTTAATACTGTTCCACAACACAATTTTATCAACAATATTGCAATTTCAACAATTTTTTCAACATAAAAAGCTGAAAAAGGTCCCACAACTAGTGTTTCAACCATGAATGATGTGTTTTATTTCTGTAAAATTTTTATTTCAGTATTGAAATTAATTTTTCAAACTCACTTTTTTACTACACTTTGTTCTGTATTATTGATACAGGATACTTACCAAATGTTTTTGGAGTCTTCTGGCGAGGATGGTGCAAATGTGTTGATTAATTTTCTGAAAATATTGCTGGCCACTGTACCACAAGGAGCACTGCGTGACATACTAACTGTTGCAGAAACAGCTGACACATTGGGCTACAATGTTGAAGCTATGCAGAATGATGTGAAGGTAAGAAACGTTTTTATCGCTTCAAATCAATTTTTGGCCACTCTACTCTGTCAGATTATTATATCTGATATTTTCAAAACTACTACTATATATTAAAACTATGTATTACAAACGATATATTATTGGCTATGTCAGTAATTCCCAGAAGTTCTATTTGGAACTGTATTATCAATTAAAAAAAAATTATGTACTTACTACTTAGGTGTTGAAACGATCAATTGCCCATCAAATTCTACACTGTTGAATTAAATAGCTGACCAGTAATACAAAAAATGCCGATTCGTTTTCTGAGGGTGATTAAACTTTATTGAAATCTGTGGATAATTAACATACCCACAATCTAGATTTCCTGTTTGACTGGAAAAAGAATATCCCCGGCTATTTGGAGCAATATATTTGATCGAGCGTGCTGAACGGAGGAGACGAAAAGCCGTCGGTCCCGACTGCCTAAAAACAGTCGTAATCTCTCTTCGTCACCCCTCTCATTACCCACGCACAAGACTAGAACTCATGTGGGCATCACCCTCAGAAAAAAAACAAAAATTCTTTAGGATTCTTCAATAATAGAGAATTTCAATATCAATTTATACATTCTTATACTGTATATTTATTGAAAGTTCTTCAGGTTTTAAAATGACTAACTAATGTATTTCAGCTTTACATACAGCTTCAGCAATTTGGTCGAGCATAGAGCATGTAGATTACACTGTGGGGTTCCCTAATTCACAAATAGGTTTTTTTTCTGTAAATGAAGTGGTCTATTCATTGTAAAATTCATGTAATTTCCGTGGTATGTCTAATTTTATTAATTTATATCAATTTCTTTAAACAGGAGATCAACAAAATGTTCGATGAATGTTCCAAGAAGAAACTTAAGACGTACTTGGGTAATTTTAAAATGTTCATGCGTCAATTGATCAATTCCGAAACGTTTTCTGTCTTTTTAAAAGAAAATCACCGCATATTGTCTACGCTGTCTGCTTTGATGAGGCTCATGTGTTCTTCTGAATACATTGTAGTAAAAGATATTGGCCTTGTAGCGAGTAAGTACATCAAACTATTATAAATTATAATTACATACATAATACACACACAATAAACATAATTATAGTACATCCAAACTGAATGTACCGCGTGCCGCAAAAAGAACGCATGAATTTGTGTAGGAAAGTATTAGTGGAGTGGAGCTGTCTGTGACAGCCGAGCGACACCATTTTGTAGGATAAAGTATGCAGTTTTAGTAACAATGGCGCAATTGACCTCGCAACATCGCGTATTATTGCTGTTGAACAATATTTCAAATAAAATAAATCTGCCATCGTCGTTCAACGGAGCTTTAGTTGAGAGTTTCAAGTCGAGCGTATTGGTATGTGATTCTTCACTTGAAATTCAAAGTTTACTGTCAGAAATATAGTTCACTTGAAGATTTGTATACTGCAATACATGAAGAAAATGCTGCTGTATCGAAAGTTATGGACCAATTTGAGCATTAACGCATTTAGGGCGCCATATTTCCTATGTAATTTTTAACAAATACTCAAGTGTTCTGGAGTTTTTCATACAAATTCTCAAAATTTGTTATTTGCTTAATGTTTTGGTGTAAGTTAAATGAATGTTCAATATTAACTATCTGATAACACCTCGAAAAACATGCGTTCTTTATATGCTATTATTTATAGGATTGAGTTTTTATGTAAAGTATATCCTTATTAGCCCAGTAAAAAACTACATTTTACCTTGCATGGAATGGGGAAGTGAGTTCCTTTTTTATTTTGAATGTGATAGTCCGCCGATTTGATTAACTTTGAAGAGCTACGATATGTCTTGGCCTTGACCATGCCAAATTTCAACAAAATTAGTGAAACCATTCTGGAGAAAAAAGAAATAAAAAGTGAAAAAACAAAATGGCGACTAGGGGGGAAACAAAGCATTTTAGGACCCATGTTCACTGAAACTTTTTTCTCAATTTCAATGTCAGTAAACCGCTCACAAAGTTTGTCGGTCTATTTCATAAACACCCTGTATAATATTTTATTCATGTTCACTGAACCTTTTTTCTTAATTTCAATGTCAGTAAACCGCTCACAAAGTTTGTCGGTCTATTTTAGAAACACCCTGTATAATATATTATTCGGCCTGCAGTTGAACTGGTTTTAAAATAATATATTAATAAAAAACTTTATTATTTCAGTTTTGGAAATGTTTGGGTGGCTCTTGAATAATGAGAGTCAAGAACCTGATACATCGGGTATTTTTGGTAAGCCACAAAAAACTAATTGAATGATGTTTTAACTCAATTTTTCCTGTATGACTAACGCTCGGTTGCTCAGTCGCAGTTTGAACGCGTTCAAAATATGAATGCATTCAAATAATTGAATCAGTAAAAATTGAACCATCTACAGAATCAGCTGTTTCCGAAGAAATGGATTGATATTTTATTATCGTAATTTGTAATGAATCAACTGAGAAATATTATATAACATTTTTTAAATAATTTATTATATGCCAATATATATACGTTTCTTCATATTGATAAATGTTTGTTCTCTGCTGAAACGTTGCTACGAATGAATGATATAGAGATCATTGGTGTAACTAGGTTCAAGTAAATGGGGAGGGGGTTAGCTACGGAGGAGTCAGGAGGGGGGCGAGGGGGGTGAAATCTTAGCTTATTTTCTTAAGCAAAATACAATTTTTGCCTATCAATGGGGGTGGTTACAACACCCAAACCCAACTCCCATTTCGAAGTCTTCATTTTTGCATTTCTGTTTGCTTTCAATAAAATGGTTGTTGTTTTTGGAACAAAAATATCTCAATTAAATATATTAATCTAATTAATATAATTAGAATTTATATAATTATTAGCCCAGTAAAATTGTCATCAAAATAGGGTCTACTACAACCCATGATGAAATGGTGGTCGGTTTCTTTTTCTAATAATGTTTAAGGAGTAGTCATAGGATGCGCTAAATCAAGTTTTAGACCGGCAACAAAACTAGAATCATGTCAAAAATCATTCACCAATGGCGGGATTTTTGCATCTTTTACACGTTTTAGTAATTTTCACCCTGAAGAATCACTTTTCGTATAGGACATTGCGTACATATATTTTTAAAGTATAGTAAAATTGCAACTTCAATTTGAGACCAAATTTATCATTTAAGGCCCAGCCCCAACCGTTTTGTGAGATACAGCTCTTCAAAGTTCATCAAATTAACGAAAATTCACCCTTTTTTCAATTTTTCTACAATTTTTGACCCTGAAGAATCTTTTCATATAAGACATTCAACATAAGGTTGGAAGTAAATTTAAATACACAATTTGATACCTAATTGAGTTATTGTAGGCCCAACCGTTTACAGATACAGCTCTTCAAAGTTCATGAAGTTATCGTAATTTTCACTTGTTTTACATTTGGTCAATTTTGACCGTGAGCATCACTTTTCGAATGTAACTTCAGCCAAAAGTTTTTAAGAAAGATAATTTAAAAAGCTTTACAATTTGAGACCAAATTGATTATTACTTAGACCCAATAGTTTGCGAGATGTGACCTTCAAAGTTAATCAAATTGTAGAATTTTTCCACTTTCTACATTTCTTCAAGTATGACCCTGAAGAATCAGTTTTCCTTTTCTTACATTCTTGTATAGTTTAAAAGCAGTTTAATTACCTACAACCAGAGGACCAAATTTGTTATTGTAGGCTCAACCGTTTTGCGAAATACGAGCTCTTCAAATTTTGTCAAATTATCATATTTTTCACTTGTTTTACATTTGGTCAATTTTGACCGTGAATTATCATTTTTTCGAATAGGACATCCAGCATAATTCTCAAGTATATTCATTACTACCACAATTTTGAGACTAAATTGGTCATTGTGGGCCTGATAGTTTGCGGAATATAGGCCTTCAAAGTTCTTAAAATTTTAAGTCTGATTGGATACGCCATGTTGAATCTATGTTCATTTTTAAATAGGAAGGTGGTCATAAACATACATGATTTCGATGGGAGGGCTCAAGAGAAAATGAATGGCGAAACGCACCACGATATGTGAAACCGTTTTTAAGATATTGATTATAAATCAGGTTATTTAAAGTCAGATCGTTAATATCCCAGAAGTAGGTTGCAGATATTAACTGATTTGGAATGTATCAGTATAGTTATGAAATATTTAAACGTTTCACATATTTGTTTTTCATTCATTCTTGAAATTAAAAAATCATGTATAACAACCAAATGAACATAGAAATTTTCAATCAGACTGAACGTTGGGCCTATTTCTGAGTCAGCATAAAAAATGTGATTGAAAAATGATAATTCACGGTCAAAATTGACCATAAAACTAATCATATGTTTCCTACACTGAATAACTAAATAAAACTATGTTGAATGTTTATATCAGTTATAAGAAAAGTGAAAATTCACTTTGATTAACATTCTCGCAAACATTATCTTCAATCAATTTGGTCTCAAATTATGAATATCTTTCAATTATTCGATGTTCACGGTCATGACCAATGACAATAATAGCATTGAACGGCTACAACCATTGGTGTAGGTTTATTACAATTAGTATTTTCGGGTCATAAATTGAGGGTGGTAATGATGAACTTGAACAGTAATGGCATTGATCAATGAATTTTATGCTCATTGATATTCTTTGAAATTGGCTCAAATGAAAACCCATTTGAATAGGAATTTGATAATATAAACATTATTAAAAAGACTCATACTATACATTTACTGGGCTATATTATGTTTTTCCTCTTGATATCTTTTCTCCGAGCAAATACGTAATGTTGAAAGAACTCTTAACCTCAATTTAATTTTTCTGCTAGAGAGCTGTAAATCAGCTGATAGTCTACTATGAAGCCATCAATCTGATGAAATCTGATTGACTAGGTTCAAGTTTTGACTAAGTTCAATATTTGAACGTGTTCAAACTGCGACTTAGCATCCGAGCGTTACTGTTTGCAATTTTCACATTCTGCTCGTGGTAACCTCTTGTAGTTTTGTATGACGTTTCGGATACAATTCTTTCATTGGTTAACTATAAGTTTTTTCTGTAAATTGGAAACTGAACTGTAATAGTATTTTGTCAATTTTACTCTTCTTTTGAAATTTTATTAAGAAAATTAGTAGTGATACAAATATTCCGTTTATTATTATTTTGTATTCTACCTCAAATACATTATTTCATCTTGAATATACTTATATTGACATTCATTTAATTAGTGGTATACTATAATGGAATAAATTATTGATTTGATGTAAAATTTGGCCTTGTAAGCATGTCTCAAAATTGATAACTTGGTGTAGGTCCAAGTTTGGGTCTTGGTTTATCCATTTTCTTTTGCTTGTTGAAATGGTAGGTAATGTAGGTTAAAATAACTCTAATGTGGAAATGTACTATAAAATCTAAACAGTACTGTGCGCGCAATTAGCCTGGGCACTTGGCGCTATTAGCCGTCGGCTAGCCACCGCTGCTACGGCCGCCGCGATGAGCAGGCCGATGTATTTAGAAATGCTCGATAAACACACTACTCTCCATCCCGTACCTTGTGCCCAGACTAATTGTGCGCACTGTACAGTATAGTAACTCACCGCAGGTTCAATAGATTGTACTGTATTGAAGAGATTGTGCTGTACTGAAGAGAATGTAACATACTTCAAATGTGTCTGATTATGCAAGTCATCTATTATTGCGATGCAGCTTTTAGTTTAACAATGAAGTTTGTTGACAAAAATTTAATCAACTTTGATACAAAACTCCATAACATAGGTATTTCACACATTTTTGAGTAATATTTTTACTTCAAAGTAATGGTTCATTAGAAAATTCTTCCAAGGGTGCAACGATTTTTTTGTATTTTGATATATTATTGTGGTGTATTCTATTGACTTCCTTAGATGACAGTGCCATGGAGGTTGATGGTATTGAAAATCCTATATTTAGTACTTATTTGGCTTCTAATAAAGCACGAGTTCTGGAATGTATCTCAGAGGCTTTGACGTAAGTGTAATTTGTATTTGTCTATTCATTCTCATTATTTTGTAATGCGTTTATCAGTTTTAGATGTATTTATCAGTTTGCTTACTTATTGTTCGCCATCATTCTTTAGTTCTGGTAGCTGATTCTAATATTGGTTACAAAAAAATAATGGTTACAGAATATTGTATCATGCACAAGTGAAATAGATTATTTTGTCATCTGAAATTCAATTCTATTAAAATCTCTGATGAATGATTGTGGAAATTGCATTTTAGCTGAATGCCGTACTGTGGTTTTACCCACTTTTAAACTCTTGGCAGTGGTTAGTTCTTTGACCTCCTATGCATGAGAAATACATTTGGTGTGGAATAATAATTGGCTAATATACAGGGTTGGTGAGAATTATGGAAACGGTCAATATTTCTTGCGATGGTAAATGATGGTAGATGACATTGGGATCGTACTTAATTGAATTGAAAATACTTAAATGTGACTTCAAAAATCTGTTCCGCCATCTTGGATCCGCCATATTGAATCTAACTTCATTTTTTTAAATGGTGAGCTGGTCATGTTATACATGATTTCGATACAGAATTTCAAGAGAAAATAAATGGCGAAAACCGCACATCGATATGTCAACCCGTTTTTAAGATATTTTAATTGTCATTTTAACGACTCCTACGCTCAAAATAGGCATGCCCTGGAAGCTCAGCGTTGCAAATTTATGATATGGAGCAAGCAATTTATGACTTTACTCGCTTGACCGGTACCATATCTGACAAATCTTATTGTCAAATCTTAAAATCTCCCTCAGTCGCCTAATTTCGTGGCATTCATTATAGATTCGTTGGTAAATGAGGGAAAATTCTATTAATTTCTATTAGCCTATGATAAGACAGGAATATGAATGATTTTTTTAGAATATATAAAGCCGGCCATACACTATTGGGTCACCCAATAGTGTATGGCCGGCTTAAAAGTGAGGATTGAAGCACTGTATTAAGATTTTTGTTATTTTTAACAGTCAACATACAGGGTGATTAATATGTCCCTCCGCAGTAAAATTTACAAGGAAATCAAGTGCACGGTAATTATGTTACTCCACTCTAGATCTGATACTGCTGTCGAGATTAGCACAACAAAGTAATGTTGGATGAGTCCACATAAAGGGGAATAACCTGTCAAATAATTTCCAACAATAACATAATTTTCCACCACAAAGCTACTGCGGAGGAACTTTTTGATCACTCTGTATTTTATATGCATGTCACTAATTAAATAGTTTCACATTATTTAATGTGTTCAACTATAGCCGTGATCAGAAGTACACTAATCGACTTGAAATACTAAACTGCATTCGAGCGAACTACGAAAGTCATTTGGAAATTGTGAAGCATGACGGCATTCAGAAAGGACTTGCTTTTTGCATAATGGACAGTTGTTCCGCTGTTCAGCTCTCTTCTATCCAGGTACGTTTTAGATTTTTTTTTTTTATTTGTTTAGAATAACTCATCCTCCCCTGTTTTATGTATAGCGTAACACGACTACTGTAGCAATGACTAAAATCGTATTCTAAATCATGCAAGAACAGGCTACCGTACCGTACTAAAAATTTCTTCAGAGAATACAATACAGTATTTTCTCTTGATTATACATTTCTTTATGTACCTTTTTGTCATTTTTGTGTACACATTAAAAATCCTTCTTGAAATTTTGCATCCATACTAGATTGATTTGAATGTGATTTTCTGTCTGGAAATCTAATTAAATATAGTTAGCTCGTCTGTATTATTGGAGTTTTTATTACAAGATTATGAAATGAACGAGCTTACAGAATAAATAAAGAATAGTTTTGTTGGATACAATTATATTGTATAATTAATATAATAAGGGAATTATTGCAAAGCCTCATTTTATTTAATTTCTTGTATGTACAATAGAAACAATATTTTTTAGATTCATGAATAATGCTCATTGCATCGATTCTTTTCAGTTTCTATTGGAGCTATTGAAAAATGTCGATGATCCGGAACTAATTGATTGGTTTTTCGATAAATGTCAAATTTCGCCGACTTGTCAGACTGTTCCTATCAATTGTTTGATTGATAACTTGATTCCAACCGCTTCCGAAGATATGATCGACACCTCAATGAAGATTATCCTTCATTTGGAAAAGTAAGTGATTCCTCTAATTGAATTGGTAAAAGTAAGTGTTACAATTTACAGTAATTGATTATACTGTATGTTATTATAATTATTCTATAATCTATACTCCTATTATCTTTGTAAAAACTTTTCGCATCTTATCTGATTAATTATTATTTGATCTTATTATTAATATTATCAAACATAATACTCTTAGTGAATATATTTAAGGAAGACAACTATATTTCTTGCATTTCTATTTGTCTCGTATTGTTTTAGGTGTCATGAGTATGTGACATTGTAATTAGTATTTGATAATTATTTTGTAAAGGAATAAATATCCTATTCTAATTAATAATTATTATTATAGCTTGCGTAAGTTTCGTTTGGATTTTCTGTCTCATGATAGTTTTAATGTTTTGTGAAAACCTTTTCTGCTCTTTGGTTAATATTGTGACACTTGCAATTAACTTCTTGATTCACTCGTTTCACAGACATTATCCTGGACGCATTCACCCAACAGCTTTGAGCTTTCTGTTTTTGAGTTTATGTTCTACAAACAAAGCTGCCATCAAGTCTGTTGGTGAATTGGTGCATTCTGTGCTATGTAACTCAGTTGGAGCTCATCAAATTGCTACCTATGATCAGTTCAAAAAATATATGAATGCCTTCTATAAATTTCAACAGCCTTTATCCAAAGTGAGTATTCTTAAGTAGATCTGTGATGCAATTTTTGCTGCTTGTATGTATTTTTAGACCACATCCAACTGTAGGTAATTCTTCAAATATAAAAAATTTGTTCAGTTTCAAAAAGCGTACCGAAATTTTATTTTTGAATAATTATTAACATACCTTCATATCAACTGTTTATAAATTTATTATATTATTCACAACCAACACGCAAGTAGTACAAAATAACAAATTTAATCTCAAATTGTAGGTAATTTAATTCTCTTTCAAAACTATGCTGGGTGTCCTACAGAAAAAAGTGAGATTCAGTGTCAAAATTGGCCAGACATGAAAAAAGAGCAAAATTCCGTCATTTTTTAAGGGGTTTGGAGATGATCTGGGAGTTTGCCGAGTTTGAAAACTTGGATTTAACATCCCAGGACTACCTTATACATTATTAAAAAAAAGAACCCGATCAGCCCATTCCATGCAAGGTGGACCCTACTTCATCTGAAGAAAATTTTACTGGGCTACAGGGAAAATAATTTTAGAAAAAGAAGGTAAAACGTTATCATTTATGCTGTAATAATTTAAGGATTTGAAAATCAAACTGTTATTCTAAAATTGAATAGATGAGGAACATAAGAAAGTAGTTGATTAAATTTCACCATTTTCCAGTCTCTGCCAAATTTCCTGCTGATCAATCCATGGATGGGCTGCCCGGATTTCCCACTGTTGAACTTTGACTACTTGGTGAAGTATTTGCTGGAAGGTGAAATAAGCGATTTGGAAAGACATGATTTGTTGAAATTGTTGCGCACTATAGTATGCCAGCTGAAGGGCGAAAGTAAAGATAATCCCAGATTCGACGCAATCAAAAAACGTTTTGTAAGTATTTCATTCTTATTAGTGAACTAGAATATATTCAAATTATAAATAAACAGCCAAAGTAAACAGTACTGATACCTAGTAGGCTACGAGTGCAAAAATATTACCATTTCAGTATTGTTTATTTTGGCTTATATAGGCCTACTGTTTATAATGCAGACGATTTTGTCGAAGTTATTAATGTTTGTATAAAATTGAAGTTTGAACGTACTGTGCGATCACTTTGCTAGGTCCAAATTTTGCGATGAATTGAATCAATTTATCGTTTAGACTTGAGACGATAAATTGAAGCGTGTGGACGAGAGATAGATGCGATTTGTCGCAGTTGGCTGTTTGAAGGAAAAGTCCTTGTATCTCAATCATGGCTTAAAAGCTCTCATAATACAACCATTGCATAAACTACTATTCTTATTTAATTAATTTTTGCAGTTGCTTGCCAATGACTTATTGACTGATGTCAGAAGAGAGAAACTGGTCAGTCTTGTCGTCAACTTGCCAAAATTACTCAATGGCCTGATGAGAAATGAGGCTACCATGGAACAATGTCTGATCACGTGCCTGAATATCATTTCTGATATTCCTACAGTGTTTCTCTCAGAGGTGAGTTGGCTATTCACTAGGAAATAACTACGGTACGAATAAGGTATAATAATCAGATACCAACTAGGAAATTGATAATTTGTGTATTTATTTTGAATATATCAGGATTTTAAATTCATCCAGCCGAGTCGAGTAGTAGCATAACAATGCACTGAATTAACCAGCTCTTGGTTTGACCTTTAGGCTCATATGCACCATTCTCGTTTATACTTGAAGAAGTTTATACCATTATCGAAGTTTATACTTGGTTTAAACTGTGGATTTCAATTGTGAATGTATAGTTTGAACTATTTTTAAACTATGTTTTGTTAGACTTGGATTAAACGAAGATGAGGTGCGTAAGTCCGGCCGCATACTATAACAAACACGACACGACATGACAAGACGATTTCTGTTTTTGTTTTGTTCCATTCGGTTCTGTCTTGTTGTATACTTCTAAAACATCGTCAGACACGACAAAACACGACGGCTTCCGACGACCCTCATTTCACTTCTTTGTTAGTTCTGTTTCGATTTTGTGGATTAAATAAATTTCCAGTTTAAAAGTGATGTTTACAAAACCTTTGGTCCCCTTTTTCTGGAATTGTTCCTTAGGTCGGTACAATTTTAAATCAGCTTTAATTAAAATTTCAACCCTGTGTTAAAAATGTCTGTCAGTCTGGTTTGTTTTTTTATTATATTATCTAACTCTAGTTCTTATTTTGATCACACACCTTATATGACAAAATCAGACTTTAAATAACTTAATATTAGGCATTTTATTACACAATTATGCATATATTTAGAGGTAGAACAGTAATTCAGCAATAATGTGAACCTTCAAATGTATTGGATAATGATTTTATTAAGTAAAGATTAATTTGCTCGATTATTTATAATAAATTTCTTTTTAATAAGGTGTCGTTTGATTTGCCTTTCAATTCCGCGTCTTATTCCTTTCTTAATAATATGTTTTAAAATTCAAACAGTTTTCGTGGATTTTGAAATTTAAATTTTAAAATAGCTGCCAGAAAAAGCATGTCTTGATTCGCAACGCATGCGTAGAGTGACTTTTCTGATTTTGTTTGATATATAGCGTTTGATCATATTAAGACGAAAATTTCCATACCTTTGCCAGATGAGGAAAAAACGCCCTAAGGCGTTTTACTGTCGTGTCGCGTTTTGTCGATGTAGTATGCGTCAGGTCCATTTAAACTCATACTAGTTGAGCCATATAAAGTGCCTTCCATCAAAATGTCTTGTCGTGTCACGTTTGATATAGTATGCGGCTGGCCATACAGAGACTGTATAATCACAGTGTTGCCATTTGATGTCACACTTTTGATTGGTGAGCTCGAACAATCCACTATACTTTCCCCAATTCCTATAAGATTTGCATTGAATGTTACGCAAATCATATGTTATGTTGAGTGATTCACTTCTTACCTAAAATTTGCCTTTCCTAAATTTGCCCGATTAAAACCTTGAATGGTCAGAAACCATCTATATTCGAATCAAACTCTTTTCTCTATTCTACCTTTTTGTTGAAACAAACTGTAGTGCGTTGTTGACAAGGCTGCATAATCTACCCAATCATTACTCAAGTTTTAGTTTTAATTTTTCTTATAGGGTTATAATTTTTTCACAGTTGAATATAACTTAGAATAAAAGTTTACATTGTACTTGTTTATATAATAATATAAACAAAAATACTTGTATATAATAAACACTCTTACCTACACCCAAAATGATTCCTCGCAGGTAAATTGATTCTGTAACTTTTGCACTTTTATTATTGTAATTATTATGTTGATTTCGCAATAAATTTGATGTATAAAAATACGGTAATAGCCTAATTAAAAAAATGATGATAATTTTCATTTTCAGGAATTGTTGTCTGCATCTTTTCAGAAAGTGATTAAAAGCGTACTGTTAAGTGATTTCTATGATTATGAGAAGCGGCTTCGCACAGTGAAACTTTTGGCTCATTTGGACAGAACTGAAAAGCCACATTTCAAAGTACTGGTCAAGGACATTCTCACCTATCTTATTAAATCATTCAGCGATGAAGTTTCAGAACTGGCCGAGGATGATGCCATCACCAATATAGAAATGCAAAACAATGTGATTGCTAATATGTTGGCTTTGCCAAATTGCCAAAATATGTTGGCTTTGAATGAGTTCTTCGATGTTGGACCAATCGTTGAGGGACTGAACCGCCGGCCAATCATACATCTGCTCTCTCAAATGTTGCTCACCACCGACCATTCCAAAAAAGTAAGACCGAGTTTTATCAGTAGGCCTTAAGTCTCGAATTAAAGTTTGTAGTAATAGTAATAGTTGTTGATGATATTCTTCGTTATAAATTATTGTTGTTGTGATCGGTCGTGTATTTTGATTTGTTGTACAGATATTTTTTTAATAGTTTGTAAACAACACACATCCAACGGGACACCTGGAGCCCGTTTTACAAAGTCACAAGTTACAATTTCACCCATGAATTTTAACCAGTCTGGAAAGTTTTAGATTTTTATTCTGGAAATCAGTTGAATTTCAAGTCATCTGTTGAGTTTCAAATATTCACCAGTGAAAGTCACATATAACTCATGATGATAATGAGAATGGCGCAATTGACCTTGCAACATTTCAGTTACAGTGTAATTGGAGTCTCGACTCTGTTCTGTAACTCTTGTAAATAAATAAATAAATAAAACATTGCGATTTGCTGTTGAAAACAATATTTCAAATTGAATAAATCTGTTATCGTCATTCAACGGATCTTTATTAGAGAGTTTCAAGTCGAGCTTATTGGCATGTGATTCTTCTTCAATTGAAATTCAAAGTTTACTGTCGTAAATATCGTTCAATTGAAGATTTGAACTCTGCAATACATGAAAAAATTGCTGCTGTATCAAAAGTTATGGACCAATTTTGGGCTTTTAATAAGCATTAACGCATTAAGGGGGCCATCTTTCCTATGTAATTTTTTAAAAATACTCAAAAGTTTTGAAGATTTTCATACAAAATCTCAAATTGGGTTATTTGCTTAGTATTTATGTGTAAGTAAGATATATGTATGATAAAAATAAATAAATCTTATAACACACACGAAAAACATGCGTTCGTTATGCGCTATACTGTATTTATTGTGTGTCAAAAATGAAATATTATATCATTATTATAGTTTCCTACAGTTACCTCGAAAAGTGGCTGTTCCTGCCCTGATTTCAATGCACAAAATGCGACTTTTCCGCTCTAGTGCGGCAAAATACCACTAGAGCAACATGTTTCGTTTTAAATTTTTTGCCGCACTCCTGATTTGCAACCTAATATCTCAATTTCTTGAAATGTTTGTAACTATAAGGTTTTTATAGTCTCTTGAAAACATATTATTGGCAACACCAAATCATCAGATAAGAATAATTTGATTGATGATTGTCTGATGAATAACTGATTGACTGATAATTGACTGATGAATAATGGTTGATTGATGAATGTCTGATACATATTTGACTGATTGACTAATGAATGACATGATTTACTGATAATTGATTCAGGAGTGATTGATTGATGAGTGATTTACTTTCAACATTTTATGGTAACTGTAGGAAAAACTTCATGTGTAATACAATTTTTGGGTTTTTTTGAGGGTGATGCCCACATGAGCTCTAGGCTTGTGCGTGGGTAATGAGAGAGGTGTTTTTGACTACTGTTTTTAGGCAGTCGGGACCGACAGCTTTTCGTCTCCTCCGAAAGACGGGAGTGGCCGTTTCTGTCAGAATCCGTTCCGGCAACTGTATTCGATCTTGGAACCTTTGGATTATCAGACAGGCGCTTATCGCCCTCGGCTACGGACCAATACATGCACAATTATCGCATACAGCTCGGGCGTAAACATTTCTTTCGGTGCAGCAAAGTGTCACTTTGCGCACTTCACGAACCGCATCCCAAATATTATTAAGTAAGATAACTTAATAATTATAACATATTTAAATACGAGTCAATTTTTTATTTTATTTGAACCAGTGGTCTAATAATGTCAAGTAGGCTTTCTCATATTATTGTTCTTTGTATTTCAGGTATAGCAGTTGTGGCGATCATTAGCAGCGGTGGCGGCCACCACCAGGTTTTGAGGGTCTGGGCCCTGTTAGTTGTAGAGGTCTATTTCAAAATATAAATAAATTAAACACTGCCACTTTGAAACTTTATCTATTCATTTTTTCTACAATCCATTATTAAACTCTCTCTCTCTCTCTTGTACAATTAAGAAAATAAAGATTGTTTTATTGGAGAGAGCCACGTACTCGGTGGAAGAATGTCTTAGATTTTTAAGGGAAGAGAACTAGTTGTATTATTTTTTTCTTTTTATTGCTTTCTTATTTATTATCGCTGCTTTTTTACGTCTCCTCCCTCCAATTTTCACCTCAATAAATATTTCATGTTGAATTATATTTGTATTATGACAATTTCATGTTGCTGAGCGTAGACTCTTGTAAATGTAACTTTATGAATAAATATTATTTGATTGATTGATTGATTGATACATAATTATTTTCTTTTCAATAATCCCTATTACATTTTAACTTCCACCTTCCAACTCCTGTCCGCACTGAATGCCTCACGCGTTCTGTCAGTGGTCATCACCCCATCCGTTCAAGAGTCCAATTCGGTGGTCAGAGTGATGACTCCGCTTTTCGTAATTAACTAGACTATTTTGTTGAGAGTTGTTACACAGGTGAATATGCAGATGCCATGCATTGCTGGTTATTGACGTGAACATAAAAGTTGAATTGTTCTGAAAGAGACACGACAGAGCGGACTACAACCTTCCAGTATGAATTTGAGGAGTGTGTTGCTTCCTACCCTTGCATCATTTCTAAAATGATTCGTATTTTGATTGATTGGCTGGGAAACCTGGAAGGTCCTGAGGAAGTCAAGGTAAAGGGTGCGGCACGGCATTTTACTTATTTGAATTACGCGCTACGCAGCGGCCATCGGTCGTAGGAGTTTGGGGCCATTTGCAATCAGATGGGTGGAATTTAAAATTTTACTCAGTCTAGGTTAGTTGCGGCCATGCAGTGGTCAAGAGGGGAGCGAGCGTTCGCAGTGTCTGCATCGTTTTCCAACAGTCGTTTGATCATTGCAACCCAGCGTGCGTTTAGGAACCAGTTTAATGTCGCGCCCAAAGGACGTGTTCCTGGTCGAACATCAATCATTCAGTGGGTGGATATTTTTAAGAATACCGGTAATCCAGGTCCGTCAAAAACCACTAGAACGCCAGAAAACGTAGAGAGAGTAAGGCAGGCGGTTTTGCAGATAGGGCGGTACGGAGACGATAGGGCAGTTACAGTCACTTCGGAACGGTACACGCGGATGATTGAAGAGTTTTTCCTTCCAAAACTTGATGAACTGGGTGTAGAAAATGTGTGGTTTCAGCAAGATGGTGCCACTTCTCACACGGCACGGGCGTCAATGGATCTCTTGCGCTAACACTTTCCACGACGGTCAAAGGGGTGATCTCCAGTGGCCAGCACGCTCGCCGGATTTAGCCCCCTGTGACTATTTTTTGTGGGGATATCTGAAATCCGTAGTTTACGCCAATCGTCCGAGGACCCGAGCTGAGCTAAAGAACAACATTCGCGCTGCAATTGTCGACATTGGTCCAGATATGCTTGAAAAGGTAGAGCAAAACTTCCGATCTCGCCTTACAAAATGCATTGAACAACGTGGAGGTCACCTAAATGACATTATATTCAAGATATAAGCTTGTAAGTGAACCAAACAAAACTTTAAATGTAGTATTTTGTGAAAATAAAAAAATTAAGTTGCTATCTTTAATACTTTTCGACTTGTGGTTCTTTAAAATAAGTAAAATGCCGCGCCGCACCCTTTATCTATAATAGTTTAGTTTCAAAATAAGGGTTTACAAAAATAATTAAAATGAAAACACTAGAGGTTGTCTCAACCAAAAATTTATCAATCACACATAAACTTATAGAAAAGTGGATTAAGAGGGGGCAGTAGTAGTCGGCCAAATTAGATTATGTCCCATAAGAACAATGTTATTTTTTGTAATCTTTTGAAACATATAGCACCGTCATTTTTTTTACATAAAATTACGAATATTAGAGAATACTATTCTTTAGGGGGTAGTCTTTTTCGAATTTTAAATATTCCTTTTTGAAAAAACAATAAAATTTCAAAATTTTGATATTTTATGGGTTTTTAAAAGGAAAATTTATAATTCAAAAAAGACCACCCCCTGAAGAATAATATTCTCTTTCAAATGACACATCAAACGTAATTTTATGTAAAAAAATGACGGTGCTATATGTTTCAAAAGATTACAAAAAATAACATTGTTCTTATGGGACATAATCCTATACGGCAGACTACTACTGCCCCCTCCCCTCTTAAGCAAAAGCACAGATAACGTAAATCTGTTTATTAATATTAACAGATAACGTTAACATTAATCTAATTATTTACGTTATCTATGGCAAAAGTATTCTTCAAACTAACGTTATAAAATAAATAATTTAATTTCTGTCATTGAAATAAAAACGGCGAGTAATATTATTTTCAAGGCGAAGTTTTTTGCTTGAATGTGACAGATAGCCTCAAAACATCACCATTATAATAATTATTGTTTCCACGTGTACGAGTATACTTTTCTCTCATTTCTATCCATGAATGATTTTTTTATAATATGTAGTTATATTTATTTATTTTAGCATGATCAAATTTGACTTGTATGTTATTTTGCGTCCACTAAAATTGACAAAGGAAATGTCAAGTGCATCTCATTGCCAACAAACAAGCTATCTTATATCGTAATAAGTTATCTTACATTGGCAGGGCCAAGCATTACATAATCATAAGCATCACATAAAGCTCAATCTTATTACATTATTATATTCTAATGCTTTATATATAGTATTATCTAGAACTTTTATTCTAAACTCTTTTTTATATTTTTGACAAATAATAAATTGAAATTAAAAATATCAAGATACGGTTTCGGTTATTGAACCGTTTCCAATCTCTGGTTTACCTAAAATGCTCTCTGATAATAATGTTTTCCAGAGATTGATAATGATAATATTGATCAAGAGATTGATAAAAACCAAAACCAGTATTTCGGTATCTTCTTTACATAAAATAGGTAAACATGTTTTTTGTAACAAGAACTTCATGGTTTCTCAACCGATTTTGTTCGTTCGCGTCTCATATTTGAAAGATCTCATTGAGTAGATGTTTGATGAGGTCTTACATTTTGAAAAAGTAATCGTGGACATGAGGAATGAACGATCAAAGTTTTTTGCCATTGCTTTAACATAGGAACAGGTGAATGTGGTGAAAATTTTCACATTTCAACTTATAATTTAATGATCAGCTGTTTTGAAAATTTTATTTATTGTTCATTGCACCGTTGAGGGAATTTTGCAGAGAGAAAAAGAGGAAGATAATAGTGTGAGAACGAAAAGGAGAAGAACGAGAAGAAGAAGGAGATAGTAAAGAATGAGGAGAAGAAGGAGGAAAAGAAAGAGAAGAACGAAAAAGAAGATTGAAAAGAAAGAGAAGCATTGGGAACTATTTCATGCCCGGCTCTTTGGACAGGCGAGCAGTGCCGGCGCTTGGAGCGGCAACTTTCCATTTTTTAATTTTATAGAAATTCGTGTTCAAAATCATGTCTTGAATTAGGTAAGGTGCTCCGGGATAACTGCTGGGGCATAGGCGATTATTTTAATCATCTGTAGGGTATCAGGTTTGCCCACTGTGCGTCTACCCGCATTTCCTTCTCCAACAACACGCATCTCTTGCACAAGCCTAGAGCTCAATACCTTAGCAAAAAATAATCGATCATGACCAAGTGTTCAAGTGTTTTATCATGTTATTTGCTTCTAAGAAAACGGCATTTCTTGCCATCGTATCATAGCAGTCTATTTTTTTCTAATCCAAAAGCTTTCAATTAAATAATTGCAGAGACCTTCCTTGTTATTAATACTATTTTATATTATATCTATTGTATTATTAACTCTATTATTTTTCATTGTACTTTTTAAGTTTGCTGTATTTTGTTTTCAAGGCTAAATAAATGATTTGATTTGATAAGAGTTTTAATACGTCTCAACTCTTTCTGAATCATGTTCTCAAAAATCCCTTTTACAAAATATTAATGTTAATTTTGAAGAAGTTGGAGTGGTTGCCAGAAACAGGGCACAAAAGCGGGTCATTTCAATATAACAGAACACTAAAGGCGATAAAAGGAACAGGACTTATGTTAACCTCATGGAAACATCAGTTTTAGTCCCTAATACAGAGCTTTAGTACCTAGGTTCATTGAATTGTTAAGATGATTATTCAATCAAGATGATTATACAATTATGATGGTTAATTTCGAAAATTTGTATTTTTAAATAATTTTTACTATAGCTACAATCACTTTAATAATGATGCAATAGTTGAATAGACTATTCTTTTGGAGAAATGTTATAAAAAAATAACACAGGTAATACATTAAAAAACAATAACTTTTATTACTATTACGCTGAAAAATATATTTACCTCGAACATATTTATGCTGAAAATACAGCCAAAAATTAACAAAATAAATTAATTCATGTTGAGAAATGTACGAATGCATAATAAAACAAATTATTTGATGCTTCTTGACAAACCTTATTGATGTAATAATTGAAATACAGTAAGACTCGGGCATTTAGAATACATGCACAGTACAGACACTGTATAATAATATATTAATAAAAATAAATTACATTATAATAATTATTATTATATATAATTAATGTATTATTATACAGTCTCTGTGATATACAGTATGCTGTAAAGCTGTTTTTTTGAAGGACCAATAGATTATAATATTAGTGAATCTATAATAGACTTGAAGTAAGCGTTCGTTATTGTTCCTGAAATTGAATACAGTTGTATTTAAGTGAAGATCATTCAATGGCGTTTCGAAAACGGTAGTAATTTTTCATTTTATAAGATTTATTGCGGTACCTAGTTTATTTAAAATCTTCCTGTGGTTCATAACCCACTTAAGTAGTAAGATGTTGACTAATAATGATAAGCTGACTAATAAGTCAAATTATCATTAACTAACAGGAATCACGTGAACTTAATATTCCGAAAAAATTCATGTCAGTAAGGAGAAAACAATATTTCTGATTCATCATCAGAAATCAATATTTGGTATGACTCTTCATTGTTATTGTGAACAGCAATTATGGTGTGAATAACTTTCTATAAACACTGTAGACAAAAATGTAACAGATCATACTAAGAAGATAATAATTGATCATTCTAAGAAGATAATTATTGATATAATAATCAATAACAACAAAAATCTAATGAAATTCCCAATACATAGGAAACTCCATTAATATTGGAACAAATAAATAAACCGAATGCAGATAATTCAACAAAACAACAATAAATAACATTATAAAACAGTGAATACAATATTGAACTTCAATAAATATACTAGATTTTCGAATAAAATATCTAAAATAGAGGAAAAAATTCAAGTGAACAGATCTTCTTAACAGTTCACTAACCACTATAATCGAACAATACTGACCAACAATAGAGTTATCAACGTAACAGAAAAAATTAGTACAAGAAAATAGGATAAGAGCTACCTACTAATGATTCGATTGGACAAAAATTGAAACTACAAAATCAACTAGATAAAGTAATTTATGATAAGAGATGCAATTTTTGATAACAATAAAACATCATTCATGAATCTATTAATGTTCTTTAAATATGATTCCTTTACAGATCTTTAAAATGATAGAGAATTTCACGTTTTAATTTTCTTAAATGTAGGTATAGGTGACAGAGAATTCATCATCCACAAAGATCCAATTCATCCAATCCATCCAATTCAGATCCACAAAGGATCTGACATCTTATTCAAAAGATTAAATTTCCACATAAATGAACAATCCATAATGGATTGAAAAGTCTGAGAAATCAATACTTTTTTACATCATCACATCAAGTGTGGAATTCTTTGTAGCATCTAGGATGTCACGCTATTATTCACAAATGTCTCGAAATAGCTCAATACCTGAACGAAAATCTCTGCTTTTTCAGAAGAATTGAGAAGGTTCAACTAAAGTTTAAAAAAATCAAATTATAAATACCGTATTAGTATTTTCAATCTATTTCCATTAATCTCAAGAAAAAACAGGTTATCATGCCTGTTGGGTAAAGCATGTTTGTCAAATAAATGAGTTCATTCTGTAGATAGAAAACAACGCTAGCCAATTTTTAATCTTCAGTTCTACAATCTACCTATATTGACTCAAATTCATGAAATAATAATCTATTAAATGAAAATGAATTATATAGAAATTATTCTACTCGTATGCACTAAAAATACTGATCATTACATTGAATGATGTAAATTTATTCAAAATCCAGGTACAGTACGAATATTTATGACAAGAATATATTCACATCAAGACTTCACATCCTCCTTCATTCACACCCACTCAATTTTCAACAAGATTTTTTATTCAGTAACAATTTATCGACTGATAAATTTATATCAACCTTCCTTCTCAACTACCGATCATATCAATTTCTTTGAAATTAAATCATCATCTAAAGCTGTCACACAATATTATTTGATAACATCGAATCGTCTAACCGAAATTTTATAAAACGAAAAATTAAATCACAATTCTCATTGAAGAACACAGAACAATGATTTTCTACCCTTCAACAGTTGAATAATCAGCTGTAGGACCTGCATTCTCGGTAAATTTAATGAACAAAAATATATAAAGGACGCTTTTAAGTAAAAGGAACACTAATATTGACTTGAGAGCACAGTTCAAGCTCATAATGCTAAACAATTAAACAATCAAGTATTAATAGGAAAAAGAAGTTCCACAAATGTCAACTAGAATTCATTATCAAATAAGGTTTTCTATTCTACTGTATTTTCAAAATATAGTCTCCGATTTAGATAGAAAATTATCCATTCAACAAGAACATTACATCACATACCAGAGAAAGCGTATTACGTAGAATAGAAGAGTTTTATTTAAATACTATCAACTATAAATTAACCTATAATTATTATTTATAGTTATACTATAACTATAAATTTATAAATTAGTATATTTTTTTTTAAATAAATAATCAACAAAACTCAGGTTTTAGCCTGATGGCTGATGAGAAAATTACATTTTTTGCTTAATGGATTTGATAATACTACCAACCCAAAATCAGAAGTATTTATTTCATTTCATGTTGAAAACTGAATTAATTTATAAAGTGAGATCTTGTTATCAGGCATAATATTAAATTAAAGCCTGATTTTTTTAAGTAGAGCAAGGACCTGCATCCTCGGTAAATGTAATGAACAAAAATATATAAAGGTCGCTCTCATTTGTTTCAAAATGAAACGATTCAAGTAAAAGGAACACTATTATTGACTTGAGAGCATAGTTGTCAGACTCAAATGAGATCTTCGTAAGAAAAAATCTCGAGTTCTAATGGCCTGAAAGTATTTAATCCCATATACTGAACATATATATACTAAAATAATATACAGTATGATTCAAAAGCAGGATGCTTCTTAACAGGAACAAGAACAGATAGGAAAATATGTCAAATTAACGTTAAAAAATTATCAATTCTACTAGTTCATCGTGAGACGATGAAATTTATTTCTTCATATTCCTGTGACAAGGCGTTGAACAAAATCCTACATAAGTTTCAAATGCAAAATTTCATATATATTACGAATTAGTTGTTATTTCTCAGAGTTATATTGAAAATTGGAATAAGTGGATTTAAATAGACCTACTAACATTTAGAATAGCTCAAATATTTACCATTAAAATGGCGTTTGAAGTTCCTTAATGTCAAGAATAGTACGAACTGTGAATAAATGTCAACGCCTATATCAACAATAAAGTTTTTTACTCCAATTTTAAGCTAATTTTTGGTTTAAATCCTAATGGCGGTTTCACGACACCAGTAGACGTGTGGGTTACTGGCAGTAAGTTCGTCATATGATATTCAACTCTATACAAACAACCGTGGCGAAGCGTGGTAAACTTATTTGGTCATCGCCGGGTATATTTCCTATAGGATACGACCACCGGCGATGACCAAATAAGTATATCACGCTTCGCCACTAACAAACACATAAGGCAATGCACACCAGTCAGTGTGCATTGCCCTATTTGTTTGTATAGAGTGGAAGATCATATGACCAACCTGCCTGCCAGTAACTACTGGTATCATGAAACCTTGCCATAACACAGGTACTTATTAGCATGTAATTCTATTCCCACTCTGGTTTCAAAAGCACTAAAAGGATTCTTACTAATGGTGTTATAAGTGAAGACAGTTTAAAAATTGATTTATCTTAAATATCCTATTCATCTACATTAAATTTAAGATAATAATATTAAAGCTTCCCTACAAATTACAATTTCATGATGTCTAGTGAAAGTAGAATCATTGTACATTGAATTCTCACTAATATTAAAGGTTATTAAGATCGACTCTTAAGCCATAATCGAAAAATTGATAAAGACCAATTTCCACATCAGTTAGCACCCTTTTGGCTTGACTAAGACACTATCTCGAATTAATGTGAGCTTCAGTTCAGGTAATTGATCAAATTAACTAAAACTTTTGAATTTTATGATTTTTACATGTGATGCTGGAATTTATGGACGATTCTCCACACAATAGCCCATAAATTTCTTATAATATTGAACAATCAAGACCAACTATATTATGGTGTTCAAAAATTGGGATTTCCGCATAGATTTATTGACATAAAAGTTGCGGAATAGAAGCACGTTATTCAATGGAAATCATAATTTCAGAAGAATAGGAATGACTGGGAATAAATTCACTAGCAGAAGAGAATGAGTCAGTATGGCGTATGGAGACAGAAAACTAAACCAGACACAGGTAGGGTGGAAAATGTAATAAATGCATGGTCCTACCAAGAGAAGCACAAGAATCAAATCAGGATGGATTTCCCCCATCAACAAAGTTATTGACTCATATTTTGAATTGCAGAATAGCTGCAAATATTTGTAAGATAGTTCAAAATAGAGTTCACACAATGAAAAAGCTAGATTTATATTTTTCGCAACGAAAGGGTTTATCATAAAACAGTGAACCGATAAAGTATTCTTCCTAGCGGGAAGGACTTTCTATGTAGAAAATTTGGACAGTCAAGCAAACTAAAAATTGATTGTGATTACTCGCCGTACAGTACTAAAACAAAACTGTAATTTCAAACTGATTTGAAAATCTGTACTTTCGGATGACAACAATATGGTATTGATTTGGTTTTGAATTGACAGAAAGTTTGCTGATAGAGCAATGAATGCACTGATTTAATACTACAAATATCACTACTGAGATGTTATAATAAATTTTCTGTTTGATTTTTCGATCAGTGACACAAAATAAAAACATTACTATGCTCTTGCGCTAACTGCAAAGTTAATGTTAAAATACACTAATTTTGCATAAAATTATACAATATTATAACTTACTCTTCCATTAGCTTTTCCTTCGTATTTCAAAATCGAATACCAAGAAAAGATTTTGGTATCTTCAAAATTGATT
Organism: Laodelphax striatellus; assembly: GCA_017141395.1. Taxonomy (NCBI): domain Eukaryota; kingdom Metazoa; phylum Arthropoda; class Insecta; order Hemiptera; family Delphacidae; genus Laodelphax; species Laodelphax striatellus. The sequence goes on from CM029531.1 coordinate 25,084,881, forward strand.
ATAGGTGTGGGTATCCATTAATACTTAGTCATGTAAGTGCAGGATAAGTCAAGCTCAATCATAAAATAAGAGATTGCAAGTAAACCTCAAAAAGGTTCAAGCCTATTTTACTCTAATTAAGAATGATAGAGCCAGCATCAACCAGTTGGTTTCAAAAATTGAAAACCGATTCTCAAACGTTTTGAAATTTTCAATAAACCTTTCACCTTTGATTGGGCTTCTAGTACAGCCTTATTATAGTACTACAATCTTCATCAATAAGATTGATAGTAATCAATATTACGGTTCAAATTCTTGACAAATACTTTAAAACCTAATGCTCAATTGCATAATATTAAATGCTGTCACTTGACAGAAACGTACCATTACACAGATTGCTAGGTGAACAGCAACTCAAGTCGGTTTGAAAACAAATTTGCTGACGTTTGGCAAATTAAATTTGCTAATGTGTTACAAGAACGAATGACAGCAAGGTAACTTAAGACACAAGGCAAGGTAAATGCCTCGGACGGGAAAACCAGGCACAAAGTGGGAAGATGAAGCGACTCAGTAGAAAGCCTTGAGCTGCTCGTACGTGATGAAGAATATTATGTTCCATGGGCCCATTCGCACCCACGTCGGCACAAATCCTCTATAGAGCGCTAGAGGTCCTTCATTACGCACGGTCTAAAACACAAAACAGAAAAAAATAATCTTAGTATTCATATTCAATACAGATTTCGTCGAATAATATCGAAAATATTCTGATTGTAATGTACTATCCTTATAATATGAAATGAAATGAAATGAAATGAAAATGAAATTTATTCTGCCTTTACAATAATCACATAACAAAAAATACAATATACAATTAATCTCAGAATTTACCTAGCAGCAATTTTCTATAGGTGCTGCCAGTGACATTTATAATAGGTTCTACGTTTTATTATTAGAACAGTTGCTATTAGAAGTTAAGTACAATTTTATGCGGCCATTGCGGTACAAGATACATATTAATGGTAGACACAATATAACAGTACAAGAGATAAAAAACACAGTGTTACATACAAAAGGCATTTTAGTGGTGATCCGACATTTTCAAAAATGTATTAAAAATAGCATTAAAGTTTCGTTCTTGGATTCTAAAATTATTGGATAAAAATTGCCAAGTTCAAGATGAGAAGAACTATATTTAGTAAGAATACTATAAAGAATACTAATATAAAACTATACTAATACTATATTTATAGATTACAGAATACCAATACAAAACTATACTAACACTATATAAGAATACTAATAAAGATACAGTGTGATTTCTTAAAATATGGATAAAATAATTATATTTAGGGCATTTTAAATTCAAGAAACTGATATAATATCATGTTGACTTCCTAGAGATTAAAAATAACTACTATATTATATCATGAGGTTGCCGCATGAGGTAAGGAGAAATTTACATATTAATTTTCTTATAGATATTCTACACATTTGCAGAGACAATTAGGATAAAATTTGTAAAAGATTATCTATTTCTTGTGTTAGAAGAGTTTCGCAAAAATAAAGACAGCCACTGTGACCGTTACATTGGGCCAATTTAGATGTGGTTTGCGGCAAACATTTACGGTTAGCGGTCTTTGAAATGCAGATTTATATGTATTTTGGAAAAACTATTTTACGGGGTAAAACATGTAAAATAAACTCAGCGCTTTTGATCAGCTTTTGACGGAACTGCTTGGACCTGTAAGCTAGAAGAGTATTGAATGAGTTGGTGTCAAATTTAAACAAAGCGTGCTGTACTTTGCGCTGTGGATACATGGAGTGTGATCAAGAGCTTTTTCGGATTCGAAATTGGAAGTTGAAAATGAAGATAATTGACAAACTTTCTTATCAATTATTAAGTAAAGAAAATCCTAGAACATTGATGTCAATACTATTGTAGAAGAAAAACAATTGGGAAGGGTATAAAATGATATAAAAGAAGGTTTAAAATTTCTTAAAGTGTTTTGTTGTATATGTTGTTTTAAAAAAATGAATATCAAGATATTAATTTAGAGTTGCTTTGCGATAGATAGTAAAAATTAGATTTGCAGAGGAAACAGCAAGGTTTGGTTCGGAAGGTGTGAGGTTTGAAAATGCAAAGAATTGAATTACGCTTACCAAGGATAACTAGAAACTCGTCTGTGTGGAGTGTTATTGCCTAAAAAATATTTTAATGGAATATACATGCATAAAAAAGTAATGCATCGAACATTTCGAAACTCCCATTATGTAAAAATGAGCTATTTGATGAAATAAATGATAAGAAACATATTCAACAATAATGCTAAAAATTATCCATGTATGATTGTAATTAGAGTGGAATAACAATATATTAATTCTCACCTGTATGAGACAGTCCATGCTTCCCGAATAGTTCCTAATAACTAAGGTGTTACCATTGGCACTACTACTTGCCAACGTTTTAGTTAACCTCCTATCATTCATCAGTCGAGTCTGAAAATAAAAAATAATGCAATCGAGTTGAGTTCATACCGCTTGGCGTGTGAAGTAAGTAAGGGACGTGTAAAGAGACAGGATTTCAATATATCCTTGATCCTCCCATCACAGGAAGAATGGTGAATAAATTTTTCAAACAGAAATACTAGACACAGCTATTTTCAATTCAATTAAAAAATTCTTTATTGTCACAGCCAGCGCACAATTACATAAATACAAGGTTGTTACAGATGGCTCAAAACAATTATGAAAAAAAACAACAAGTAGCAAACAAAACATGCAAATAGCCTACGATACATTATTATAATGCACTGACACATCAAAAAAGGAATAGTCCCACATGAGTCATAGACTTGTGTGTGGGACGAGTACCATTACAATGCTAGATTGACTGAAAATGTCAAATGGAATTTTGTAAACAGAAAATAATAAATTAATAGAAAATATACAAATACTGTATTGAAAAGATGAGCAAAGAACAACGGCAATGCAGGGAACAACGGCAATACATCAACGGCAAATATTTACATCTGAGAGAAAAAAGTAAAATACTTTCAATCATCGTACAGTATAGCAGGATTCAATTCAACTTGTCATAAATCAGCTGATCCAGTAATAATTAAAGAGTGATTTCGACACAATAATCATAAGGCTTGAAAGTCTTGAAGACCTTTAAAGTCTTTAAAAGACCTTTTTAAAGAAGACCTTTCAAAGAATAACTTTTTAAATGACCTTTTCAATAATCTGCGAGATTCAGCATTTGTAGGTTAAGTATTGTGATCATATGCTCGTCGATCAGCTGATTTATGACAAGTTAATTGCATCCTGCTATACAGTATTGTTAGTGAGCAATATTAACCACAAAATTAATCAAGAAATTTCCTGTATCAGTATCTTAATACAGGACAATGTCGGACGCACACTAGACTAACAAATTTATCACACAGTCGTGTCTCCAGTTTTTTCCTGTATAAAAGGACTTCTACATTTTTATAAAACAGACCTCTGAACTGAGATTCTAGATTGCAAGATGTATCGCATGGCGCATGGTTTATAAAATTAAATGTGATAAATTTAATTTCGGCGCACAAGATTATCTTTTGCCGGTAGTGCCATATTAATTGTTAACAATACTGTGGTTTAAAATTTATTTGCAAGGTAATTATTATTTTTTTTGTATGTTATTTTTTTATGTTATGTAATGTTGTACCAATTTTACTTTGTATTGTTAACCAATATTATTGTTGTATAATTTACTTTTTGGCAATAAAAATATTGATTGATTGATTGATTGATAGAATGAAGAGTGGAAATGGTACGATTTCAGAAGAGGAGAGGAATATTCACAGAGGTGTTTCCGATTTCAAGAAAAAATATCCAAACAAGGACCATGGAGAGGCACTTACCCTAATCACGTCAATAGGAGTAGAAGCGACAGCACTTCCAAGACTAGCTATAAAACTGGAACTGAAAGAGAAATGGAAATATTTTAGAGCAATCAACTAGTATTTTTTCAATAACACGCTTTTTTTATTGTATAGCTTTTTATCGGTGGAGAGACCCTTACGGGTAGGTTCCACCTCGCCTTATTTTTTGTTTTTGTATCGGTCACCCATGCTTGAAATAAAATTGGTCAAGTAAATTTAAGTCAGTGTAACAGAACTTAGCATACTGAATTCAATAATGTATGGTGATGTAATTTTATAATTGAGAATACTAAAAGAGAATGGACTCAGTATAACAAGTAGGCCTAATATAGAGAACACAATAAACGATCCAGTGAAATTAATTGTCTAAATGTCTTTATGTGGAATCAATTCAGCCGTTTCCTTCTGTAGGTCACTGAAACTCTTCATACCTATAGCCTACTGAACATTTTAATCCAAAAAGCATAACAAATACCTCTTTTCAAATACATTCAGAAAACGTAATTTGGCCTGCTATTATTATAGTACCGTAAATTCTATGATCTTTTCTCTATTATAATTTATTATAAATGAGATATTACTTTGTCGTGTAACAGGAGGTTGGCTGAGTTGAACATTTTTGTAAATAGTCTTAAAAATAATTATGCAGAATATTTCTTTAAAAAATTAAATTGTTTATTGACTTAAAATTGATACATTAAATTTAATAAATTCTTATAAGGGTATTGAAATTCACTTAGTTGTTTATGCTAGAAGTAAAATGTAATGAACTTACACAAAATGATTGGTGATGCGATCACCGAAAACAGGAAGAAGCTGCTGCTTACAAAAATCATAAACAGGAAGTTCCACTGCTGCAATTACTGCTGCTCTCTGCGCCGTTGGGCCCACGCCCTGTAAACCGGGAGATAAAACAACTTAATTTGCAACTTAAAACAATTCAACATTACAGTTTTAGTTATTATCAGAATCTATTAATAAAAATAAATTATACGTTGAAAATCATGGTAAGTGTTGAAAAGCATGATTCTATAATATTAGTCCCGGGGCAAATGTACAAAAAAGGCCTTCCGTGGGAAAATCTTTTATAGAGCTCTAAATCTATGCAGATATCTTCATTAGGACTGGTATAATGAGAAAATCCATGGTGGTCAGTCAGCCGCGAAAGCTAACTCTAAAAACAAGATGTACGCCATAATTCATTAGATCGCCTGACATTTGATCAATATTGAAGATATTATGAGTTTTCTATGTTCTTAAATGTTCACAATAAAATTCTCTACAAGTTTTGTATGTAACATTTTCCTCTATGAGGCATATTAAATTAGTTATGGATTTTCAAATACCGAAGATAAAAAAATTGAACAATTTTTCCCCCCAATACAAATGTATGTGCAACAGATAGAGGAAAATGTTAAATCTAGAAGTTATAGAACTATTCTTTAGCTTTGAAATTATATGTCTATTCAGGCTGTACGTAAACTATTGTTGACACCAGTCCACTCGGAATGAAGGCTTGTACGGGATGCAGGCACTTTCTCGACACCCATAAAGTCATAAGAAAGAATTATAAAATCGATTTTTCGTGACTCCTTGATGATACAGACATGGAATTGATATCAATCTCTTTCTTAGGATTTGCTGAATCAGAATATTGTGGCCAACTCAATCCTGGCCACCATGAATATACCAAGATGGCGGCCGAAATTTGTAAAGGTTCACGGTATTGCATGGGATTAATGAAGATATAGAACTTATCTTTTTTCCAAAAAGTTCTACATGAAGTGTGTTACAACCTCTATAAGATAATGTAAGTTGGAACATAAATTCGTTTTGATTTATGACATTAACTTCAACTACAATTTCACGTACATAAAATAAGTTTTTCTCTAAAAATAGATCTGTTTGAAACGAATATGGATGTTCTTGATACACACATATAGTACTGTTTCCAAGCTTGAAAATGATGACCCATTCTCAATTTTTCGTTGATTATTGAAGGCTGGAGCGTCACTGGAAAAGAGAGAAATTGCTCTATGCCTATGAAAACGCAAAAGCAAATGCTTTTCTCTACATGCAACAAGTGGAAAACATATTGCTTTTGCGCTCCATAGTATAAGTTTCTCCCTTTTCCAGTGACGCTCCAGCCACTTCCAATGCATGTTTTCTATAACGAATAATTTGTTATTGTTAAACAGAGCTTGGATGATTTGAGTTATTCATTTACCCGCCAAAGACCGGTGATGCCCTCGTGCCTGTAGACGTCTAGGAAGCAGGATACGAGAGAGGCGCCGTCCCTGCCGCCCAGCACCTGCATACGCACCTTGAGCACATCGGTGGGATTGGCAATGGCACTGGACACAATGCCCGCCACCACCGCACAGCACACGTTCACCCCCACCCCGCCTCCCACCTCCCCCTCCCGCTCCAGCATCTTCTTCAGCGAATAGTAGATGCCGAACTTGATGGTGCCATAGGTGGCCTGCCTCAGCACCGCCGGATAAATGCCCGAGTACAGCGCCGCGACGCCCTCCTGTCGAGAGATCTTGAGCAGCGCGTCGACCATGCCATGATACTTCAACTGTGCTACTCTGCCACCAACCGCTTGGCCCTGTATTTGCAGCCTCGTTTTAGTCGTGTCTATCGGAAATGTTCCTGCGAACAAAAATCAAATCACTCAATTACCTCAGTTTGACTGCGGGGGCTTACTATTGTTTTCCAATATAAGAAGTGCTTTCGGAAACATGTTGGAGGAAATATTTGAAAAATGGGCATACTGTTCAAAGAACAGAGGAAGAGAGAGAAAGAATCAGAAAAGGATAGCTAATTAAAGTTGGAAAGAGGCACTATAGTCTGTTCAGGGAAACGATAGTCTGTTCAGGAAGAGAGAGCTTTAAAGAATCAGAAAAGGATAGCTAATTAAAGTTGGAAAGAGGCACTATAGTCTGTTCAGGGAAACGAGAGACGATGTAAACAAACCTGTGCGTGCGAGAGTCTAGCTAGGAGCAGCTAGACCGATTCACAGTAGAACTACTGAAATAATATTATTATTATCTGCTGTACGTGATTGCAGTCTGACCTTGAATAAACGTATTGTGAACTGGAATTGGACAAAACAGATGTGAGTCATCGCTTCTATATGCACACAAATACAAACAGCTTGTTTTAGCCGTCTCTCGACTCCGTGAACAGAGTATATAATAGTGGGGAATAGTAGAGATAACAAGAGATGGTTCATATAAAAAAAAGCATTAAAGATGCACATCAGAAACGTAAATTATCATGGTAAATGGTCATAGTAATCAAAGAGAAATTAATCTTTAAGATATAAAGTCTTTGATGACTTTATATGATAATTGACATTATGATAATTGATATAGATGACATTATCTTTGAAAATGTGCCTGTTCCTGAGGCATTGAAGAAAAATAAAATTCAAATACACTATTTATTTAGTCCATTTCCAGTAGAAAAGTAATGGAATAAATAAATTTATAAATTCAATCGATAAAAACCAAAAAGAATACTTAATTAATGAAGTCGAAAAAAATGTCATCAAAGCTGTCTGAGGTAAAACAATATTTGTTCAGTAATCCGCGCCAATAAATTGTGCTTCAGAATTTACGACATAATAGATCGTAAATTGCACTTCGAAGAAAGTTTAAAATCACCGTTCAAGTATCTATATTTTCTCCATTACAAGTTGATAAGGCACGCAGCCAAAACGTTCGACATACGTTTGTCGTTGGGCAATTTACTCTACAGCCTAGAAATCAAGATGTCTGATGGATAAAAGTGTTTGGAAGAAGTGTATATAGATCAAAACATCTAAATTCCATGATTATATGAACTTGATAATCTCATATTAGAGTGAATGTTCAAAAGTGTAAAGCTAGAATGTTTAGCTGTAGAGCTAGGCACACAAGATTCTCGATTTATTACACACGGTTGTATTGACTAAATTGCTATACAGCGCAAGAGTTTTATTACCTGACCACAGGTAACTCCTAACCCTCCGGATATTGGATTTTCTTGATGCAACTTCACAATTCCCGTTCTATATTCTGTCTATTTATACACCATGCCCTCCTTTTACTAGTTCAACGTCTAGTTTTTAGAGTTTCACGTCTGTCTAGACTTCAGACATAATAAAACAAATGTTTCTCCTAGATAAGTATTTGCTTGATTCATCCTAAAACAACTTTTTAGGAAATATCGTTGTTTTATTGGCATACAGACTGGTGTTTTAGTTTTAATAAAACATCATCATTATAATGACTGGTGTTTTGGTTTAATGTATCATTGTATCTAGAAAACTGATTTTTGGTTGATAGAATTAGAATACCACTATACAGGCATCAATACACAATTTAAGAGAGCATTAAGTGAATTCAAATTGTCATACTGTGAACATTATGACATTGTGGGGAGGATGGAGTGGTGTCAATGTTAAGAAACTGACTGATGAGTATCAGCGGTCTTTTATAATGACAAAATTTCAGTTATAAAATCAATATTCTTAATACATTTTCGTGGATGTTCTGAAGCAGAGAAGATCCTCATCAAGAAACAACCTGGGAGATATAAGCCTAAACGAAGATGTCAGATGATTAGACAAATATTGACTGTCAACATACGGACACAGAGAACTGCATAAACTATTGTACAAACGGAAGATGAACATGAACAAAATATAGTACATAGTGATGATAAAACTGAGATGAAGGAAATACAATTCTATAATTCAGGTATACTTACCAAATTCAGCAGTACATGATGCTAGTCCTCCATAGATGAAAGGTCTCCAATCTCTCTCTCCCATAACACTCGAAACTGCTTTTGAGTTAATTACTTTCACCTGCAAAGAAAAATAAGAGTTATTAAGAATGCGAACACGAATTGAAAAGTAATGGAATGTGATTCACTTGACAAGTGGTCGTTCATCTCAAATAGTGGTATTTTAGTAACTTTTATAGATAGAAAATGATTAAAAATAAGTCCCACCTACACCATTTATCATTTATTGGATCAAGCAATACAATCTTAATAGGAAAGAAAAAACAGGTGTTAACCCAAAACTTCTTCTGTTCCAAAATTTAGTCTGATAAAATGTTCAAATGAAGGTTATGTACAATAGTTTTATTCACATCAACGATTTCCACTCGAAAAAACACAAACCGAAAATAAATTATGAATTTTAAATTTGAAAAGGTCAATAAAAAGCCGAAAAAACACCAGACTGATATTACAAGACTAATGTCTGCACTCAAAATACAATGGGATGCAATATGAAGGGAATGATACAATATAACGGGAAATTGGGAAGAGTTTTCTTGATAATAGCGAACAATTTACTCGTAGGCTAAATCAATTACCAAATAACTTCAATAAGATTTTTTCGCCTCAATTAGATTAGAAGCAAGGCCAGATCACATTCACGTGTGCGGAGAAAAAATATTAGTACGATCAACTGACGAAAAAATAAAAAGTCGATTTCAAAAAAGCTTGTCTGATAGATAAGAATTGAGCTTGTTCAACACTATTTACAAGAATGTTGCAGAATCTCAACATATTATAATGAAATGATAAGAGAATAACATTTTGCCTTATTCTATACTTTTATTGATACAACTGTCAATCTGAATATAAACTACATTCCAAGTTCAGCATATGAGAAGAATAAGACGGAATAATATTGTTATTATTTAATAAACGCATTTGCGCACGCCGGCTCATGATATACAGCGCACGTGACAACTGCGCCTTACTTGCGGCTCGCCATAATATCACTTGACGTTTTGTTTACTAAGTCAACAGTAGGTCTCAGGCTCGGCACTCGGTAAACTCGCCGAGTATTGAACAGTGGAAAGCCTCGCTCAACTACATTAGCACAGATCTGTGACAGGGAGAGAGAGACCTTTCCAAGGCAGCAATGCAGGTTCAAGGTGAAGGCCATTTCGCGTCTAAATAAGAGACCAAAATATGAGAAGCAAGGTCAATGTAGCTTGCTTGTGGACGAAAATGGGTGGAGGAGGAGGGAAAGGAGGAGGAGGAGAAGGAGGAGGAGAAGGAGGAGGAGGAAAAAGAGGAGGAGGAGGAGGTGGAGGGAAAGGAGGAGGAGGAGGAGGAGGAGGAGGAGGAGGAGGAGTAAAGAAGAAGAGAATGAGACGACACAAGTTCGTTCTAGCAGCACCGCACTACACGACCACCAGACATTGCACGCGATAATGACGATGATGATAATGAGATTATTACTGTACTATTTATATAAGAAGCGAATATCAGGACGCTTACCGCGGCTGTCTCTCGTTTATGTCATCCAACATCCATAAATTGATGCCCGGCACGACAGAGATAACAGTGAATAATTGGTGCCATATTAGAAAACGTGCTTTATTATTTTCTTATTATTGACAATAAAAGAGTGATAAAAATTTTATATTTGTCAATGTATTCGTTTTCGACTTGGTACCTGTTGACGTATTTCAATATATTTTTGTGACATTGTCTATTGCTTGTTTTGGAAGTTTAATGACAATAAAATATTATTTAAATATTTATTGTGAATAATGCTGTGTGTACAAGATTATTTTTGTGCAATACAAAATATTTCATGGAACTGAACTGCTATTATAAAGAAATGTTGACTAAAAACCACTGTAAAAATTTTGTAATATTCAAATTTTCACTGTAATATTGATACCTATCAAATAACATTGATTATGAAATTTAATCAACATAGATTTTAAATATAACAATGCGTTTCTTGTAAAATTGACATTCAATTACATTTTTATAAAAAAAATTAAAATAATTCATTCACAGCTGAAAAGTGAATATAATGAATTGAGAGTTGAAATGAAGAACTTGACTTTTTTGCAGATTGATATTTCAATAAATAAACTGATATAAATTGAGGTTTAAATAAGAAACTAAAAACGATCAATTATATAATAATTATTGTTAAAATTACTTGAAAATTATCTAGGCTATTTAAATATATATATATTTTTTTGTAAATTATAATAAGGAGCATAAAGTTTTTGCAGAATTGACATTCTAATAGAAAACTGATTGACAATTGAATAAAAATCTTTTCTATTCATAAAAGGGAGTTGGTGTCTGTACGCTCGCTTATAACTCGAGAACGGCTGAACCGATTTAGATGATTTTGGATTAGTTTGAATTGTTACAGCACTGGTTAACATAATATGTATTAAAATATAAGAAAATCCCTTTATAATTAATAAATAATTAGTACATTAATGACCTAACCTATCAAACATTTTATAGACCTATGTTTTGAACTTGCCGGCTATCGAAGAACAGAAAGATGATCGTGATTTAACATCAGGAAAATGAGGAGTACAATCTTATGCCTCAGTAGCTCAGTGGTTAGTGCATCTGCGTATCAACCTGAAGATCGCGGGTTCAATTCCCACCCGGTCATATTTTTGTGTACTAGGTTTTCTACTCAAATTATTTTTTACGCTAGAATCATCTTTTAAGAATGAGTTATCGTTCGTATCATATATGTTTTATTGTTTCTAAGAAGGGGAAAAAATAAATTGAAATAAAAAAATTATTGATTATATAAAATAAAAATACATTGATTATATTAAATATATTTTTACTTCGTGACATTTTTTGCGGGGGGGGTGGACATTTGGGGTAATGAAGGGGGGTGACATTTTTGGGGGGGTTACGTGAAAGGATGGCCAATGGGGGGAAGAGAGGGGGTGACATTTGGTGGGAAAGAGGGGGTTGACATGAAGGGGGATTTGTGGGGATGACATTTGGGGGGGAATGAAGGGGGGACATTTGGGGGATGACATTTTTTGGGGTGTGGCATGAAGGGGGGACATTTGTGGGGAGAAGAGGGGGACATTTGGGGGGGAAGAGGGTGATACGAAGTTCGCCGGGACAGCTAGTTATTAATATATTTAAGAAGTGCAAATAATAACTTGTGAATACAGTATAATAAGGAGGTAAGAATAATTATACCAATCTGAATATTAAAGAAATAAGTATCTAATTTCTGGAGATAAGAGATATGCAAATTGAACAGTTCCGCTAGAGCGAGGAGTGCGGAACTGGAAGTAAATTAATGACAAAATGTTTTTAGACAGTCAAAGAGAAATTATTTGACACGACTAGTACAAAAAGAAAAATGAAAAGTTAACTACAGTAATTATTTACCTCAAGAAGAATGATGAACAAGAATAGGAAGAAACCACAATCAGTTACAAGAACTACTAAGAATCGCGGAAAACTCCAACAACAGGTACCCACGATAAGTATGGGGAAATAGTCGAATACTCACAAGTTGAAGAACACAGTTATCTTATGCATTTCGAAAGGATTGCTTAATGTAAACAAAAAAAAAATCATAAATCTTCTATATACATTAGCAGACAAACTAAAATAAGAATATAAGCCATAAATTTTTTTCAAATCCATGAATGTAATTAAAGATTTATAGGGCTACAAAAATTTTAACTATAAGCTTTAAATTGAACCACAATAAAAAAAACAAGAATATGACCTCTTTATTTACCCAACAACAATACCTCCAAAACTTATCAATTTGAAATCTATATTTCGTATCTGCAACAGGACAGTTGTTGAAAATGATTGAAACTTATTTATCTGAAACAATCCCAGCTCGCTTTGATAGGTAATGCTAATTAAAAATTAAAATATGGCAATATCATCTACGATGATTAATTTTAAGACTAAATTTATATAATTGTTAATGTTAATTTGGCGATATTACTATATTGAAGGAATTGAATGAATTCATTCATTCTCTTTCTCTAAAGATGATGAAAGAAATAGGAGTATTTTTAGATCACAACTTCACAATATATCTATTTTGGTGTGAACTTGTTTATCATGAATGCCGTCATGATCGGAAAAGAATGGCTTGCCTATTCAAATGTATGTAACACACAAAAATCCCAGTAAACAAGCTATTTAAAGAAATATAATAATGTTCCACGACCTAGATCAATTTTTTAGATGCTAACAGTGAAACGTATGCTATAAATCTACGTAATAACACTGGGGACACTAAATAGAATTTAATTAGGCTATAGGGTAGCGGTAGGCCTACTAAATATACCGGGTTTCTTGAACACTTTCTGAAAATAGGAAAACAAACAATCGGATTTATTAAGAGTACATTTATGGATTTAAAAGACAACTAGGCTATCGCACGCGAACACTGTGGAAGAAAATATAATAATTTTACAAACATAGTGAATTTTACTGCGCTAATTATAAAAACAGATAACATTCTTATTTTTATTGTTTGTGTCAACGTCACAAAGACCCAGAATAAGAAACAACTCTTATGTTTTTATTTCAATATTTAGGGGAAAAAATTAAAAATAATCGTCAAGAGAAATTTTAACGACTGTATAGTGTGTATTACTATAGATCACGCGGGCTCCACCAAGGGGCTCAATGTATTCTGATGAGGACGTAAGTTGAGTTGTGTATCTATACTTTATCAACTGGTAAATAACACTATATTAAAAACACTTTCAAGTAGAAATACCTTATTTTCACTTACACAGTAACGATCGTTTCATCCTAGTGCAGGATATCATCAGACTGCTGATTATGTCCAACACCAGGATGAAACGATTGTCACTATGTACGTGAAAATCAAGTTATCAATACTTCAAAGTGTTTTTAAAATAGTGTTGAGACGTAAGTAAATTTTTACAAACCCTTGACAGTGGCGGATCCAGGTGGGTACGGTCCCCCGCCAGAGGCCAGTCCTCCTCTCCCCTCTCACCCCAGAGAAGTGGAAAATGAACTATATATAATGGATTTTGGAGACTCAGTCAAACTACTGACAGACTATAAAGGTAGACAAGTATTGACAGGTTATTAAGGTGTAGTCCTATGCCCAGGTTTAGCAGTGTGGTTTTCTTGCTTAAGGTGGGTTTTAGTTACTGCGACCGAGTGCCGCAGCGGAGCTTGACCCAGCGTTGCCAGATGCAATTGATGAAAAATCCCAACTATTTATAATGGGGATTTTTCATCAATTGCATCGGGCAACGCTGGCTCGGGCTCCGCTACGGCACTCGGTCGCAGTAAAGAAAACCCACCTTAAGAGGCTTAAAATTCCGTGTACCTCCACATTATCTCAAATTTTGTTATTTTGGCTTTTTCCAGAGTGTGATTTTGTATTGCCTCCCCCTCTGAGGCGGAGCCGCAGATGTGATTCGAGTCCTGCGTATCCAGAAAGAGACCCTGATGATTGTTTGTGAGCCTGGTAGATTTGCCCAATATCTCTTTGTTAGAGAGAGGATCCTCACCGCACTCTCCCTCTATGTAGCTCATACTCTTTGAAGAACACATGCAAATGTGGGGTTGCTCTTGATCCGACAGCTTGACCCGATACGCTAGGGTATTCGATATGAGACTAGGGGCAGACTCAGGCTAGATGTACCCTACCAGAGGTTCAGCAGATTCTGGACTGACCTGGCCCACATATCCATCAGCCTCTACAACACGCTGCCTTTGTTGGCCAGGGATCTTCCCGCTGTTCGGTTTCGAAGGGCGTTGAGAAATCTCCTATTGGATTACCCCTTGCACTCGCTCCGTGAATTTTACATGTTGGAAAGCAATGTAATAGCCCTTATTTCTGTATTTGACTTTCGCCTTGTGGCAGACTGTTTTTGTATTTTCTTGAAGTATTCCAGTGGGTTTTCACTTGTGATCCATTTTATGGACAAAATTAATTAAATACTCAATACATTGGGAATTTACTATATTTCTTCTATCTATGTTTATGGTAGGTGTATGTCGTAGCTGTGTTGGTTTGACATGTGTACCGGAATCAATCTCAGCGATAGATTCCAGCATGAACAGCAATATCACGGTGAGGATTTGCACATTATAAAAAGGGCCTGACAGTGTTCAATCCTGTCCACTCTCAGTATGGTTCGCATGGCCTTCTATTGTATTAGCAATATCCTTTCCAGGTTTGTTTACCAAATTCCTTTCCAGAAATTTACCAAGGCCTGAAAATTAACTTCAGTATCATATATCAAATCATGGGCGACTTGAGATGCAGATATTAAAATATGTTTGTAGAATTGTTAAAATTAAATGGCTATTTTATTGGACTGTGCAGAAATTTTGACTGATTAGCTGATCTAAAATTAAGATAATATTTAATATGAAGTAAACTTGATTCGGTCACTTGAGCGAGTGACAATTTCAACCTGCGGCACATTTCATAAAAAAAAAAAACAGAAATCCTGCAATACAGAAAAACAGAGGAGTTGGAGATTAGACACGGAAGAGAGCAGACGTCTTTGTCAAAGCTCCCTTATCTATAGCAGATAGTGACTACATCGAACAATTTTTGAGGTTACAGTTGAAAATAGAACAAGTTTTGGTTAATTTCATCAATTATAGTGCTATAATTTTTTGTTAGTTGAAATCTTCTTTGTGATTTTTATGAGTGACATAAACAAAAAACGTTTACGTGAATCACCAGGGTCGTCCAGTGCTAGCAAACGTGGTCAAACAATGTCGGACAAGCAGGTAGGAAATATGACAGTTGAACAGTTAATGACAATGTTTAGTACTTTGCTGGACAATAAATTGGCTTCTGTTGCGTCTAAGGAAGATATTCAACAGTTGGACACTAAAGTTGTGGCGTTAGAAAACCAAAACCAAGTTCTGAACGGTGAAATAAAAAAACTAACTCTTAAGTTGAATGATTTAGAAGATAGATCACGTAGGAACAATGTGATATTTAGAGGTTTTAAAGACTTGCAAAACGAAAGTTGTGTGAGCCAGGTGAAATCATTTTGCAAGGATATACTAGGAATTACATATGATATACATGTAAACCGCGCGCATCTGTTAGGGCGTTCGAATTCCGTTATTATTGCTCACCTACCTGTAGATGACGACATCGCAGAAATATTCAAAAATGTTAAAAAACTAAAAAATACGGGATTTGTTGTGCAACGGGACTTTACTGAGTTAACACGTCAAAGGAGAAGTAAACTTTTTTCTTTGAAACGCGAAATAGAGAAGGTAACGGCCCGGAAGGACATCCGATTAGGGCATGATTTTTTGAAGATTGATAATTTGAAATTCTTCTGGTGCGAAGAGGAAAATTTAGTGACTGGTTCAAGAGGCAGTGGGGTAGAGGCATTGAAGCGGCTATTGCGCTACGATTTTACAGCTAAGGTGGAAGAACTTGCTAGCAGAGAAGGTCGTCGGTCTGGCCAGCAGGAAGAAGACGAACTACAAGGATAGGGAGGGCTGCCGTCACTGAAGGACAATGTAGAATTATTTAAGGTAATAAATATTGTGTATATTAATGTCAATGGACTGAAATCGAAGGTTAAAGACACTATTTTTTTGAATTTTCTGAATGAACAAGATATTTTTATTTTAGCAGAGACTTTTGTCACAGAAAAAGATGTTGATTATTTTAGTAACTTTTTTAAAAATTTTGAAATGAGATGGGTTCATGCAGTAAGATTGTCAAATTTTGGTAGAGCAAGTGGAGGGATGCTGTATGCAATTAATAAGTGTTCTGAAATCTTGAAATCAATGAATTTCACTAATTTTAATGGAATAGATGTAATTAATTTAGAGTTATCTGAAAATGAGAGTGTTAATATATTACCAATTTATTTAAACTGCAATAACTGGATAAATGAGTTCAATAATCTGAGTGACTTACTCTATGTGGCAGAAATACCTAATTTAATTCTTATTGGAGATTCAAATGTGAGAATTGGTGAGGAACAGAATTTTTCAGATGATAATTCTTTTAATGATGAAGCAATTATTATTTCGCCAGTTAATGTTTCATTGAAAGAAAATCAAAGATAAATCGTTCAATAATAAAGGAAAAGATTTCTAGAATTATGTGAGGATTTTGAATTAATATTGTTGAATGGTAGGACAAAGGGTGATCAAGAGGGACATTTTACCTTTATAGGAAGTATGGGCGCATCTGTTATTGATTTGGTTGCAATGTCAAGTAGTAGTTTGAGATTTTTGCATGATTTTAAAGTAATTCCACAGATTTTCTCCGATCATTTGCCAGTGCAACTTCAATTGAGAAAAATTAGAGCAGTTGAAAGAATTACTAATGCACACTGTACGCTGCCACCAAAACTAATTTGGAGTACAAACGATGATAAATATTATAAAAATAGAGTTATTTGTAATATGCAGCAATTGAATGTTAGTGAAAGGATTGCAGATAACGTTGACGTAGAACAGTCAGTTATCGCAGTTGTAGATTGCATTAAGAAATCTTCGAATAAATCTTTACAGATGGGACAGCATAAAGTCAAGTTCAAGCAGGTTTGGTTTGATAAGGACTGTGCTAAACTGCGTGATAAGATATTTGCTCTATTGAAAATATTCAGAAAAAGGAATTCCGATGCTATCAGAGAAATGTTGTTGACTGAAAAGAGAAATTATAAGAGACTATGTACTGCCAAGCAAAAAAGTCATCATACACTTATATACAAGAACTTAGAGATGGCAAAAGATACAAAATCGTTTTGGGAGGCTGTTAATAAATTGAAAAGACGTGATAACTTAGCCAGTAATAATATAGGAGCCCTAGATTGGATCAACCATTTTGCAGAGTTGCTGAGAGCACCTTTGGATTCAAACATATTTTCTTTTGCAGAACCATTGATATTAAATGAGCAATTAGATAAAGATTTCACACTGGAAGAACTCAAAATTGTATTGAAAAAAGCTAAAAATAATAAAGCAGCTGGAAGAGACTGCATACCTTACGAATTTTATAAAAATGCGCCAGATGAGTTACTAAATGAAATAATAAAAATTTTCAACGAAATATTTTCAGGGGCTAATGTACCAGAGAGTTTCAAACATTCCATAATTTATCCGTTATTTAAAAAGGGAGATATCAATTTAGTTTCCAATTATAGAGGTATTTCATTTATTGATGCATTGGCTAAGCTTTTCACTGGTCTATTCCTTCTAAGACTGGAATGTTGGGTTCAGAATAATAGAATTTTGAAGGAAAATCAGGCAGGTTTTCGAAAGGGGTATTCGACAGTGGATAATTTATTTAGTCTTATTTCATTAGTTGAATTGAAGACCGCAAGAAAAGGAGGCAAGCTGTATGCTTTCTTTGTGGATTTCCGCGCTGCATTTGATACTATACATAGAGGGGCGTTGCTGTATAAATTGTCATCTATGGGTCTGTCCAATAAGTTCCTCTCAGTTATTAAGAGCTTATACAGTGGTACAACCTCAAGTGTGTGGTATAAGGAAGGAATAACAGAGTCGTTTTGTACTGATACAGGCGTCAGGCAGGGCTGTTTGCTCAGTCCATTGCTCTTTGCATTGTTTTTGAATGATATGGAGGAAGAATTGGGAGGGGGTGCTAATACAGGAAACGTTAAGATTGGTCTATTAATGTATGCAGATGATATCGTGATACTGGCAGATACTCCAAAAGAATTACAAGTCATGATTGGGAGACTAGAACAGTATTGTAAAAGGTGGAGTCTTTGTGTGAATTTGGACAAATCGAAAGTAATGATTTTTGGAAAAGGCGGAAAAAGAAGAAATGATGAAAAATGGGTATTCAATGATGAAGCTGTAGAAGTTGTGAATAGGTATAAGTATTTGGGAATAACACTTACGCCAAACTTGAGTCTCACTCCGCATCTGGTCGATAAATTGAAGTGCGCAAAGAGAGGTTTAAATGCGGCATGGAAGTATGTGGTCAGTGATGAGAAGGTGGCACTAGCCTCAAAGTGGATATTGTTTAGGCGGTTACAAGAGCAATTATGTGCTACGGAGCGCAGGTATGGGGATATAGGAAGTTCGAAGAAGTGGAAAAACTTAAACGATATTTTATAAAGAGGTTGTTTGGTTTGCCCTATAATACACCTAATTATGTTCTCTTCATAGAAACTACGGAATCGACAATGTATGACTTCACACTGAATCTGCAGATAGCTTATATCGTCAAAGTTCTATCATACAGTAATGAGAGATATCCAAAACAATTAGCATTACAAATAATTAATCAACGATTATCCTGGTATAAGCATTGGCATGAGTTAGCCGGAGAGTTGGGAATTGTGATAAATGTGCATAGTAATAATTTTTCGAAGTGGCAGGGGGAATTGGGCAAGTTGAAAGAAGGAGTGAAATTAGCAGATGCGGAACGTTTTCAGAGTAAGGCTAGAGATGCAAGATTTCACCTGATTTATAAAACTCTGAATCTCAACTTAGGAAAGGATAGTTATCTTAAAAGCGACATAACATACTCTCAGGCTAGATGGATACTAAAGGCAAGAGGAGAATTGATCGATCTGAACTATAAGCCCTGGATGGAAGACAGGAATTTCATGTGTTCTCTTTGCAATTTGAAAGAGCAGGAGGATGTTTACCATTTCGTTGCGAAATGCCCTGTGTTATGGGAATGGAGAAAGAAGTGGTTAGGTAAATCCCTGTTAGAGGCACACGAGTTCAAAGAGATCTTGAACGGTAAGGACTGGAGAAGCCTAGCGTTGTACTGTAGAGATGCATGGAAGTACAGATGGTTTTTGATTTATAACTTTAATTATTAAATGCAAAACCGTAGTCCTATATTAATTATAAATCAAAATTACTAGAAACTTTGCTTACTGTCGAACAATAACTATTCTCTACATCGTACTTATATGGCCACATTTCATTTTATTTTTATTTAAATTTTACAACTGTAGTTGAGTAAGGACTATAAAGCTATATTTTGTGTTTATGACTTAAATTGATCTATTTTATTTTTATTTTTTTTTAAACTGTAGTTACTATCGAGTAAATATATATATATATATATATATATATATATATATATATATATATATATATATATATATGTGTGTGTGTGTGTGTATATATATATGTGTGTATATATAT
Organism: Laodelphax striatellus; assembly: GCA_017141395.1. Taxonomy (NCBI): domain Eukaryota; kingdom Metazoa; phylum Arthropoda; class Insecta; order Hemiptera; family Delphacidae; genus Laodelphax; species Laodelphax striatellus. The sequence continues at coordinate 25,104,737 of CM029531.1, forward strand.
GTATGTGTATATATATATATATATATATATATATGTATGTATGTGTGTATGTATGTATGTATATATGTATATATATATATATATATATATATATATACATGAGTACATGACAATATACTGCAGTAAACTCCATCTTCAGCTGACGGCTTAGAAGCCAAGCTTTTGATTTTGTTTTATGATTGTGTTTTTTGTATTTTTTGTTTTTTCAATAAAATCATTATTCTATTCTATTCTACAGAAAAACAGACGGACACATAATTATGAACGTAAAATTTTATTATATAGTACGACTTATTAGTCATGTCTAGAGTGTGCCCGTCTTTCTCATAGGCCTATATGAGACTTTTCCTAAATTTTCATGAGACAGGACCTTTGCCCTTGATCTCTACGGCGGCCAGTCAAATTCGAATCGGGAAAAATTCCAATCGTTCTCATGTCGAATCGTTGTTCTTATGTTCTTATTGAAAAAAAATCAATCATGTAAGTTAGTACAAATTGATCAATTGATTAATGAATTTTGAACAGAGTTGGAGGCTTAAGAAATTTCAATAAGTTCTTGTTGTTGTAATAATCATCATGGGCTACAAGCTCATCAAGAAGGATGAGATGAGAGAGATATGAAACTCAAACTCCACTTCAACCTCCTTTTAAAACATACCGGTAGCTCTATGGTAATTTGAATTCAAATGTAATTTGTTGTAAACCTATTAGCTTAAATAATAGGGCCCATTCACTAGTTTATCCTGAAGGTGAAGGTAATCAGACCAAATTAGACTCATCAGAATTTAGACTCAAAGGCCAAAGCTGCCGACTGCCGGTTTGCACAGTAACTCCCAAATAAAATAACACAGCGATTTTAGAATAAAAAAAGATTGAAAAAAATCATAACTAATTGTTGAGGTGAGTTTTTTTTAGGACAGAGAGCGTGTCCTTCGCGTTGAATGTATCATTCTATAATTTGGGACCAGTGTCTCAAATGCACACATTCTAAAGTTAACCTCTCAGAACCTTGTAAAGCTAAGCAAAATAATCAAACTTGAGTTATGTTTACTCACCAGAGGGTTTTATTAATGAAGAAATGTAGATTAATCAGGAGAATTTATAGCGAAAAACTGCAATTACGGGAAATCTAAATCACACCTTCAATCACAGTTTACAAAATTCGCAAATGCAAGCGAAATTCGCTACCGAACGAAAAACGAGACAGGCACGAGATTCACTGTTTACTGATATCACCACTAGTGACCGAGCGCGCTTCACGCGATCATGTGAGTATCGATAGTTGATGTCTTGATACATCGACATCAAAATACTGTTGAATCGATATAAAAATATCGTTATCGTGCTTTTGCAACTTTTTGAATGAACGAATAATTCATTCTCATTCGAATAATTCAATTATGTCATAATCATCAAATAATTATTGTACCAGATCATTCTCAGAGAAAACCGGGACACTTTCCATCTCCATTCACCCCCCCCCCCCAACCTGAAATTGTACCCCTACCTTGAATTGGTGTTAGTTCATGAATAGGTCTACCATCTAATTACTGATATTAAAAAGAAACCAGTTCACAAGCAGTTTTAAAAAATATTTTCCCCAGTCTTGAGAATGTTAAATTGATCAAATAAAATTGTAAACACTAAATTAACTTAAAAAGCAAGATACTCACAAATGATGTGTTTATGTACATTTCGCGGTGCTGTGCCGCATCGTCAGAACACGTGTACAAACAGGTGAACCGGACTCCGGTTGAGTTCGGTTCACCTGTTTGTACACGTGTTCTGACGATGCGGCACAGCACCGCGAAATGTACATAAACACATCATTTGTGAGTATCTTGCGTTTTAAGTTAATTTAGTGTTTATAATTTACTAAAGTGAGAAAAGAATGGATCCACAACAACCGAAATAAAATTGAATTATCTATTTGTATATTTTTCTCAATAAAATATTCAACTGTCACTTCAACAATTTTCCATTCTTGAACTCTTTTAATTTTCAATAGCATCAACTCAAAAACTTAAAAAGGGGAAAATGAGGAGCTTTACTTTTTTATATATTCTATATACTTGTTCCATAAAACTTATCTACCTCTTCTTTGAAATTTTCCTCTACCAATAGCGATACTTCTGCTTCATTGAGAACTGCTTTGACATTGAATAAAATAAAATTTTGCTACTTTCTTTTTTTTAGATTATTGATCTTATTTCTGAGGACTTCCACTATCTCAAGGGCGTGGTCACATACGATTGTGGTTTGCTTTACTTTACCTACTTCACTTCACTAACAAAGCTAACTGGTTTACTTCACTTCACTTACTCGCATTTAATCGTATGGTACAGTATATAGTAAGTGAAGTGAAGCAAAGCAAACCCCAATCAAAGTAGCATTGTAAGTGAAGTGAAGTAAAGGAAACCACAATCGTATGTGACCAGGCCCTTACACTTTACGTGCTCCCCTCAATTTTCTCTGTTCCATACTGGAATGAACTTAATTGGTTATGGATGAACCATATGTAAGCTTCACTTATTGGATTAAAAAAAATTGAATCGAAATGTTTGGGGTTTTTTCATGCAAAAAGCTTTAAGGGCTCAAACAACCTAATCCCTATGTCCACACACGGTCGATTTTTGACTGCTTTTCGTCATAGCGCATGTTGCACAGCATGCTGTGCAGCACATGACGCATGCGGTGCAGCATTTGTTTTCCCGTCTAATATCTATAGGATGCGTGAAGCGCAAGACGAGCAGCAAGATGAACAGTTAGACGACAAACAAGACAAAACGAAAATCGACAAGGTGTGACCGTAGCTAATAGCTCATTCAACTGCTGGATATTAAGAACCAACGGGTTTATGAATGATATATAGCTTTAAAATTAAAACAACAAATTCCTCAATTAACACAAAATTCCGGGACTTGAACGTCCCAAAAAACGTTTTTGGGACACCCGGACTTTTGGTAAAAAACCGGGACGATTCCGGCTTTCCGGGACGTCTGGTCACCCACTGACTGAGCTAAATATCCATCTGGAGGTAGCACTAGCTAGGGTTGTTAGGTTGGCAATAAAGTTAGGATGAAATATTTTTTTTTAGTACAGTATTTAGTATGGTACCAAAAAAATTAAGTTGGCAATGAAGTGAGGATTGAAATTTTTTTCTCAAGAACAGTATGCTATTAAAAAAATAAAAATAGACGGAACCCAGCTTTTTCAATCGTTGCTACCTCCAGATGGATATTTAGCTCAGTGTGGTCACCCTAGCATAAAGGCATTTTTTACACAATTTGATACATAATATTTAGTAACAATTGGTTTATTATTTCAACACTGTCTTTCAAGTTTGAAATAGTAGTAACTTACTAGATAACAACATAGACCAAAATATTCCAGAATACATAATATTTATGTTAGAAATTAGAAAAAACATCTGTTCAACGGGGGCACATTGCATGTCTTCCTCCATCTACAGGCAAATTAGCTCCAGTTATAAAACTAGCTTCATCACTAGCTAAGAATGCTATAGTTTTTGCAACTTCATCAGGATTACCAGGACGACCAAGAGCATGAGTTTCTTTACTGCGTTCAAGAAACTTCTGGTACGCTTCTTCACTAAGACCCCCACGTTTTTGTAATTCCGTTACTATGACTCCTGGGTTGACACTATTCACTCGGACTTTCTTTGAACTCAGTTCCAAGGCAACACATCTAGTGAACTGGTCGATTGAGGACTTGGACATATTGTATGCAAGGACACCCGGGAATGATCTAAGTCCATTAACACTTGATACATTTACAATACTGCCACTAGTTTTAATCAGGTGTGGCACAGCCAGCATTGTCAAGTAATAAACAGATCGTACATTTGTGTTGAAAATCCGATCAAATTGCTCCAAAGATGTATTCTCTATAGACCCAGTTTCAAGAATACCAGCATTGTTAACAAGTACATCCAGTTTACTAAATTGACGTATTGTTGATTCTACAATATTTTTAGAGTCACATTCATTAGTCAGTTCAGCAATGATAGTAAGAGGTTTACACTCTCCAACTTTTTCACATTCATTAGCTACCTTTTCAAGATTGTCCTTATTTCTCCCACAAAGGGAAAGCTTTGCTCCCAGCTTAGCAAAGTGGATTGCCGTTGCAGAGCCTATTCCGGAGCTAGCACCCGTGATGATAATCACTTTACCTATAAAACTCATGATGAATTTCTAACTCGATCAACTTCCAAATAATTTAAAAGTAAACCATACAAAAGATCTTGAACTGATGATTAAAAAAGTGGTACTGCTGATAATGTATGATTAGATTAGATACTTCTCCGTCTTCTACTTCTACCGTTCTACCGTTATCAGAGTTTGATTTGTTTATTTGTAGGTTATATTTATATGGAACAGCGAACAGAGTGAGAGTAGTTGTGACAAGATCAAATAAAATACAGGAAAAAGGTTAGCCATGAAAGGGAGAAGAACATGCAAAAATTAGCTTTCCAACATCCAACTGATCTTCACCATTCAAACACTTTTTCAAATGAGCAACTGGATATAATATTAGAATTATATTGGATTTAGTGAAATTTGAATTTTGCTTTCTTACTTCTTGAGCCTGAAGAAGCGAATGAGGGCTTCCATTTTTCCGTTTCAGAAATCTCCTCTTTTTCTCTGTTATTGGAGAGAGCTTGTTATCAAAACTCATGCTAATACATAACAATGATTTAATGAATTATAACAATTAATTTGAGTGTTCTTATATTTATTTAAAATACAATTTGAGGAATATCAGAATTTACATTATTTGTTCCACAACAACTGTGACCTCTCCTGTCAAAATTATTGTGAAATTTAGTAAGCAGTGAGCCAGTGACTTTCTTCGAAGCTGGGAATTTTGGAGGTTAGTTTCTGTTTTCTGTGTTTTTCGTTTTTCACGTGTTGTGGACCTTTTAGTTTTTGATTCATCATCAAGTGTGTAATAGAAGTAGCCTAATAGTATGGAAAATGTTGAAATTTTCAAATTGGTGTATTTTATTCATCTGTGAATTTGTCGAAATTGGCTGAACTTGCCTGAATCTTCTTGAATCTGCGATACCCAAACTTGAAATGAAGACCTCCTGGAATGATATTACTCCTAAACTTACTACTGCTACATTGAAAGCAGTAGAGGATTTGGGTTTCTCAAGCATGACACCTGTGCAAGCCAGTTGTATACCATTATTCTTGAAAAATAAGGACGTTGCAGCTGAAGCAGTCACTGGCAGTGGAAAAACTCTGGCATTCCTCATTCCTTTGTTGGAAATTATGAAAAGAAGAAGCGACCCTTGGAAAAAACATGAAATAGGAGGAATAATTATATCCCCCACTCGTGAGTTGGCATTGCAAACTAATGGAGTTCTTGATCATTTCCTCAGTCAAGGTGAAGTGAATTTTGTTTCATTGTTTGCGGTTGGTGGTAACAGTGTACTCAAAGATGTGGACAGTTTCAAGAAAAATGGAGCTAATATAATAATAGCTACGCCAGGTAGACTCGAATACTTGTTGACGCATTCAGATATTAATTTGCCTTTGGCTGTGAAATCGTTGGAAGTTTTAGTTTTGGATGAAGCGGACAGACTTTTAGATTTAGGTTTTGAGAAAACATTAAACACAATATTCCAGTATCTACCAAAACAACGACGAACTGGACTTTTTTCTGCTACTCAAACTAAAGAAGTAGAAATGTTGATCAGGGCTGGACTCAGAAATCCTGTTGCAGTTTCAGTGAAGCAGAAGAATGACTCGACTACGTCTCTTTCAACTCCTTTGAATCTTCACAATTATTATTTCACGGTTGAAGCTAACGACAAACTTCATGCTTTGGTAAATTTTATCAAGACTGAAGGTTTTAATAAAAAATACATTTTATTTATGTCAACTTGTGCTTGTGTGGAATACTTTTCAACAATTATCAAAAACATTTTAAGTGGACTGAAACTGTTCTTCATTCACGGTAAGATGAAAAATCTAAGGTATAAAGTTTTTGAAAGTTTTAAATCAGCTGAAGAGGGAATGATGATATGCACCGATGTAATGGCACGTGGGATTGATATACCAGACATTCATTGGGTTATACAATATGATCCTCCATCATCTGCATCTCAGTTTGTCCACAGATGTGGGAGGACTGCTCGCATTGGCAATGAAGGATCAGCCCTGCTATTTCTTTTGCCAAATGAAGAGGCTTATTTAAGTTTCATTCAACGAAATCAAAAGACAGAACTCTTGGGTTTGCCCGATGGTGAAAAACTGTTAGGGAAAAGTGCCAAAACTCTAAAGGCAGTTCAGAAAATGCAGCTTCAAGATAGAGATGTATTTGATAAGGCAAACCGAGCATTCGTTTCTTATATTCAGGCCTACGGGAAGCATGAGTGCAGCATTATTCTCCGTGTGAAAGATTTAAATTTTGGTAGACTTGCTTCTGGATTCGGTTTGTTGAGACTCCCTAAAATGCCTGAATTGAAGAACAAAGCCATTTCAGACTTCACTCCTCTCGACGTAGACTTCAATTCAATCGCCTACAAGAATAAAGAAAGAGAAATCTCCCGCCAGGAAAAATTGGAGCAGTACAAAAGTACTGGCTCATGGCCTGGTAAGTCAGTGAAACATCGCGCGGCTTCAGTACCCTGGTCGCTGAACAAACAAATGAAAGCCGAACAGCAGGAGAAACGCAATAAGAAGAAAGAGTACAGGAAACGCAAAGCCGAGGAGGGAAAACAGAAGGCCAAGAAAAAGAAGAAAACTGTGTCTCAAGAGGATATCGATGAACTCATGAAAGACGTTGCAATGATAAAAAAGTTCAAGAAGAAGAAAATCAGTGAGGAACAATTCAACAATGAGTTCGGTATCAGTTAGGTGATGTATATACTTATTATTAAATAAATTAAATCATATTCCAATTTCGATCTTTGTTATCAGAATCTTTTTTACCCTATCGAACATAAAATTAATTGTTTTTGATTCATCTTTTTTACTGATACATTAAGTTGAAGTATATATATGCTCTTCAAAGTTGAAAATTACTCACGGTCTTTGCGCGACAATTGTTTTGTGCTAGAAACGTGAGTTATTTTTTACTTAAAACTGTATATTTCCTTCAGCTTGAGAAATTAAGATAAACTTTGTGACCATAACAAGATGACAAGTCTATACCTTTAATTTTTTTACTTTAAATCTTCGATCAGAAAAATGCAAGTCAATATTTACAATTACCTGTGCAGCCAGACCAGGGGTCTGTTGCATTAAAATTTATAAGTCCTGTAAAATAGGAAAATGGTGGGACACACTAGATATGAATTGGGTGATGTACGATGCATTAAACTTACTCGCCCAGTGTGCGCTCCCCTTTCCCCTGATGTACTAGACTTCATTTTCATGAAACAGGCCCCTGGTTAGGGTGTTTAACAAAGATCCACTTATTTATTCTCAAAATAATAATCGCTTCTCAGTCTTGAGAGACCCACAGTTGTTTGAAACTGTTGAAAAATAATACAATAATTTATGATCTATGTGAGAGTAGCAGTAATGATCAATCAACTTCTTTTGTAGCTTTGATCGGACCAATATATTATTATGTTGCGGTCTGAGTTGACACACAGTCTTGTGCATCTCTCTCTCTCTACATTCGACTTAATCATTCATGTAAAAGTGATTAAATTATATGGTAAATATAAGGAAGTAGTACTCATTAATTTGTTTGACTAGAAATCATCTAGTTGTTCACTAAAATTATGCAATAGTACTCGCAGAATATAAAATAGTTGTGCTCAAAGTGATGCTCTGTTATCTTTTCATATGAATGAAAATAATATTAAGGTTGTCATCACTTCACTTGTTTATTACAGGTTTTTTCCTCAAGGGCAGCGGAGAGATCATGCAATGAAACATGGCGATGTAATTGATTAACAAATGAAGTGGGCTTGACAATTTTAATATCAATATTTCATTTACATAGAATAATTTTAGCCTCTCAAAGGAGAGGCTAAATGGATGAATATTTCTTGATCCATTTACAAACTGCGATGTATACACTTTTGATTCCACTCACTACCGATGCCAGTGATTTTATTTTTTTGTTTCTTATGAAATTTGAAACAAATTTTTTGTTTCTATAGAAATTTGTTTCTTATGAGTACGTTTAAAATAAAATAACTGCATGTTGGTAGTGGAGTGGAATCAAAATACTAATTGGAATTCATCTTCAAAAAAATTTAATTTTGTGTTTCTTTTATGAATAGATTTTTGCGCAGCAGAACCCTGAAGGAGGCTTCTGACCAATTACCAACATCTAATTTCCATATTTAAGAAATTACAAATTAAGTTATAAGTGTTCAATTAAGTTGAAAATATATAATGAAAACACTGGAATGTGTCAGAATTTAAGTTGAAAATCTTAATTATTGTATTAATAATTAGATTCATCTTCTCAAATTATTATTGACCGAAGCGATAGCTGAGGTCTAGATTCAAGTAGTGGACCGTTTTGCGTGATTATGTATGTTCCGCATTTGTGGATCAAATTCATTGAAACTTGGTACAAATTAATGTTCCTTATAGAAATGTGCGACGATGTAAATGTAAGGATTTTTGAAATACTTCAATTTGAAAAGGATAAAGGACTTAATTCTTCATCACTTTATTTCCATAAGGTTTCATTTTAATACTACTGCAGTGACAAAAAATTCAGCAATGAAAAACATTCTCATACTTATTCTCATGTTAAAAACATACTTTAGTATCGTTAGTGTATTTGGAACTTTTGGGATGCGCTATAGGCTTCATATGACATAGTGAAATGAATTCTTGTATCATGAGTTCATCACACTAAAAATTCTTAACTATACGATTTTCCTGTAATGTTCATTTTTGTAGCTTGTCCATTTAAATGTATAACGTTGACCTTGTGCTTAATACAGCGTGCCCCAAAAACTGCAGTCTACTGCAACTAACGTCAGATCAAACTATTTATTTTTGTAGATTTAGAGAATGAATTTTGAAGAGATAAAGTTTTGGTACGGTACACTTCTTTATTTCTGTAGAAAAACTGTCTTTTGATGTGGTAAATATTCAAGAAAAAATAAAACTGGAGTACAGTACACATAGGCCTACCTATTTTTACTTCATAATTGAATTTTGACAGAAGGCTTCTAGCAAGGAATTCAAAATCTGTATGAATAATTTCTGTTTTCTTATAGTAGGCTGTAGTTTTTTAGTTATATTTGGCTTTAAAACAATTCTATTACATTTCGAATCAAACTGTATTAAGATTTGCTTCATAACTTTTGTTTCTGAAATCCTTATGTGCTTGGCTGGGAGACCCACTATATATATATATATATATATATATATATATATATATATATATATATATATATATATATATATATATATATATATATATATATATATATATATATATATATATATATTTATGCTTGGGCCAAAAGTAAAAAAAGAAAAACTCAAACCACCAAGTCACATCATGTTGAAGCAGAACCAATACACTAGTAGAAGAAATAAAAAACTTTATTCCGCTTTAGAACTTTATTTTTCTTATATAAAATATAAGATATATATTTTATATTTTACAAATATAAAATATCTAAAAAATAAAACATTGTCAAACAGGTAGCTCAGTCACAATCCTTTCCATCCATTGATCATTGGTCATCTGCCTTGTGTAGTTCTGCTAGTCCCCCTTCAAATCCAAATACAGGACAGTCGCATTTACTATGTGAGACATGGACTGCGTCTCACACACACACACATAATGGATCCGCAGAGAATCTCCACCTTGCCATGCTCTCCGCACATCTTCCAGCTGAGGTCCGAAATCTGTCCAAGGCACACCAATGTTTTCTCTTGGAGATGTGCTCCTAGCACCTCAGCTGTTGAATCCTCCACAATGTTCCCATTCCCCACCTCCGATGTCGCCCACCAAAACCTCAATTCATCCTCAAAAACCGGCTCATCTGGCATCTATCCAATCTCAAATAGTGTCTTGACTTTAGCGTGAATGATAGGTGTTGGATTTCGCAGCTTGAGCATAGCAGGGATCTCATTTCTTTCATTTCTGTGCAATAGTTGGTGAGCTCTCTGTGCTCGCCAGAGACCCACTGTATTATTTGGATGTAGAGGGTGACAAAAATAAGAACCCGTTAAGTATAGTTATGAGGACATTTGTGAAATACATAAAAGTTAACGATTGAATTCATATATCATATATGGCAATTAAAACATGGAACAATTTATTATTGAAGAGATCTATGAGAAAATAAGTTTCTCTACGGTACATTACCGGTACAGGTACATCAGTATTCAATTTTTTAAAATTTTATACCCTTCAATTTTTAGCTCTCAATCATCAATAATTTGAGGAAAATAAAGGTAGCTATTCAATTTGATTCAAAATAAATAACTACTTCTTTATAACGAGTCATGACACATTCTCGAATCAAAATTATTCCATTATTGCTGATACCAAATGTTTTGTATTGCCTATATTTTTGTTTATACTCCATTGTAATAATGATATCAATTTGTGGTCAATAAATATTCTATTCTATAGAAAAATGTCTTAATTTCTAACTGACACAGTACATTCACACCGTCTCGTCATTTAAACTTGCGCGGTCATCAAAACCGATTACTTCGGTGAGTTCGATGGTCAAATCAACGAATAATCGATATTAATCTCTTCTCGAACTCAAAGATGGATATTTCGATAGTCATTCAACTAAAAATTAAAATGTTTGTTGTAAACATTGGGCATGGAAGAAGAAACTCAATAATTTTTTAGCTTAGTGCTCTTATTTATTTCATTGATTGATTGGAAAATCAAAGAACTGAACTCTGTGACATTGAATATCAGAAGAAATTGCTCGACGGTTTCCTATGTGAAGGTGCGTGTTATCTTGTGTTTTTGGGTTATGTTTATCTCTCCATTTTTGTATAGTTTGAAAAAATTATTTGTATAGTTTTCAGATAAATGAACTAACATTTTCAGGAAATTTGAAATTAATTCAATTGACTATTGTGTGTTTGGTATTCTGAAATTGAAAATGTTTGCCATCCTCGTGTCTGGTCGACTGGTGCAGACTGAATTCCAACAAGTCGGTGAGAAGCAATTTCTTATTACAATTCCGAGGCTGACGATATCAATCATGTCGCTGTATTCATGACTGGAACTTTACCTTTTCCCGAAGGAATGTCAGGTTTGGTGTATTTTAGCTGGCCAGACCCAGATGCCCCACCGAATTGGCAGCCTTTAGGATATATCTCGAACACTAAACCCTCAGCTATATTTAAGATTTCAAATTTGAAAACCAAGTCTGAAAAGGAACTGGAAAGACATGGATTCATAGGGTTTTCGCAGAATAAGATATCACACTTTGCGCAAATTGGAATTTCCATTGAAACTCACGATGTTGTTCTGCAGCAGATTGATCTGCTTGATAAACATACTCCCAATGCTCAGCCAACCTTCATGGAGTTTTCAAAGAAAATGCTTGATAGCTTTTTGAACTTTTCGAGTAGTTTTGCTGTGACGCAGGCACAGATGGTACCAAATCCAACTGAAACATACTTCCCCCTGTCGGCTCTACAAACCTGGTTTCAAAACTTTGAAAGAAGACTTGAAATTAACCCCTATTTCTGGAGATCTTGAGTTGTATCACTCAACTTGAAAATGAAAAGATATGCTTGTGTATATTTATAGAAATCATGCTTTCTCCAATAATTTTTTAACGAATTATCTAAACAAAGCCTATTTGAATTGAATGTACTTTAAGTTTGTGTTGATTTTATGAAATAAGCCAGCAAATCAGAGTCCTTGAATGCCCTAGGTTTCTAGGTTTTCTGTACGTCAACTTATAGATTTGTCAATAGTAATCTCAGGTTCGTTAATCAGTGTCTGAGCTAGACACCTAATCTATGTAACTTAGTACAAAAGCCAATGTAAGCTTACGGTTTAATCTAGATTGTGCTGGTACGATTACCTATGATATTATTTAAGAAACGCTATGTGCACCTTGTTTCTAGTAGACAAAATGTGAAATGATTTTTAAAGCTAACTTAACTTGAATTTTGATCACTTCTGTGACTACGATTTTGCAGAATTATTATTTCAACTGATGTAGAAGCAACATTGATAAAATTATAAGGTCAAAAAATATTATTATTATTTTGAACTTTTGAAAGAAATGATTGATTGGTGATTTTTCACAAGCAGCTACTTTTCGTACCGAAACTGAGTTGGTACTTGTGTCTTATTGTCTACAGATTTTATTGTAGAAACGTATAATACTGTTTTGTATGAACTGTACTTTCTTGAGTAATTATTCTCGATGGAATGAAGTAGTTTTTAATTAAATTGTAATTTTCATTGCCTTAAAAAGCAAATAAAATGTAATATACAGTTCAAATTTACTCTTATTTATATGAACCTTGTTTCGTTGAATTACAAATTCGAACATACATTTTTTTATCAATTCCTAAATCAGTTTCAAGTCATTAGAAATAGACATAGTAGATTACCATAAAGGCAAATAAAGACATGTGATCGCTGCGCATTTCTGTCGGCTACCGCTAGGCTCTGAACCAAAAGCCCGATTACCGGTACATCAAAAGGACAACCAGGAACCAGGTTTGAGCTACAGTCAGCTCTAAACAAAGTAAATAGAATATAAGGTATATTGTATTCATGAAGATGATGCGCAGTAGCAATCTTCATTCATCTGATCAGTGTTATTTTCTTTTATCGGTATAGGGAAAATCGAACTCTCAATCTTCAGTCACGTCACACAATCAGCTAGCTCAGAATTTTGAATAGAATGAGATACGCGTGAACACTATATTGTATTGTAATTACCTTGGATCTGAATTAATAAAAAATCATATTAATACACCCATTTAAAATGAGCTGACTAGGGCTCTATACTCACACTTGGAAACTCAAATCGCGGAAACTGAGCGACTCAAACGTGTATAACGATAACAAACATGTGTTCTCAAATGATGACGCTCAGACGATCCTGCAACCGTACTGTCTGAACGTCATCATTTGAAAACACTCATGTTTCTATGAGTAGAGCCTAGAACTAAAGGTCTAAAGTAGCTCAAAACGTGGTTTTCGAAGTTCGCTGATTTTAGACGGGTGTGGTAATATGATTTTGTCAATTTTTGTTGGTTTAGAACTAACTGTCACTCAAACCTGGTTTTTGTTTTTGGTGAAATCGGGCCTAAGTGCTACAGCTTGCAGTCGCCTTGCGGTCGAAATGCGGCCGCTGCAGTTGTCGCCTTGTGTACTGATCGGCCGCAATTTGCAGTCGCAGGGACGTGGCTGTGCGGTCAATGGTGTGAACCTAGGCTAACAATTGATGAACCGCTTCTTCAGCACAACAGCTGTTTTAGTAGGGCAGTAGCTTTTTCCTTTTTTGAGCCCAGTGCAGCACTAGGCTTGTGCACAGATAGGTCTCGTTTTAATTATAAGAGACGAATTTAAAGACGGCTTTCTGGGCAGCCTTTCGATGGATTATAAGGCTCTACTCACACCTAGATACTCAAATCACGGACACTCAGCGGCTAGAATAACATACATGTATTTTTAAATGATGATGTTTAGACAATACGGTTGCATGATCGTTTGAGCGTCATCATTTGAAAACACATGATTATTATCCAAGTCGCTGGTAGCCACAATTCAAATATCGAAGTGTGAGTAGAACCTAAAATTTCTCAAATCACGGAAGTGGTGCTTGTTTTTGTTGAAGTAAAGATAATAATATTTGTTTCAACATTCTGGTAGCAGGTGTATTTACAACTGAAAGAAATATTTTGGAGTAGTTGGAAAAACTAAGTCTAGCGTTTAATTGGCCGGATATAATTGCAATGTTATTGCAGATGAGAGATGATTCTCAAGAGTGATGGGAAATCCACAATCCTCACATGTACTGAGAAATCACACAGAGTTTTATGCTGCTGTGGAGTTTGAATTAGCTTCGTGTATATTATGTTGAACCAGAGAAAAGGAGAGGACTCTAAATTTAACCATTTCTGGTTGACCTGAAACTACCGCATATTTCATCCCTCAATAGTGGAGGTAGAACTCCTTGCTGGATCTCCCCCACACCACATAAAGACCTAGTTTTTTTTAACTGGAAGAATTTGGACGTTTCTTGTTTTTTTATTTTATACAAAAGTTTTTAAATTATCTTTATTTCTTCAGGATTTACTGACGCTTTGGGATCTGTGATTGTGATATTTCATCTCCCATCAGTAAGTAGCGTTCAAATTTTAATAATGGTCTAAAACTGGCATGGGTTTTATATAAGGAAATATTCAAAAGAAATTATCAACATTGAAATATTTACTCAAATAATACAAGCGAAGAATGATAATATTACTGTTACTTTTATCAAGATTATTATCAAAATTAAATGTTTCATTTAATGTAGGCCTATAATAAACAATAGGCCTATAATAATAGACAAATTTAAATTTGTGATGAAATGAGAAACTCTATAATATCATCATTATCCTTAGTAAGTTACTAAACTTTGAGCTATTTCAGTTTTATATCAACTGTGTGGAATGAATACGCAGAAATGGAAAAACTTGAATAGTCTCAGCATAAGTTTATGAAAATAAATTATTTTGAAAATATCTAGTTGCTTCCCAAAATAAATTAAAATTCGACTAATTTGATATTACATTATCATGAAATAGATATAAAGCATCACAGTATTCCGTTTTAAATTATTTCAAAGTATGTAGTAGGCCTAATTAGTGATGTAAAATTCCCGGGAATTTAAGATCGAGGAAATATTCCCAGGGAATTTTAGGGGAATATTCCCAAAAATCATAAATTCCCGGGAGTTTATGGGAACTTATGGGAATTTATTATTTCTTTTATCTAAAATGACCGAAAAAGACGTTTTTTGTTACACAACGTTTCAAACACCTGTTATATAACAGATTTATGTAAAAAATATAAGGATGACTAACTTGAAAACTGTAATAACTTGAAAGAAAACAGTAATTTGAAGTTCATAGACGATAGACTGATCATTTTCATGAAAGGTGTAAGGAAGAATGAGCACTCAATTAAATTTTCTCAATTATTTGTTCACCACTATTATCATTTTTCTTTATAAATAAATGCTAGTAAATCAGGAAAACAAGTCCTTACCAAGGACTTCAGAGCATACTTTGAAAGTCAAAGTATTAAGTGTAATTTGACTTTCATGGCATGATTTTATTCCATTTCTTCACAAAAAATAATTGAACCCCTAAATGAAGAATGAGTAGAATATAAATCCAAAAATTAGAAATGATGATAAAATACAACAAAATTGACTAAAACAAGAACATTCTTACTCAAGTTTAATTGAATATTGAAAAAAAATAATTACACAGCTCACAATCTTTCAAGAGTCACTAAGGCTCACTCAACTTGTACCTATTACTTCACCTATCACTAAAGCTGCCATATCTCAGTCAATATTGGTCCAATCTTAAATGAGATTTCAATCGATTTGTAATTAAATTTACTAAAAAAGGTTATTCTTGTAAAATTTTCGAAATATCAACGGTTTCCGAGTTATTTAAGAAACAAAATTTTAAATTGCCGCCATTTTGTTTTATGGATTTGAAAACTTGTCATAATTTTTTTGTAGCTTTGTCCAGTTGTCATTAATGTTGGTGCAAAGTTTTAATTCAATATGTTTCACCATTATTGAGATAAAAAATAATGAGTGAAAAAAACAAAATGGCAGCTGTGAGACTAACTAAGGACTTCTGGACAATTTAAATATGATATTTAGATATGGTTTTTACCCAGGAACAATGCCCTGGAATATTGGTAGGGAGTTCTGAAACACTCTGTATACAGTTTCAAATAGTATATCTGTACATGTATAGTATAATATATTGTGTATGTATGAAGCTAGGTTGGAAAGGAAGAAAGACAAGAGCATAAGACAAATACAACTGGACAAATTTATAGTCAATGAACATTCCTGTAAAAGACAGTGAGTGAGCAAAAATAGGCATGAGAATGATGATTTATTGATTATATTAATGTGAAATGTAACTTAGATTGATGAATTTCAATTATTTTTAAAGCACTTTTATAAATTCCCTTAAATTCCCAAAAATTCCCATAAATTCCCAAAATTTCTTGGCCTGGGAAATATTCCCGGAAATATTCCCAAATCATAAGTTCCTTCCCATTGGGAATATTCCCGATCCACATCACTAGGCCTAATGCAGCAGTTTTTCGATGAATGTTTTTTTATAACTAAACAGCATGAACATCAGAAACAATCTTGTAATTTCTGATTTTGCACATCGACAAAGTGAAATGCAAGTATATGACATATTAATAACCGTACTTCTATGATGAAATTTTCAATTCACAGGCCTGTTTCATAAAAATTCAGAAGTCCTATAATACAGAGAAAAGGCGAGAGCACATGAAACGCACTTAAGTAAATTGCATAGTACACGCCGTCCTATTAATGTGTTGTGTTGCTCCACCATTTTCCTGTCTTACAGGACTTCTTTATGAAACAAGCCTTTGAATGAAAAATGGGCCAGTTATTAAGGTCCAACTCTAGTGAAATGGTTCCACTGTCTATGAATTTTGAATCTTGAAAATAGTATCTTGTAAAAACATTTAAAAATATATTTTGAACTTGGTAAAATAAATTTTCTAAGTAAAGAGATTTTAAAGACACAAAAAACTGTGCAATGAGGCGAGGTGGAACCTACCCGTAAGGGTCTCCCACCAATAAAAGCCATACGATAAAATAAATAAATACTTGCCACGTTCTCCATTGATAATACTGTAATTATTGTGCTTTCAACTAAAAGACCAAAATTTACTTTTAATGTGCCCTGTAACCTTGAATCAATATGAGAAATTGGGAGGTGCATTTTGATAAATTCTAATCGTTAAGGTGACGCTACATATTTATATGAGGAGATAAAGGAAAAGAACCATTCACATTACAGCTCAATAATTTATTGCTGTAGAAGGTCGTCGATACATTTCATCTGGTACGATGGTCCGTGATTCATCTGAAAATACAGCTCTTTAGTTCTAGGATTGCCTGATGTATCTTGACCTAATCGGTGAGTAGGACCTGTACTATCATTAAGGTGCACCCATAATGGGTAGTAGCATAGAGGAAGTACAAATGATCATTTGGTATAGTACAGAGAATCATTTTGTAGTTCCTCTATGGTAGTTCCCAATTTCTCCCAATTTTGATCGGTAGTTGGTATCATTATTAGCGCAATAATTCTCATTATTCAATTTAATTTGAAAAAGCAAACTAGATTAAATCATTAAAAAATGAATATAGGCTACCAAAATATTACTTTAACTGGAAGCGATTCTTTTGCGATTTGCTCCTCTTTAATGATGCCTGAAAATGTTATTCATGTTCGAAAATGCTCATTTAGTATTAAAAAAAAAAACTTATTTAAATTCATCTTGAAGTATAGTAGCACAGATAAGGTAGTATTACTATCTTATCTGTGATAGTAGGCTGCAGTTTCTTTTCTGGGCTACGATACTTACCTATTCATTGAAAATACCAAAGTTTCAACAATCGATACATCAAATACTAACAAAACAAAAACACTCTAATAATATTTTAAAACTTGGATATTTTCATTCTATAGTATTGTAGCCCAGATAAGAAACTGCACACGTTTATATAGCATTTAAGTTATGTCACAATATTATATTATTCTAAGCAGTTTTTTTGAAGTGCATTATTAAATACATTTATATGTATTTAATAATTGTATTTTATTTGTATTGTAATTGAATAGTCAGGTGTCCTCTACTATACTCAAGTTTTCTTAGGCCTCTGATGATTTCCAAAGAACAGATGTCGGGCGAGAATTCTTTATATAAAATATATATACCGGTATGTAAATTCAACTGTGATGCTGGGCTACTTTAACCCGTTGAAAAATATTAAATTGGTTAATAATAATCGTGAATCTAATTTCTCATTTACTCCATAAAAGTCATCCAGTGGCCCTGCTTTTTTGCGCCTCTCGTAGGTCTTCTCGCTTACCAAGTTTTTAGAATCCAATTAATGGAAATTGACTTTTCATGCCCTTGAAATATGAATATTCAATTCATAGTGAGGTTGCCTTGTGTTAATTGATTCTGTGGACAATCGCAATCCATTTCTCTTTAGTTCAACTTTTGACTAGAACCGCTAATCTATAGGCTACTTAGATGGATTATGTATTGAAACGCGTTTTAAATTTTTTTTATATAGGCTACATACTGTCCTGCAAGGAGTTTCTGATAAATGTAAGTACCGTACCTATATTTATGTTCTTATTAAATTTTTCTCCTATCAAATAGGCTAACAATTGAATAGAAACGCTTAAATATTTGTTAAATAATAGATAGATTGATATTTTTTATAGATTAGCGTACAATGAATCCAAATTGAAATCTAAAATAATTTATTATTCATGAGAAAAGTGATCACAAGTTTGTGTTTGTCACATAGCAAAAAATTGTTCCTTTGTAAAATGAAAAATGAAATTTATTTAAAAAAATAGATATATAATAATAATTGTTCAATTTTATATTAACATACCTAATTTTGAAATTTCATCTATTTCCTACTTTGTTCATTCATCTAATAAATCGAAATCATCACTGATTATTATTTATTTGTATTACACTTCTCAAATTCATATTGCATGTACATTTTCACAAGGCTTATTGAATTCTTATAGTCTCTTATTTTATTAATCACATAATTAACAGTGATTCCAATTAATGTATGTTGTTATTATATCGAGAATTAATTTTAAATAAATAAATTCATTCTATTCTTACAAAACTGCAAGTCAAGTGTGGAATACCGAGTACGGTATAGGTCACATATAGGCGTCTCACGATTACAGTACTAATTTTAAATGTCTCACTATTACTACAGGCGTCTATTACTAAAATCAATTTCAATTGGAAAAAAAGTAGTACAGCAAGTGGATGCGACGGGCATTTCGCCCAGAACCGCGCTCCACGAAACATTTACATAAATATTGCTTAAAAACAAAAAAATCAATCAATTCTTATAGCATTGTACAGTATCATTAATATAGTACATAAATAGACAAAGTTCACTTGACATTCTTTAAATTGAATAATAAAGACGTAAAGTTAACAATGAAGTGAATAATAAAGTAAGTAAGTGAAGTAAGTAGTAATAAGATAAGTAAATAATAGAGTAATAGTAAAGTAAGGATGAAAACTATTGGAAAAGAAAAATAAAGTGAAATGGAAGTGGTGGAAGAAAAATAGAAGAAGAAAGAATGAATTAGTATATTGTGAATTTACTGACCAAAAAGGATTGAAGGGAACTGATATTGTTATAAGTTCAAGTATAGCAGTTCATTTCATTTATCATTTATTAAAAAACTATGATTTCTTATATTTTTAATTAGGTACCGTATTGAATTAATCTTGTGAAGTGGGGTACAAGGAATTACATGGTGACTTAAAAATATAGGAAATAATTGTCTGGGTATCAATGCAGTGAACTATTACAAATAATCTAGGCACTGAAACTATTATTCTATAATGTAGAATGTAGACCAGGAGTGCCCAACCTTTATCAATCAAGGGCCACATTGTCAACATTCAAAGAAAAGGTGGGCCGGGGGGAGGGGGGGGGGGGAAGGAAAGCGTGGGTCGGGGGGGCCTCCCCAAGGTAATTTTGTAATTTTTACCCTCATAAAACACATTTTAATGCTTCCTGTAATGTAAAGTTTCCTCTTCGGTTTTAGCTGAACACCATGTTAATGTATTACGTTTAAGTTTTGTTAACGTTTTTGTCTTTACGGCAATATGGCGGGCCTGATGTAGACTATAGAACTTTGCAGTATATTACTACAATGTATATAATATGTGTACTCCCAAGTTTGCGAAAAAAACTAAGAAATGGCCAAATTGTATACTAGCCTCATCGATCATTGCCGGTTATAGAATAAAATTATTTTTGATAGTTCACTGATTGATACCCATACAATTATTTTCCTGTTTTCGAATCTTAATTATGTTACACCTAGTACCTACATGAACTGTATTATAATATTATTCAATATTTATGCGTTGGTTTTGTTGCAGTAATCGGATTTGAAATGGCACTACGAGGCATCAGAGTAATAGAGCTGGCTGGTCTTGCACCAGCCCCATTCTGTGGCGCCATCCTTGCTGATTTTGGTGCAACTGTCATTAGGGTCGATAAGTTGAGTTAACAAAATTTTTACTAATACTTTCATTATTGTATACCGAGTTACATGGTACCTTTCTACTACCGGTATCGGTATAGTCATTATAATGGTTCTACAGTCACCGTTAATTTGAAGTTGTCTGCTCAAAGTGATTGGGAAGGTGAACGAGCATTATATAACAGTCAGAATGTTGACTGTAATGGCTGGTTTTCACGATTCTAGTAGACGTTCATGTTACTGGAGGCTTGTTTGCTTTATTACGTAAAGTAATAAACAATCTTCAAATAATGGGAAGGTTATATTTATATATTTAGAAAACTAGACTATATAGAATACTATATATTTTAGAAAACTAGAAAGTGAAGATCAAGCGCCAGTATAATTAAATTAATACATGGAATTTCCGTCATATAATGTAGTTGAAACTGTAAGAATAAAATAACTACACAATTTTTCTTATCACATTGCGTTCCAGATGAGGATTACTTCCAAAGGGAAAACATCTCACGATTCAAGAGTTTAGTCATGATATAGAAAAATATATTTTGAATCGATACATTTGAATAAAATACACTGTTACACTACCCAACTATGTTTTTTCAACTTTCAAGTTTTCAGTAATTATTTCTGTTGTGATTACATCGCCTAAGCACAATATTTTTCCAGAAATAATTTTGTTTCAGAAAATGTATTATTCTGATTGTTTTTACTTGACAATCTGTTATTATATTACATTCAAATCTATCTATAATCTATTTTCTTTTTCACAGATTGATCAAAGTCTTTATCCTGATTTTCTTGGACATGGTAAAAAATCGGTCGCTATCAATTTGAAAAATGGCGCAGGAGTCGAAATTTTCCGCAGGCTATGCAAAAATTCTGATATTTTGATAGAACCATTTCGGAAAGGTAAGCCATTCAATTCCTCATAAAAAGATACATTCGTTTTTCAACCACTCCTTTATTTCACTCTAATCATGAGGCAAAGTTTTCTTGTCTATATGTTTTATTACTTCAGGATTGTAGCTCATATCACAGATAAGGTATAATCTGTGAGGATTATAAGGATTAATACCTTATCTGTGCTCATACTCAACGATAGAAGTATTATTGCTGATCTCATTCCTGTATTACTGGAACAGGAAATTGAAATTTCATTTCCACAAACGATACAATGAATGAAAACATGTACTGAAGTTACTAATTCAAATATTCATGGTAGCCTTCATAGCGAATAAAAATATTAATTATCATAATATTAGAAAGAGCACTTCAATAAACCTAATGTAAAAGTCTAGTGGAAAAACTATTGGTGTAAATAAAACTTATTGTCCTACACTAGGAGTAGCAGCATTGAGAAAAAATATTTCTGATATAGAAATTGTATTTTTGATACTGATTTGTTTGCAGGTGTTATGGAAAAACTTGCTTTGGGCCCACAAGATTTACTTGCTGAGAACAAAAGGCTCATCTATGCACGATTGACTGGTTTTGGACAGGAAGGAATTTATTCCAAAAGAGCTGGTCATGATATCAATTATGTTGCATTGTCAGGTATGTATAACTTGATGTGGGAATTGATTTACATGTAGTTGTTGTTAGAAAGAACACAAAAAAACTAGTTAAATGTCGCCAGTCGACTGTTATCGTGTTGTCGCGCCTTTAGACTTGTATTTGTATACTTATTTCTCCAAAAATTTCCCAAGTGTTAATGGATGTAATGTAATGTATACATTACAAAACAAACTTTCACCATGTTGCCTATCAAGGGATAATTGGTTATGTTGGTGAAGTGGAACAACCCTACTCGGGTCTCCCCACTATAAAATAGCCATACGCTAAATAAATAAATGTATACATTCATACTCAACTGTAAGTATTAATATTGTATTTGCTTGCATTTCAAACAATTTCCAAAGTATGCGTAATGTTTATATGTGTGTTAATTGTAGGTCTACTGTCAATGCTTGGATGGGAAAGCGATAAGCGGCCGTCGCCGCCGCTCAACCTGATAGCCGACTTTGCGGGCGGATCGGTGCTGTGTGCGCTGGGCATTATGATGGCGCTCGCCGAGCGGACGAGGTCCGGCCAAGGCCAGGTGGTCGACTGTTCAATGGTGCCTTGCTTCGTGGATATTTCGTGGCCAGGGCTCCCAGCTATGGTCAAATCCAAGAGCCAAAAATTTGTGAGTTAAACCAATTTCTAACTTTATGTAGTTAGTTCCCTACCTGAATCGAGTTTGAATTCACCAAAATAGAATAGTGTGAATGTAAAATTTCATGGTTTGAAAATATTAGTGGTAGTAACAGCTTGTAAAACAAGAGACTAATTCCAATCCCTAACTCCAATCTAAATATGTTCAGTGATATTCATTTAATTTGACGCTTGGCATTAGATAGATAGAGAGATGATATTCCTTTGCCATCCTACTCTACGGCCATCAGCAACGATTAACTCTATTCATTATAATTAAATAATTCATAAGAAAATATTCAGGCTATAAATATTCCACTATAACTGTGTCCCGTATGTTCAAAATTCAGCAATTCTTGAATTAAATCCTACTCATCTTCATTTGGACGTTACAAAGTAGTAGATTTTCTAAAATGTGACAATAGCATTGAAGTTTCCATTTGAAAAGCCTTACCGTATTCTTGATAATTCATGGAGAGTTGAATCTTCCTTTTCTTTCCTGGGGAAGTGTACAAGTACTCTAACTTTTGTACAGTAGTGAAGGTGATGTGGGTGTGGATATCTCGAATGAATGAAAAGAGTAACAATAATTTAAAATGTACTCTATTTATTATTTCATGTTTTATTCAATGTTCTGCACATTTATCCGGATATACTTCGGTGGAATGAGCTCAAATAATATTATTATATTCTTTATTTGATTGGATTGTTGACAGTCTGGATGGAGGTGCTTTTTTCTATGACACCTACGAGACCAAGGATGGCAAGTGGATGGCCGTGGGTGCCCTGGAGCCGCAGTTCTACAGTCAGCTGATCAATGGCCTTGGTCTGGACGAGGAGCAAGTGCCTCAGATTTGTTTGGCTGAGGACGGCGAAAGGTTCAGAAAACTATTCGCTCAGATTTTCAAATCAAAGACGAGGGCCGAATGGTGTGAAGTAAGTAGCCTACTCTCGTCTCTTATGTGATTGACGTAATTATAAGCTTTCAATGTATGTTTTTTGTTGTCGACCCCCTGAAAATAACGATTTATTTCAATATAAAATTCGATATAGAATTATTACAGCTGAAATTCATATTTTATAAAGTCGCGAGAAGTTGAATCCAATAAAAGTTATGGGTTTAGGATGATTATAAAGGATACAGCGATGGATCCTATATAGAAAGTACTTATCTATTCAATCAATGTAAGAGTCCATTCATAGACACTAATGTATAAATAGGGACTTATTTTATCGAGAGATTATTCTTCAAACTCTACTAGAATTGAATGAATTCTAGAACGGAGTCACCCTCGCTTGAGTCTCACGGTTCTGCTTGTTGAATGATGCTACAATTTTAATTGAGGTGATCAGTATTCTGATAGCTTGTATTGGTGATCAATCAATACAACACTCCATCAACACTGGATATTAAACAGGCTATCTATTGCGCTACGGGGTAAAAATTATAATCTATTTTCAAGTCAGGTCAAAAACATTAAATGCTCCAAATCTGTAATGCTATTATTATTTTTATTCAGATTCATTGAAATTATAATTTCGGCTCCTATCCCCATTGGCTCTTATCCCCATTTGTTTGTTTATTGAATTACAATGCGGGTGAGTACGGGGGAACTATAATTACTATAATTAAAACGGGGGAACTAATCTTCAACGATAATTATTGTAGGCGCATTTGCTGAACCGGCATTCCAATTGAACATATTTATATTTGAAATGTATGACATGATAGCTTAGTTATGAAGTTAGATTTTCATTTTTCCAATACCTAGATTTCAAATGGTATCAAAATTGCATTAGACATTCGAAACCCCAGAATAAAGGTACTAAAATTGCTCGAGCAACTTTGTGTAACAATCACTTCTGGTTACAGGTCTTAGAGTTGGGAAAACGTATAACGGTTTGATTAGAGATAGTGCTGGGAAGCTTTTCACAGATAAACTATTATTATCTCGCCAGTTGCAGAATCATCAGTTTACAGTTTGAAGTCATCTTTTTCCAATCGGTGTTATTTTAATATATTTTATTCTCATTTTCTGTATTTTTTTGAAGAAAATCTATGATGTCTTGGCATTTTTCAATGAATTTCCATTTATCACGAGAAAATAAATGAGATTATGATTCTCAGTAGTAGGGATTGAGAAGGTTAAAGTCGTAAAGCTAAATGTAGCCTGAATGAAATTCATTCTCGTTACAATTAGGCTATTTGGAGTGATTCATGTGGCAGTCTGGAATCACGTCATGATGTTAAGTGATATCGAGGGTTTTTGGTTTTGATAGGGACAAGATATTAACTTTTCCTGAATTACCTCATCATTGCTTTTTCCATCGTTCCCGATCAGCATCACTCACAGAAAGACGTTATCCCCTTTGGGATATTGTTAGCAAAATTATCAATGGCTTCACTTTCACGAATTATCAGCTTCTAAAAACAATCCAGCCAATTTTTGTGAATACAAAAATTTCTATTCGGTACTCAAGAGTGATCACTTAATAAATTTCTTTTGAAATTTGCACCGTTGAGTCAGACTTGAACATAAAATTTCACTGTACCATGCTTTGTACTGTAGAATACACAAGAGAAGGAGCAGTATAGTAGAGTACCCTACATGTATTTGCCTCAAGAGGATCCAGCCAATTGAAAAAGGATTTGATACACAATTATAAAAAAATATTAGGCCCAATATTTATATCGCTCAATATAATATAGATTGCAGATTTTTCATTTAAAATTGAATAATTGTCAATAACAATGTTAAGAAGGCTTGTAATGGACTTTGAGTCTGTGCGTCGTATGTGAATAAATAAATAAATAGGTGAAGGCTTATTGTTATAAAAATCTGTGGTGTTGATATTACAGTTGATTCAATTTTCATTAGAAAAAAATAGTCTCCGTAGTAATTAAAATATGATAATTTTCCTTAAATTCTCAAGAAAGTACTTTTTAAAAGTACAGTACTAGAGAATTAGTTTTTATAGTTCTATTAAACAATTATCGTGTAACACAGGTATTCGATGGACGAGATGCTTGTGTCACACCAATTCTGAGTCTTGAGGAAGCAGCGCTAAACCAACACAACATCGATAACAAGACTTTCTCGAAAAATGCAGATGGTGCATTTTCACCAAATCCAGCACCTATTCTTAGTCGTACCCCAGCCAAAACAAACTTCCACAAGTGTAATCCAGGATGTGGAGATGATACAGAACAAATTCTATTGAACGATCTAGGATATTCAAAGACTGATGTTGAACGGTTTGAAGATTTAGGCGCCATAATGAGAAACAAGTTGTGAAAATTTTACCCATATTGAGAAGTAGTTCACAAACATCAGCGCGCCAAGTGAGAGACTGAGAAACAACCTGGGGGGATTGAAGCTTGGTTATCATTGAATCAAATGTAAAAATGCCTGTTTTCAAACCCATCGTATTTGATAAATATTCAGCCAAAATATTCCAGTAACTTATAAAATCAAAGCTACGATGTTTAAGAACACTTCAGTTGTCTCTTTAAGAGAAAAGAAACAAAGATAATTTTAATTTGATCCTCTTTCCAAAAGCATTCCTTTCCAAAAGAGAGTGAGATATGTAGTGGTATAAAAATATAATATTGAACAAAAATAGATGAAATATGGAAAATATAATGTTGTAATTGAATTAAATATTATTTGTGTGAAATAGTTTATGTCTCTGGAATAATAATGTTTATTATTCTTTTGGAGTGGTTCGTAGCCGAGGGCGATAAGCGCCTGTCTGATAATCCAAAGGTTCCAAGATCGAATACAGAATCATACATACGATACCGATGGTTACTCATAGCGGGAAGTTCAAACTTCAAAAATCCTAACCTAGCAAGAAGAGTCTAGCAACAAGATAACGAAAATTCTGATAAAAGTACTTTAATCCAATTAATACATTCATTAAAACACCTTGAAACCACTAAATAATTTATAGCAGTAAAGTATTGATGATACTTTGATGATTTAATTGAATTCTATCTCAAAATCGTGTTTTGTTCCTATCTCACAATGGTTAAAATCCCCCAAGTTGTTCACTCTCTCTCACCTAGAGCGCGCTGATCAGGTCTATGAGCTACTCCTCAATAGAACAAATTCTATATTCATACGTCTGTTAGCTTTTATGTTATATAATATTATTGACTTAA
This sequence comes from Laodelphax striatellus, assembly GCA_017141395.1. Lineage (NCBI taxonomy): Eukaryota > Metazoa > Arthropoda > Insecta > Hemiptera > Delphacidae > Laodelphax > Laodelphax striatellus. The sequence continues at coordinate 25,131,401 of CM029531.1, forward strand.
TTAATATGTTCAATTTTTCAAGAACTCATATACACGGACTTGCAGTAGGCTAATTATTTTATTTATCAAACATCAACATATTTTTTATAACATCCAACATCATCAAATTGCTTTAAAGTTATAAAGTAAAGTTTTAAACTATAATATTATTGTAGGATAATAAAACAGTATCTAAAAATACTTTTTGAATTAACTTCAACTTCAGCTGAAAAAGTTACTGGGAAATGTTTAAACGTTTTTTAAAAATATTTTTATTTTTGGACTTCATGTTTTATAATTGTTTGTTCGATATTTTCCTGAACTCAAAATGTACAATTGCCTAGGCAATTAACATAGCTCCTTAGTCAGAAAATTCTATCCAATTCAGAAAGTTGTATCTCTGTTCATATACCGTATTCAATCCCGCTATATCAAATTAGTATTAATAGGTTCAAATTGTAGATAAATTATTTATCCTGAAACTCTAAGCAAAAAGATCATATTTGATCGTCAAAAATTGTCATGTGTGGAGTTATTTGATATAGGCATGTGGAGTATTATAGTTGGTTAGTCTAGTTATGATGATTTTTATAATTTTTATAAGACAACAAGCTTCCGTTTATGTCATAACTTAAACAATATTCTCCAATATTTTCTGCATGTTAAATTAATAGAGTAATATTATATATATATATATATTTCAATTATATTTTTTATTTATGTGCTGAAAAATTTGTATCATGATATTTTTCGGATTTAATGAGAATAAAGTCGTTTATTTGTTCATTCAACAAATATTTTTGTAATGTGTCGATTGCTGACAGAGTATTCTTGTCACACACACTTAGCGCTTAAATTGATCAAAAGATTAAAAAATGTTCGAGTTTAGTTATCGGATTGGTACGGTAATAAATTGTGTTAGACTTTCAACATGTGACCTCATTTCTTCTCGAAAGAGCATTATCGCTCTGTTTGAAATAAGGAGATACACTTCCATACCACATTGCTGAAGTAGTATGCTATTCGTCAGGCTGGGGAAGGCCTGCCGAGTAACATACCGTCCATTGTCATTTCATTGACAGCTATATTATTAGATAACATCAACGTATGGAAGAGCACACTTTTTACTAGGTAGCTGATGCTTCAGAAGGCCTAAACTGTTGGAACTTGACTTACTTGACCTAAAGAAACAAGACAGACTATTATAATTTCTAAGCAGCAAATACAGTGAACTTAGCGGACAGTGTGTGTTCGTTTCCTAGTTCACGGTGTATCATGAAGGTCGTGGTGTGAGTGCGATACTGTGGAGGTCGTCACAGCGACAATTATGGTTTCTTTCTGTTGTTGAAAAAACATTACTCAATGATTCATCTCCATCTTCATAAAGATTGTAGGACAACAATGAACGTTTAATTACATATGTTATATAAGAATAAATCATAATTTTATATATTAAAATAATTTTGTGTCCAACTTTGGAAAGTTCGATTGAGTGATTTTGGTTTGCGCCAAAAGAAAGATAAAGAATCGAAATTTTGCAGGCTCTATTTGTTTTTCAAAAATAATCATTCCAAATAGGAGATATTTGTTGAAAAGATGAAAAGGTTTCCTGATGTTTTATAGCCCAGTAAAATAGTACATTCTACCTTGCATGAAATGGGGTAGTCGGTTTCTTTTTTAAATAATGTTTATGGTAGTCCTGGGATGCTAAATCCAAGTTTTAGACCTCGGCAAACTATGGGATCATCTCCAAAAATCGTTCAAAATAGCACAGAATTTTGCACTTTTTGTGCATTTATTTAATTTTCACCTGAAGAATCCTGTATAGAGACATTGTACACAGTTTTTAAAGTATATTAAATTACCTTCAATTTGAGACCCCGAAGCCGACACAGGCACCGAAAGGCCACACCATTGTAGGTCCAACCGTTTGCAGAGATACAGCTCTTCAAAGTTCATCAAATTAACGAAATGGTCACCCTTTTTTCAATTTTTTAGCGCCTTTCGAAATTTTGACCAGAAGAATCACTTTGTCATTCAGTTTCAAATCAGACCATCCACTTTGTTTGAGAAGAATCAATTTTCATAAATACCTGAAACAATTTGATACCTAATCGAGACCACCCTGGTTATTGCCCGTCTGCCCAACCGTTTACGAATACAGCTCTTCAATTACACTTAAAATTATCGATCAATTTTAGGCCTCTTGTTTTTACATCACGCCACATTGGTCAATTTTGACCGAGGATAGATATCACTTTTCGACAAAATGTGACTTTGTAAAGCTCATTAATTATAAATCGATAATTTAAAAGCTACCAATCTCAGAAAACCGTTTCTGAGATATTAGTGATTTAGAAAAATATGTCTGATTTATAATTGAAAATATCTTGAAATTTTCACATATCTGGTGCGGAATCCATTCATTTTCTCTGAAATTCTGTATCTTCAAAGCGGTATAACATGAAGAATCAATTTTTCCTATTTAACACATTCAACACTTTATATTCAATATGGCTGATTCAATTACCAATCAGACTTGAAATTTTAAGAACTTTGAAGGCCGTTTGCGCAAACTATCAGGCTCTTCACAATGACCAATTTAGTCGTCAAATTGTAGGTAATTTAATATACTTTGAGAATTATGTTGAATGTCCTATTCGAAAAAGTGATACTTCACATAATTGACCAAACAAAAACAAGTGAAAATTACGATAATTTGATAAACTTTGAAGAGCTGATAGTTTGCACAAACGGTTGAGCCTACAATAACAAATTTGGTCTCAAGTTGTAGGTACTGATTGAATCAGCCAAAACTATGTTGAATGTGTTATATGAAAAAATTGATTCTTCAGGGTCATAATTGAAGAAATGTAGAAAAAAGTGGATGAATTCCTACAATTTGATTAACTTTTCAGTTATCTCGCAAAACTATTGGGTCTACAATAATCAATTTGGTCTCAAATTGTAGCTTTTTAAATTATCTTTCAAAATTTTGCTAAAGTCGCGAGCAGTTTTGAAAAGTGATGCTGTCACGGTCAAAATTGACCAAATGTCGGAAAACAAGTGAAAAATTACGATAATTATGAACTTTGAAGAGCTGTATCTCGTAACGGTGGGTCACAATACAACCAATTAGGTGGGTATCAAACAAATTGTAGGTGGTTTGAATTTACTGAGCGTTCAACCGCCTGTGTTGAATGTCCCATATGAAAAAGTGATTCTTCAGGGTCAAAATTAAGAGAAAATTGAAAAAGGTGAATTTTCGTTAATTTGATGAACTTTGGAAGAGCTGTATCTGCAAACGGTTGGACCTACTAATGATAAATTATGGTCTCAAATTGAAGGTAATTTAATATACTTTGAAAAATATGTGGGTACAATGTCCTATATGAAAAGTGATTCTTCAGGGTGAAATTGGCCAAACGTAGAAAAGTGCTAAATTCCGCCATTTTGAACTTACATTTTTGGAGATGATCCCAGGGTAGTTTGCCGAGGTCTAAAACTTGGATTTAGCATCCCAGGACTACCATAAACATTATTAAAAAAAGAAACCGACTACCCCATTTCATGCAAGGTAGACCCTATTTTTGATGACAATTTTACTGGGCTATTATGCCACTATCTGTTGGCATAAAATATACTAAACTATTAATTCCCTTGAGTTAGTTTGTAAAATGACACTAGATAGTGCCACTAGACAATGACACTATATAGCTATAGCTTAGAAGCTAAAGTGCTGCAAGGATTTAGAAGATTCGATTTGAATTCTTCATATTATAATGATTTCGAGTATGGCAATAACGCTTCATGAGTCAGTTAAATAGTGTAGTACTTATATTGAGTTTAATTATAAATTCCCACAACAATTCTTCATCCAATTTCTATCGAATCCTCTCCTAAGCTTTTGTTAAAGAAGATCTGAGTTGGTTTCCAATGACAACATAAATAGACAATGATAGCATGACAATGACAATATAGATGTCCAATATGCATAAAACTAAAATGGTTTTTTTGAGTAGGATGTACCTACACGGTTTTATGAAAACGTATAATATTATTGTTTCTTCCTAGGTCTACTGCTCAGCAACTTTATAGTGTACATAGGTATTTATGTCTTTTACATTTAATAGTATCAAAAGAGCTACATTGATTGGAATAATCATTCTTTTGCTTCGAAACTAGATTTGAGCCTAAGCAATGCTATTATGAATCATTCAAAAACATTCTTGTGGAATTATTCTTGAATGATGGATTTAATTTAGATAGGTATGATTTCAAGGTTGAGTTCAAAATGCTTGAGGTATTATTCAATATTAGTGCAAAATTCTCTTTGATGGGTGAGAGAAGTGATGGAGAAGCTTGATGACATTGAGAGATTTGCTAGAAGAAGAGTTCTCTCACTTCGAATAGTGTTATACTCGAGATGATAAAAACTCGAGAAACAGTATAAACCGTGAGAATGTTGCAGCTTCAGTTTTGATAATAAGTTACTCTATAATCTGGAGTGTCCTTAATATATGGATGAATGAGTATGCAAATTGTCGACTTCATCCTTTTGTATTAAAGGGAAAAACGCTTTTTCTCAGTTCGCACAGTTCATGAAGTGGGTTAAGTTCATGTGATAAAAAAATATTAAATTGTCCTTCCATTTCAATGTAAAGGACTCCAGCTCACTTAATTGAAGTCATCTCATGTAAGTTATAAGAAGAATTCTTCAGTTACTACTGTAGGGGATATTGTTCCCCACTAGGTTCCCCACTTAGGGAGGTGTTTCCTTTTAAAAGAAGGAATGGCCAAAAAACAAGTGAGTGAACTCGATCATTCACATATAATAGTTAATTGAACGAAATTCCTAATTATTATATGTGGCATTAATTAGGAATTTCGTTCAATTAATAATTAAGATTTAACAGCAACTGAATAGGTGCAGTATCTCATTTCCTTCATATCTTCATATCTTCATATCTTGCTAAATTGGCTAAGTCAAAAATGAACGCTGCTATACAGAAGATCTCCGGTAGTCAAGTGGCTAAGGCGCTGGAACGGCAAACCAGAGGTGCTTGGTTCGATTCCTGCCCGGGGAAAGGTTTTTTGTGCAGCAACGTTCATCTAATTTCCGTACTTGCTATTATTCTGTTGTCAATGTTTGTAGTAGCAGAAATCTTCAGAATATTATATGGCATTAATTAGGAATTTCGTTCAATTAATTATTATGATTTAACAGCAACTGAATAGGTGCAATATATCATTTCCTTCCACATTCACATATAGTTTCAAACAGTTTACATAAAGATCAGTTTTCATTGACTGGATAATGTAGTCAATGAAAACAGTCTATAATCATAGACTGGATAAAATAGGAGATAAATAAATAACAATAGATACAACATACAAAATAAAATGATATGATCAATTTTGAGCGATTCTTCCTATGATCATCTTTCTTAGATTTTTTATTACTCTATTCTTAAGATATTTTATTACTCGAGATTCATTGAATCATACCGTGTCATTGGTCAGCGACAATAACAATAATTATTGTTTATCGTATTTTTCACTGTGTTAATGTTAGCAAGTTGTTTTCTTCTGTGCGTGAATGGTGAGACTGGTGAGAGGGATGATGATGAGAGATGCTCTTACTGCTTTAGGTGGGTTCTGGAGTCACTGGAAATAAGCAATTTTGATCCACATACAAAATATTTAGCAGAGAAGGCTTTGGCAGTGGTCACCCTTGCAACAAGAGTAGTAGGTAGACGTCTCTTAACACTAATCTGAGTGATTAGATGCTTGAGAAAATGAGCTTGTCAAATATTACTTAATTAAATAACAGAGTAATCAGATTTGTGCATAATAGAATAAGATACCGGTACAGTATGTATATACAGGGTGTTTCAGAACTCCCTACCAATACTCTAGGGTATTGTTCCTGGGTAAAAAACATATCTAAATATCATATTTAAATTATCCAGAAGTCCTTATAGTTACTCACACAGCTGCCATTTTGTTTTTGTCTCTTATTACTTTTTATCTCAATAATGGTGAAACATATATGGAATTGAAACTTTGCACCAACATTTATGACAACAAGACAAAGCTAAAAAAACTATGACAATTTTTCAAATTCATAAAACAAAATGGCAGCCATTTAAAATTTTGTTTCTTGAATAACTCGGAAACCGTTGATATTACGAAAATTTTACAAGAATAACTTTTTTTAGTAAATTTAATTACAAATCGATTGAAACCTTATTTGTTGAGATTGGACCAATATTGACTGAGATATGGCCGCTTTAGTGATAGGTGACCGCTGGAGGCTAGTTACAGTGCATCCTGGTCTTGCGGCTAAAGTCTGTTACAACAATGCAATAGTCTCCGTCTGCTTAGCATGTTATTTTGAAGCGATTTTAGATAATTCTGTGTGAATTTTAAAGACAGTAAAAAGGAGTGCAACTAACCTCCAGAGGTCACCTATCACTAAAGCGGCCATATCTCAGTCAATATTGGTCCAATCTTAACAAATAAGGTTTCAATCGATTTGTAATTAAATTTACTAAAAAAGTTATTCTTGTAAAATTTTCGTAATATCAACGGTTTCCGAGTTATTCAAGAAACAAAATTTTAAAATTTTAGTTTTATGGACTTGAAAAATTGTCATAAGTAGCATTGTCTAGTTGTCATAAATGTTGGTGATTCTATATGTTCTATTATTGAGATAAAAAATAAGTAACTAGGACAATTTAAATATGATATTTAGATATGTTTTTATTCTCTCAAGTGCACATATTGACTAAGATGAAATGGAAAATATTGATTCAAAAGAGATTTAACAAGAAGCTAGAAATATTTCAGTGAATGCAATAATGATACTCGTTAATCTTGACAATTCGGGAAATAGTTTGTCATGACTTACCAGCTTAATAATCTGGCTGAATGGTCCACCTCATTTTTGGACCCTTTAGGATGCAAGAAAAACTCTCTTGATCAATTGCATAATTCGTTATTGATAAACTATCCTTATCAAAGAATGGGCGTATCCATCTGGACTTATTCAGAATCTATTTTAATTGAATGAATATTATCAACTCACTTGATACCACCTTGGCTAGATTTGTCTTTTTTATTCAAGAAAGGTCAGCCACTTTCGGTTTCGGTTGTTTATTATTATTAGATAAAAAAGATAAGTTATAACTGATATGCTTTGCAAAGTAATCAATTCACTGAATAGAAAATATGTCGCAAGATTATATGTGTCAAAATGATATATAATGTCAAAATTATAAACTGTAGGAAAGTGTTTCTTCTGGGTACATAGCTCTCTCCTCTAGAGAGATGGTACATGGACCTCTTCGATTATCAAAGTTCTTGTCGAGGAAACTGTAAAAATTTGAAATAATTGAATATCGTCACTTTCATGCAATCAAGAGAAATAATATTCTCGACGTTTTTCTATATTATAGGATTGTAAGGAATAATAACCTTCCTAATCTCTACTACTGCACAATATTTAGTACGGAATAGAAGTAGCCTATAGTATACATACGGATTCTACCACCTCTCACAACCACTTTCACTCCTCTATCTCTTGGGAATGTTTATTATTTATGCTAAAAGGTTTGTCCAAATATTTCCTATGCTGTCTTGTGCATGGTTAATGCGAGGTTGATGAGAGGTGAATGAATTTATGGCGGGTATGGTATGATGTTGAAGCTCATTAAACCCATTTAAAACAAGGTTTCAAATTGTTTTTCAAAAAGGATTCTTTGTTGGTTCATAAAATGAATAACTATTTCGTAAAGGTTTTAGCAATTACATGGCTAATTATTGTGAATACATGCGTAGAGATAGGCTTCGCATCTCCTCTATTCATCCTCATTCCATTGATCAATAATTTCCCCTCACTTTCCTTAACCTTTCTTACAATCCACACTTCATAGCCTGTCTTCTTTGTTGAGGACTAACGAGTAATAAATAAAAATCAACTTCTATTGGTGTTTTTTAAAAAGTAATGACTAGTTGCTTGCTGCTAGATTACGATTCCAATTACCTTCTCAACGTTTAGAAATACTCTTAGTATTACGTTAATGTTAAAAGCTGAGATATAGATAAACTTAGCTACTATTGTTGAAAAAAAAATCAGTGTTGTCGTAATTGATTACTAAGAGATTGTACACATGATGAAATCCATAATACAAGAAAATCTTTATTCTCTGCTCTGCAATTCAATTGAATATGTTTTCTCTTACCTAACGATATCGTTATCCTAGTTAACAATTATGAATGGAAAATTTCCAATTATGGTATTGAAAAGATAATAATAGTATAGAAGCCCCTTTTCAAATAACAAAACATTGGATCAATGTTCATCAAACAAACATTATTTCATCAATGTTCTCTGTGAAAAAACTCCATGTGTGTGAAAGTGTCATTTGAATTCAATGAATAGGCTATTGATGAACAGTACTTTATCATAGACGTCCTGGGTTGATTCGTTCATTGTCACCTGGACCGGAGTCTTAAGATGGCTCCCTCTGTGGTGGGCCTGAAGAACGATTCAGGGTTTAATTTAAAGGTTTGTGGGTTTTGGGTATATTCAGGGTTTGGCAATCTGGCGAATCCTCCCTCTAAAATTTAAATAATTTGATCGGATAGCTTACTTGAAACTTTAATGTTCCTGCGAGTGAGGAAGTTTTGTGTGAACGATTTAGCAAATATGGCGATTTAGAACGATTTCAATCCCCCGATTTAGAACGATTACCGTAATTAATTTTCATACCCACATGAACTCTAGGCTTGTACGATTGTCAAAATATTTTTAGTGAACTGGGATCGAACCAGGAAGCTTTGTTTCATCAGAAATTAATCTGATAATCTATATTATTCAGAAAATTTGAATATATTATTATAAAAATCCAAATTTCACAAGGGCTCTTGCTCTTCAAACTACAATAATTTGGTTTTAGCAATGCAATAGCGAACCCTTTCTTATTTGCATTCTGCTCAGTTTGGCACCACCTCTTTAGAGCTGAATGAGAGGTAATTATTGCGTTTTTTGATGTACTGTATTTAAATTTATCAATTTCTTGATCGAATATCTTCTTAGAAATTATTCAATACTCACAAAATTGAAATAACAGTACCTACATGAGGACATGGATGGAGCTCAAGACTTTTGTTTTATCGTGACATTTTTATTAAAGCAATATAATATATTCATTGAGAGGTTGATGTATTATATAATATATTATATATTTGATATAATCTAACTATCTCTAAAAATATAACCTTATAAATAATCATGATCAATCTCTTATTACACAATCAATTATTGGTCGCTCTCTTCCAATGATTACAAACTTTGAGGATCTCTCTGTAGTTCTTCTCAATGCACTTCTTTAGCCTATGTCTCTTATTGTAATGATGATTGTGAACTTTTAGGATCTCTGTCGCTACAGTAGTCCACTTATTTATGGAAATCTTTTCAATTGACTCGTCGAATTAAATCTCACAGATCACTGATGACGAGAGGTTTGAGAGTCACGAAAAACCATTTACAACTATTTGAGTGAATTACAATAATTCAGATTTACAAGGTTGAATAGGAAGGTGTGTTCACACACGAATGGTTGAACACGGAATTCCAAGATGATTCGTGTTCGACAGAAGATTGAAAGATGAAATGTTCCGGATTTGGTCGTGCTTGAGTTGCTCTTGCTTGAGAAATTCAAAGTGTTGCGCCGAAAATATGAGATATAATATACCGTCATCAAATTTGCGTGCTAAAAAATGGCTGAAACATGTTGTTCTCGTATAGTGAGAGAAGGCCTGTGGGCTGTGAATGGTCTCACGAGACTTTTGAGCTCAGTATTTCCTTGTTTACAGGCAGATAGACTTACCGCCAATAGAAAAGGGAAGGAAGGTCCTTGCGCCAGTGGGGTCTGGTCAGCCTCGTCTTGACCGGTTGCTTGTTCAGTTCCTTCGCTTCCTCCACTTCCTGACTGCCCCAGGCACATAAATATTCTCCACTCTACGTCTAGCTGCTAGCACCTACTTTTTTTGTGAACATCAACACTGACACTTGATGCTGCTTCGTCTAGTAGATAAATTTCAATATGCTAATGCTGCAGAGATTCGGCTTTTAGAAGAAACTTAGTCCACACTGATAGTGACGAGATTGAACGGGAAACTATGAGAGTAGAGCTGTGTGGGAGCTAATGATGAAAATAACCTGTTTTTTTTACAGTGATTATAATGACATAGGATGACCCATTCTTATTTACAGAGATTGATGACTTAATGAGACTTAACCTTACATAAAACATGAATTTGGTTATTGATTTCGATTTTTTAAAGTAGCCACGAGTAAGTTATACCATAGAGAAAGGTATGCTTTCTCACCTGTCACCATAGAGAAAGCATACTTGGCATATGCTTTCTCTATGGTTATACCTCGTGGTATAACTCTGAATTATAACATGAGTATAATACTGAATACTATATTCGTATTAGTATTATTATACTTGTATAATACTGTTGTTCTACTTCATGTAAGATACCTCTGATCAATCTTCCAAGAGCCAGAGTAGTTGGTATATTTGGTACAGTCTCTTCGAATATCACCAACGTGATAAATTGGGATCACAAATACCGATCACATAAATTTTCCAGCTATCAATCACAGTTTCAGTGTTTGCTTTCCTAAGTTAAAGTTTTAATAATAAGGTGTTTTAGTTGTGTGCTTCGCTGCTTCCTACCTGACATCGGAACGAAACCATGATAATTATTAGCACATCTTCTCACATCTTTCTCAATGCTATATAGATGCGCGATACTATACGAAGTCACGTTATGATATTTTATCATACTAAAAAAATCTAGACTTCTCTGCAAGTAGAAAATTTATAAGCAATATTTTCGAGATAATAAAAATATGTTATTACTTATAATAGGCTACCTGTAATTCACATGTTTTGAGGAGTGGAATGCTGTGTAATAGTTTAAAAATTACAATACTTTGCAAATAAGAGACGACAGAGACAGAGCTAACATACTATCAATAGATATATTTGAAAAGCATATTATTTTTATCATAATAGTAGGATCTCTTGTCATTTCTCCCCTGGAAAGAACAGGAATCTTTCTTATTGTTCTTTTGCTACCGTGGAATAAATCATGTAAGAAGTGGATGCATTAGCTTTGCACATACATTCGTCATCAAAACTTACAACTTGTACAAAACAGAGTACTTCACACTTACTGAACTGATAATAGTAGGTGTAGTCATGGACAATAATGTAATGGGTGATTGATATGGATGGTCCACTGTAATGACACCCAACATATTTTTTAATATCCCTTTCATGTAGTACAGTACTTGAAATGTTATTTCAATGCTTCGAAAATATGCATACGGTGTATTTTAAGACTGTAAGAAGGAAATAATTATGGAACTACCTTGACTACAAGTGACGGTGTAAAATGATCGTCATTTGCTTCGAATTTCTCAAAAATCGGTTATTAAAATAATATGAAACAGTTTGGAAAGAGAGGCTTTTGTTCAGCTTTTCTTTCTATAATAATCAACAAAGTTCATCTATCGTCATTCCCAGCAACGGAAAGGGTGATTAAAAGTATAATGTAGTACTTATTTCTTATTCAATATTTTGTATTCTTTTTGTGTATCAAGTGGCATATTTGATATAAGGATATCGTATTGAATATAAGGTATGAGTCATTCTAGATTAATAAATTGGGATCCGATCTATAAAGTCAATTCAAAGTGAATTCGAAATACAGTGATGCTGATTGCCAGAAATAAAAAAAACTCTCATTTTTCTATAGCTTCAACAATATTTCATGGATAAAGTGGTTCCCCCAAATAAGAAGATCTAATTATCTCCCTATTGTAAAATGTTTTCATACTCCCTAATGCAAAATAAAATATCTGATGGATGGGATATCTGACTTTAGATCATTTTCCAATTAATTGTGCGCAATCTGTTCGATCGGGATTGATTTATTGCAATCGAGCCACTCTCAAACTACCACACTAGACACCTCACAGAATATGACTCCTTTCCGATCAATCAAGAGGCTTCAAATCTACCTCTTTGAAAGTAGTGATATTATTCAAAATTATTTGTTTGCCTATTGCCTTATCAAAGTCAAACAAATAGAACTCCCTCATAGAACTTACTCATCAATAATTACGAAGTTGGAAAAATTGAGTGAATGGCAATGCTAATTATTTTTAAAGCTCACAAAAAAGAATACCGTGAAATTCTTTTATACTATTTCAATGGCATTAGTGTATGACAAATTCATTAAGAATGTGTTTATCTAGAAAAAAGACTGTGAGAGTCACTGCGAGTCTGGCAGCTATCATTTCCGAAGTCAGGATATGATTACAGAATTCTGTGGAATTCTAAGTCAAGATCTACATTTCAAGTTGACCTCGACGGAAAATATAACTCTACAACCAGTTATTTGTTCACAAACCAATCATTCGCCGTCTCTTCAATATTTCTCTCCCTGACTTTGTACAACGTCGAGGTGACTGAACTGTGCAGCTTGAACTGAAGCTGAGAAGCATGTGACTTATCCAAACTATACTACATATAACTTATAAATAACAAGCCCTTCTCGTTATTTTGAGGGCGAAAGAGATGAGCATGGTAAAATGGATACAGATCTGTATCGATAAGGCCAAAAGATCGAGAGATCCCTTAAAAGATCGACCGCACTCCACCATCACTTATCACATGCCCTTCGTAATTTTCTCATCTTTGATTTTTCTTTAAGATCACTAATAGATCGATCATGCTTCAAAATAAAATGAAGAAGAATAGATAGAGAATTGATGATTAGATAAAGAAAAATTTCAATAAAAAAAGTTCAAAGCTCTCTCTATATATATATTGCGAGCTTTGTCTACAGCTGTTGCCGTCTCTCGCATCCTAACCGCCTCCACCTCTGTCTGTCAAAGCAATCTTCCTCCGTCAACCCTCTTGCCCGCATTGCCACCTCTATACCATTCCTCCAAGAGTGCTTAGGTCTTCCTCTCTTCCGGTTCATTTCAGGAGTCCAATCACATAACATTCTCGGCCATCGCTCAGGAGGCATCCTCCTTACATGCCCATACCAATTTAAACTTTTCATTTCTATCACATCAGAAATACTCACACTCACACTCATTTCTCTCCGAATATCATCATTTCTCACTTTGTCCATTCTGGTATACCCACAACACCGTCTCCAATAGTCCATCTCCAGAGCCCTTATCTTTGATTCATGCCTCTTATGAATTTCCCAGGTTTCTGCACCATAGGTGCCAATGGTTTCAACTATAGTCGTATATTCTTATTTTATTTTCCTTGGTTATTTGCTTACTCCATAAAAGCCCGTTCAATTGCTCTCTCACTTTTCATAATATTCTCTTCTTCGATTTTTCTTTACGATCTCTCATAGATCAATCAATTCTGTTGTATCATATTATATTAGTGCTCTCAGATTCATACCGGGCTATTTCTCTACGGTGAATTCTCCGGTAAATGAAGTTATTCACTCAAACCTTAGTTCTGTAATAGGATTGGACAGTTGACTGAACTACTAAGACAATCACGCATTGGAGGAGTTTCCTCATTTTCCTGGAAACCAGTTTTTTCCTGTTTATCGAGAAAATGAGCAGTTACTCAGAGGTGCAGATAATTTCACCGTTCCCCATCTTCGAATTATAAACCTCATTCACCTAATACAAAAATCCAAACCATTCCTAAATCGCCCATTCCAAAATGAAACTTGTTTTTGAGAAAAATCTATCTTCATCGAAAAGGTCCTCTTTATCGTAGTTTTCATCCGAAACCAAAGAAGTGCTCACTTGAAAGTAGCTGAAGGCTGACTATTGTTAGTATAGTTACCAATGTTCAGTCAGTAAGATAAACATCTTTAGTAGGAAAAGTGTTGGGTTTTGAATAAAAATTCTTTTCAGTCCTCCAGATTAACCAGTCTAACCAGTGGTTGACGAGCGTTTAATTAGCGCAGCATTAAATAATTAAGCAGATTTGAGCAATAAGTACAGTACCGTAATGAAAATTGCGTAGCCTACTCCTTTACAGCGACGGTTCTTGGTCAGCACCACTAATTTTAGATATGAGCTTAAGGGCCGGTTTCTCCAACGTCAGTTAAACCAATTTTTAGTTTAAACTAGTCGATTTCAATGTTAGCATCATTGAATTAAAATCACTTCTGCGTGTGCTTCTGAACCCACCTAAAATTTTAGGTAACTACATTCATATTTTATCATCATCTCTCCTATTATTCTTCCACAAGTCTCTAGGACTCTAGGCAAAACTATGAAAAACAGAATAGAGAGGATAGGGTAGAATGTAATAGGATGCTGGTAAACAATGAATAATTTTATTCAATCATATTGTAATATTTGTATTTCTCATTTGCTTAATATATAATTCAACAACTGAGTTAATTATCTCCACTGTTGATGTGTTTTGATGTTCTAAACTCATGAAAGATAGAAATTTACTATTTTTAAACCATTTTATATTATTTCCACACCCTTACAAATACGAGTAATTTAACCATTCACCTCTACATGAATATTCTCAGACATCAAATTTCAAACATGGATGAAAATTTCTTTCTTGAAAAAGGGATAGTTTTCCAATATTATCTTTCCAATGAAACAACGCGCTCTCCAATTTTCTACAATTGAACGTATTTTCTTGCCCTTGTTTTATAATTAGTTTGAGCAAAGACCAATTTGATATTACACTAGTTTTCTTATTTGTCACCCTAATTTTAAGTAGAGCATGAAATCGCCAAAAATACTTCTTCATTGTGGAGTATGAGAATTTTAGCTCTTCTTACAACATCTAGATCAATCCATCCTTACTTTTAATTTCATGTTCTGCGTATTTTACTTGTAGCTGAAAGTTTTGTGTTAGAGATGAAATTATTTTTCCAGACCATCACTAAAAACACAAAAATTGACCTCAGGCTGTGAGTTGCATGAACTAGAAAGGGACAGTGCAGTAGCTCGAATCTTGAATGACAACCTTGCAAATTGGCAATTACTTTCATATTTTGTTTGAAAATATGATTTTCACTTTTTTCAGAGTGTACCTTTTAGGGGGGTGTAGTGTGACAGGAAGAATGATTTACGGTAATCGAAAACCAAAGGTGAAGGAGGTTTTTTCGAGCAAAACTCGAGTTTATGGAAGGAGGAACCAGTTCTTGTGGGACAGTCGGTCATTCTGTCCTTCTGGCATGTGAGCTGCAGCCGCCCCGACTGGTCTCTGCATCTCTAGCTCTGTACTCTGTGTGCTCTGTACTGGTCAAACAGTTAGTTTCCCTTGTGGCTAGCGTCAAAACAAAGCTAAGTATACCGTCACCACCACCGGTTAATACTCGACTCGCATGGTGTCATTATCCACATCGGAATCAAATAAGTGACTATTTTTGAACAATAAACTTCTAAGACCAAAGTTTGATATTGTTTGTAGCAATCCTTTGTGTTGTGCATTCGTGAGAATTCGCCGAATACTGCATACAACTTCATCTTTGTGACTGGAGCTGTCCTCATAGATTGAAAGGTAAGATATCAAGAAATATTCTATTCGCCTTCTCTAATATATCTGAAGAGTAGTAGTTTAATTAAGAGTAAATGGTTAGCTGAAGAGTAAAGAGTACAAATACAAATAACTTCAGGAATATTCGGTCACATCTAAAAACATTTTATTTCAATCACTGTTAACAACAAACCTATCCTTTTAAGAATTTCAACAAATTAAACATGGTTTAGGATCAATCATGAGTATTGAGGATTTCTATTATTGGTTTTGGATATCTAAGAATAACCAATACAATATGCTTTTCAAGTATTCGCCTAATCAAGCATTTTGAAGATGTTTTCCAAGAAAATTCCAACAAGTCTTTACAAAGTAGATTCAATAAATACTGATTAACACTTAACACTTTGGGTGATAATCAAGCTATTTTCCTTGATTTCTTCATATGGCCGGATATTTTTCTTCTCGTTGTTCTCCCGCCAATTTTAACAAAATTCAATGATTTTCTCTCAATCTCTCTAGTCTATCCTCCATTTGATTCCAATGAGTTAAAGAATCATTTTACTGTTACCTTCGAAGAGTGTAGCCTATCTGTTATATTTTGTTAACCATCACTTGATCTTAATAATTTTTAGTCCTTCCGTATCATACACATCGTAGGCTGCTATTAATAAAAATGCATGTATTTTTCAGTATATTTGCATCCTTAATCTGATTGAAAGCAACAATAAATTCTTAATAGGGTTTCTGAAATTAATTTATCGAAACACAATTTCACATTTTTAAATGAGTAAAACTGAATACCCTCAAGGAAATATCGATGACGCGGGTTCTCTCAACCTATATAATATGTCGATCCCTAGGATATAGAATATTTTTTTTGCGAGTGATGCCCTTATGAACCTTAGATTTGTTCGTGAGTAATGGGAAAGTTGATGATGAGAGGTGGATTTTAGGTAGCCGGTGTCATCGCGTGTCATCCAAAACACTATGGAGTGGCCCGAGAAAAATAGTTTGGTCACAACTGGGACCTTTGGCTTACCATACCAGCGAGAATCAAATTCGCTCACGCACTGCAAAATTGAATAAAAAATGTTACTAAAAGTAGAAGTTTATAGGCTGGTAATGAAATTTTACATCAACTTCGATTGAAATCACCAGTGCACAATATTACTCCCTAAAAGAATGTTGAATTTTTATGATGTTTGTATAGTTAAAGTAGAGGACATCTGTCATCATCACCCCTCCCATTACTCACGCATAAGCCTAGAGCTGATGTGGTCATCCTCCTCACAAAAAAGTGATAAATTGATAAAATTTAAACCATATTATGGATATAAAATGATTGGCTACTTGATTTTGTAGCCATGCAATTGGTATGTAGCGAAATTTATCAGCGAAGTTTAAATTTATTTATAGCGAAGTCTAGCCAGGAACCTACAATTAACGTTGCTCAATTTCGTACGGTAGCGGTTTTCTCAGGCACTCAATGGTGCGTCATAAATGCATGCACAAAAACTTGATAAAGTTATTGATCACAGTCAAATAGAAAACGAACAAGATAAGTTTGTTGTTATTAATCATTTTCTGATCTTACAAAATAAACAAAGCTACCTATATCATACCACCTATTCATGCTACCGGTTATCTGCCAGTGTTGGAACAGGTGATTTGAACGATTTGAAAAAACGTTGATACGCATTATTAGTTAGGCTTCAAAGTTGCTAAGTTATTATTAAATCGTAAAGCTCAGACACACTTCACCATTTTCAACTTTTGACGTCATCTGAACAACTTCCCTACCTACCTAGATGTCCTTCCACATGATACAAATCATCAATTTGAAGATTCAATGGATTCATTTGTAATCTTTTTTACGGTTTGGAGTTTTTCTTCAATAAAAAATTCCTGGCTGGAATCTGAGAACATAATTATTTTTGATCATTATCCCCCATAAACATAACACTAACTCGCTAGAAAACACATTAGAAAAGCATTTAAAGAAAACTCATCATTCAAATAGATTTATATCTTTCAGATGTGATCTCTTCGTCTAGACAAGAATTCTATTTCTTTGTGAGATGACTTCCTGACTTCTTGAAAGATTAAGAAAGAACTGGAGAGCTTACATCTTGATAGCAGCTTCTCACGGCTATCAATGTCAAATAATATTCTGAATCTCCTACTTTAACATTTACTGATATTTTACGTTTTAGCATAGATTACTGAATACAATACTTCTCAATTCTGCATCGCCATATGTATCTACAAATCTACATAGACCGTAGTCAATAGTCGTTCATGTTTCAAGTTTGTAGTTTTACGTTTTTTGAAGATGACATAGCTGCAATGGAAGTTTTTTCTAGACAAAATTCAAGATTTCCTCGTTAATCGTGGAATTTTGAAGAAAAAGGAAACACAGTAATAATAGCTTTCATAGTCACTTCTTATTACGGTATAAATAGTTTTGACTTTATGACTTTCGAAATGCTACTGGGGGATGGATATCACACATAAATGAGAATTCCTACTGAAGTTCTCTTTTTATGATATCTAGAGTTCCATAAAAGAACTGGCAGGCTGAGAGCAAACGGAAGTAAGTTCATAAAAGCAACATGTAGATGTAGGTATTATGCGTAAAAGGAATTATATGCTATTCCCATTAACTGATGATGCTCCAGATAAGGCTTGTATGAAAAAGTTCTACTGGAAAGAAAAATCGAGTAGAGATGTTCTACATGTCGGAAGCACTTTGATTTTTTCAAGGTTTCAAGGACTTTCAAGAATGCATATTCCTGGGCTAGCTAAAGAATCTTTTCGCGGGAAAAGGCATAGCGATCAAACACGATTCTTATGATACCGAATAGAATATTAGAATAATACTATAATTATTATAATAACTACTTATATACTATATAACTATCTTATATACTATATAATAAGAATAATACTAGAAGAATAGAGATCTTCTGTCAAGTCGTTTTTCCAATCAGTATTTCTTTGTTCAAATTCGAATATTGAGAAAAAGTATTTTCTGAGGTCGAAATGCGATCTTTCCCAATTATTGTACCGTATTATGATGATAACTACAGGTTACCACTTGAATGTCTCCTTGGCACATTACATTCTTTAAGTTAGAAAACAAATTGAAATAGTAATGATTACAATGAAATGATTTTGACAGCTGAAAGAAAATTAAATTTATGACAAGAATATGAAATTATAAACTAAAAAAAAATAATGTTCAAGAAAGAAAAAATTAATTGGAAAAGTTCATCTCAGCTTAACTTGAACTTGAATCTAAACCTAAAAAATTATTCAATCCAAGAAAATGAGGAAGTAACGAAAATCAAAAAGTATACATCTCGATTGAAATCCTGGATTATATCCGACTGAATCTCATTGAAATACTCAATTTGGAATTTTATATGAGTTTAATTCAAAATATTTCTGGTGCGGTAGCTGTTCATAGTAGGCTTAAATGTAATCATTCTCCATATTTTATCCCTCATCAAAATTATTAGAGTGAACTGCACTTAGAGTTTATAGAGTTAAATGCACTTGACCAGGTCATCCCTTCAGTAGAACTGAAAAGAGAGATGAAAAATAGATATTAACTTAGGCTACATTGAAATGATATCAAAATATAATCACTTATCTTGCCCTTGAAGTGAACTTATCTAGATACGACTCATATCTAGGTTATTTCAATACTACATTAATGAATGATGGAGAACTCATTCAAAACCTCCTATAATAAATACAGTAATAAATAATACTAATCAGAATCAAACTGCTGTTTTGCTGCTTCAGAATTGCAAAAAAGCAATAAGAGTGCAAACTCAGAAGTGCATTGATTCAATGGTATTGAACTTCCTATCTAAGTGACGTGAGAAAAAAACGAGTATTCTTTTGAAAAGAGAAAATAAATAATATCCGCTAGTCCAACTTCAAATGGACCTACATTCTTATGAGTAAAGCTCCAATCAACTGGGAAACTGGATCAACAGCTATACCAATGACTGGGAAATTCCCAACTTTACCTTGGTTCATTGCCTCGTTTTCTGACATTGTTATCAATCCTTCTCTTGCCTGTTTGTTTCTTAATGAACGATGACATAACAGCTATTCGAAATAGCAGTACTCGACAGAGAAAATACTCTTTAGTCCATACTTTCAATGAAGCTGACTCAACAGCCGGGAGCTCTTGAATGTTTTCGCGCCAAGGGTTTCTCTTCATTTACAAATGTTTAGAAAACAGTTTTCATAGTTTTTGATGAGTAATAAATCTCTTTTGCAATCAACTTCATATAAAATAGCGTAGTAGCTACTACCAAACTGTAGCGAATCTGAATACCATACTAAATTTGGGGTCGAATTCGAATAGGATTGCTATTAGCCCTATTACAGTATTCAATATTGTGGGAAATTTATAAAAATTTAAATTTCCAAGATAATTTTCTCGCCTACCAAGCGTCTTTAACTTCGGGAAAGGATTTTTTGCTGGGGATGATGTCCACATAAGCTTTAAGCTTGTGCGTGAGTAATGTGAAGGATGATGATGGGAGATGAAAGGACCTAC
The DNA here is from genome assembly GCA_017141395.1 of Laodelphax striatellus. Taxonomy (NCBI): domain Eukaryota; kingdom Metazoa; phylum Arthropoda; class Insecta; order Hemiptera; family Delphacidae; genus Laodelphax; species Laodelphax striatellus. Next base: position 25,151,546 of record CM029531.1, read on the forward strand.
AGCTTTAGGAGGGTTTCGAACCACCGGGAAGCGATTTTGAAGCTCATCAATAATTGTATTTAGAGGAGCCGGTCACCGGAGTGGTAGGCGCCGTCTCTTATCTACTCTCACCGATTAGACTCGCCTGCTACCACTGGGACAACCGCTTCCCGATTGTTTCTCAATATACTATTGTAGTATTTTGGACAGGAATTTATTTCTCTTTGTTTTTTAAAAACTCCTCATAGTTTATTAGAGATTTGATGGAAGACAAGCGGTTTAACCTGCTATATTGTAGGCTGATATAAAATCACGATATTGATTGCTCAATATAGGTACCTAATGAGTCGAATTGTAATTTCGAGCTAAACGAATTCATGTCTGATAATCAAACTACCTGTCTGGTTCATCATAAAGTAAATCTTACCATATAATTATGAAGACAATTCATAGGCCTTTTTTAATTCCGGTTAAATGTTGTGTCTAGTGTTGCTAGTAGGCGAGATTACAATTTTGACCCCGAATTTAGAATTGGAGGCTCTCAAGTTTTTCAATGTCAAAAGCTAAAAATGCAACCAGCACGCTACAACTAATGGTTGTCATAATTTGGCACTCCTCATGTAATTATTTAAAACTATTTTTTTCAAATACATCTTTCATTTCAAGATTTTTTGCTCCCACATGATGCGGCTGGATAATTATCATTCATTGTAATATTTGGAAGGTTTCAAGCATATAAACCCAACTACAGTATAGATTCAATGAAGTTCATCGATAATTTCGAAAGAAAATTGTTGGTCTATCTGTACCAATATGAGTAATTTGAAGACAAAAAATGTTGAAAACTAGTTTCTGTAATGATCTTTCATTTGGTTATTAGCAATGAATAAAACTGGCATTCATTTTTTAAGGTCATTTCTCTCATGTTAACCTTCATAAACATAAAAGTTTAATATTCTTTAAACCGACAATCAGAAACCTCTAATTATCAGTCATCCCAACGATATTTAAATGAACTTCGGTGATTGGAGGATGTTTGGATAAATATATTTAATTTTTCCGAGATCAAATCATTCTTTGTATACCGTATTATATAAAATTCATCTGATAGACATTAGATGGCTAGGACATTTTTCCAGAAGACAGAAAATGTAGAGGTACCTACTACTGTACTATTTCTATCTGTGTTCAGAGATGGAACATCTAAGCACTCTCATAGCGCAAAACCCCATTCAGAAAATACTTGTAAGGGACTGGATTGCTTCAGAAACAAGCCACTGATCACTGTATAAGCTTGGATTAATTATCATACTACTGTATTTATATAGAAGAAAGAAACATCCTTCAAAATAACCTTCAATTAGCTCAATATGTAGTACACAACATAATGAAAAATGGAAAAATTCCAATTGCAGTACCACAAACTCACCTATCATCTTCAGAAAGTTACACGACCAAATATAAATCAAGAAAGGCATGTTCCAGGCCCTTTCCAAGAAGCTTGAAAGTACATTACGGTACCGGTAATCAGATGCTTCAAGGAAAAGCAGTGGACGATTTTCTTACGTTACCTCTCAAGAACTGCTACGGTACCGTATCCTTGAAGTTGGAATTCGATAATTTGGTGAATATTAACAGAAATTCATGACACGGAGCAATATTTGAGCTCTACTGATAGGCCTATATCTATTAGCAAGTGAAGAGCTTAATATTTTATAATATATACCTATTATTTTTTTTATATAGTTTTCAACGGAACTAACTTGAAGAATAAAGGGTGTGTGAGAACTAGAAGCTTATTAATTCAAGGTCGAGACAAGATTCTTTCCCATTTTCCGCTCTTTGCCATTCACTCAACATTCTTCAGCACTATCTCATCTGGCCGTTTATTTTCGATCTGATTTTCCTCATTGATGATCTGAAAATTAAAAATAAAAGTATAAAACACTTGCAATAAAAAGGTAGGTGAATAGAATACGGTCTCCAGGGTCTTTGTTTTATTGTGATGTTTTTCTGTTGAGCTTAACCTTGACTAAATTGCGCGCTAAAACTGAGAATGGAAAAAATATGTTGAAAAATGCTTAGTTTTGGAAAATACTAAAATTTCAAGAATAAAGAAGTTGGATTTGGTAAGAAAACAAAACAACATTGTATTTTTTCTTTAATCAAAAAAGTTTTAAGGAACGTCAAGAATTAGAAATAATAATGTTCAAAGTTTATTATTTACATAGGCTAGGTAGGTACTTAATTCGAAACTCCAAAACAACTCAAGTGCTAATTTATGTCATGCCTCCTCATTTTATAAAAAAATAATATTTTCATCCTCACAGGTCATGTTGATATAATGACCAACTTCATATGTTAAATCCTATCAGTTTATAAGAGAATACGTAGGTACCTTAATCTATACTGTTCAAAGTTGGTAGGTACCGGTACCTATAAGGTCTGAGTCTGATCGAGTTAGTACAGTACCTAGTTTTATTGAACTTGTAGCCAGGGCTACGGAGGCGGCATTGACGTCGAAATCAACTGTTAAATAGAACTTTCATTTTGCAAACTATCATTTGACATTTTAGCGCATTTGACGCTCAAATTTGGTGTCTGTGATTGGTCTACAGAAATGCCGCCTCTTATATTATGGCCCTTGAGTTTACTCTACCAAAGTTTTAAGACTTGAAGCCTATCACACTCAACATAGCTGGTTGGTGAATATCATGTGCTAAAGCCGTGTGTTCAGAATAGTTATAAATTACAATGATGTGGAGTGAAATAAAAACAGACTAAATTGTTTATGAAATATTAAAAGATGATTCTACTTCCTTTTTAAAGCAATTAAGCTTGTGAGAATTCATCAACTACAATAGAACATAAATAACTTGACATGGGTGAGTGGACGAGGGCGGACATGGAAGATCTATTGCTCTAAACTAATGAATATTAATAAATTTCGTCGTTCTTCTTTTATCCTTTAGCCAATTAGGAAAAATGCCAACTGATTGGAGCGATAAAAGGATCTTTATTCACAATCGGACATCAGACGGAATTGAAATCAAATAGATATAATAGCTTCCACTAAATTTGTGGAGTCATTGCTCAGTTATGCTGAAACACACTGTGATTGTAAATACAAAGACCTAACTGATCATAGCTATCTTCTCGATTCAGGAATATTTCATCCATCTACTTTACTATTTAATTCGTACTTTAGAAGAGAATTCACTGAAATGAAAGTTATTTGATGATAATTTATGCTGATTTTGATAAAGAAGAAATGACAATAAGAAGATTGCTTTATTTCCAATTTGTAACTTAAAACCAGAATAACGATCCTATTACAAATAAATCCCGTGGCGAAGCGTGGTATACTTATTTGGTCATCGCCGGTATATAGGAAATTCCTATAGGAAATATACCCAAATAAGTATACAACGCTTCGCCACTAAATAAATCAGTTCCAAATAATGATTTCAATTATTGGGGCTTATCTCCAGCAGAGAAAATAATTGTTTGAAAATAATAATTTTACTGTATGATCAAATCAAATCACTATAATTACGATGAAAGTCTATTTTTCTTCTTGGATAGTTTTCAGTTCGAGTGATCCGACAGAAAATTGCCTCAAGCTCTAGTCATCATAGAACAATATTATGCCCTTAACAAATTAAAAGGCTATGGATACGGTACATCTTCAAAAGTAAAAGTCAATAAAATGGGTGATATATAAAGCACATTAATTTTTGAAAGGTCGAGTAACATAATATTGAATTATTTTATCACACTACTCTCTAACATATAGGTCCAAGCAAACTTTCTAAGCTTCTTTCACAACCCAATCCTCACTAACCAATTGGATATAACATCGAAACTAATTTGAATATAAAGTCGAAACTAATTAAAAAAGCTTTTAATTGAATTCCTTCAGACTTTGTCAATCCTTGATTTGTAAGAATAGCGGAGGTCCAACTTAGCTACAGTACTGTATAATTTGATTGGAGGTTACTCAAATGAAGCATGAAAAATTGTTGTAGACAGATCATAATTATAGTAGGCCAAGATCCTATTATAAAAATCAGAAACGTCATTCTTACTGATTAAAGGTATATTACAGTAATTTTGAAAAACTATTGCATGCATCTAGGCCTATCAACAGAGAAGGAAGAACAGAGGTAACTTCCATACGGGACTTGTTGCGCCCAAGTGCAGCTGCAATTCATACAGGTAGCCATGAATAAATTGCGTCTGCAAAATGTTGATTTCTGTCTGAGCTCTGATACAACTACAGTAGTTGTCATGGTAAAGGGGAGAGGCATTCCACAATTCCCTCTCCTTAGCCGGAAAACTAAGAACTGGGACCCAACGTTCAATGCTGGGGACCCATTTAGCGCAACCCTAGATGCGTCCTCTATTCTTCCTCCTCTGTGGCCTATCTCAGCTTGGTATTTAGATTCTTATCTTTTTAGCCTTTTTTTTGTGTAGTACCGTACCTATTCCACTCTGTGATTTTTCAGAGCCAGTTGACAATTCAATTCCATTGCCATAAAGAGAAGATATAATTTTTCATGATATTAAGTTCCTTTCTGTACATTTATTAGGCTATCAGTTTTCTGAACATTATTCTACCTCTACCTATTCGTTTGTCTTTTAAACATGTATTATTTGTTTTTGCAGATATGAGGATGGCAGTAGGATTGGTGCAAATGGTGGCGGCTGTGTGGCTGGCCGGATCAGCGGCCGGGGCACTGAGTCCACAGCCTCTCATGATGTCAGCCATAATTCCTCCTCTGCCAATTTCAGCCATCAATGCCACCAACAACATCTGCAGAAACCACAGTCGCATTCTAGAGGATGCGTTGAGGAATGGCGTACTTTGGGCGCAGCAGAGTAAGTGCTCAATTCATATTAAAAAACTATCTGCAACCTGTTTCATTATCCGTATCCAACAGCCTTCAATAGCACTAGATAGGTAGTTATCGGAGTGTCTACTAATGGGTGGAAGGCGTTCCTGTTCCGATATCTTATTAACTGTTACTCTGAGCTATCATAATTATTATAAATTATGCGTGCTAGTACCGTAGCTACTGAACTCATTGAACATACATGCATTCTCTCGTGCATTACACAGAGTGTCCCTTATGGCGTGGTTTCACGATACCAGTAGACGTGTAGGATACTGGCAGGCAGGTTGGTCATATGATCTTCCACTCTATACAAACAAATAGGGCAATGTACAACAGACAGTGTGCATTGCCCTATTTGTTTGTATAGAGTGGAAGATCATATGACCAACCTGCCTGCCAGTAACCTACACATCTACTGGTATCGTGAAACCGCGGCATTATGTCTGGATTTCATGATTCCAGTAGACGTTCAGGTTACTGGCGGCAGGTGGATCATATGATCGTCAACTCTATACAAACAAATAGTCCAATGCACACCAGTCAGTGTGCATTGGACTACTTGTTTGTATAGAGTTGACGATCATATGATCCACCTGCCTTCAGTAACCTGAACGTCTACTGGAATCGTGAAATCCAGCCATTAGTTCTGTGAGGATATTTTTAGGTGTTACTAAAAGGAACTTGAAGTTATAAAAGTTGACAGTTTTGCACCGCGAAAAAACTTGCCTTATATTCGAAGATTTACGGGACACTGAGTAATGTGTAAGATAATGTATGTTCAATGTGTAAATATGGAAACATTGAAGACAGAATCATTTTTCGGGGGCGGTAGAGTTGCTCTGTATCATTGGAGGCGGCGGCGGAGGCGGGTGACATGAACCTTTACCTTAGATTTAATTCCTTGATACGAAAATTGGAAGTTTACTTAGTCTGTTAGTCATGAAGCGGCACATTGCCCTACTCATCATCACTTGAAGTTTAACTTGAGCAAAGAAATTGAAAAATCTCGATATTAAAAAATCCACAAAAGAGTTTTTCTGCAGAGGTCTACAGTTCATTCACATTAATGTATTTGTGTTATTGACAGAAAAACAAAACAATCACGCACGAGTGATCACAGAATAAACTTTTTTGGTAGGTATTATCATTGACAGGATTAAGTGAATAACTCAGCTACTGCTGGTTTATTAACAGACAAAAGAACTGGTTAACAAGATATAGCTGTCTAAAATACAATCTTATTTACATCTTAAAACCATTGATAACTTGAAATCTTCATTAATCTGGTGTGAAATGTGGAATAATAATAGATTCAGAATGAACGGTTTACAAAACAAACTGGAAAGTGGAACCTGTTTCCGAAGTTACATAATAATGTCCGTTTAACAGAATCCTTTGTCTGATTAAAACATTCATGAGCTCAATGTTTGACCTCTTGTTCATGTACGAACTTTCAAATATTTCTCTTTTTTCTTCTGGGACATCCTAATTTTTTCTTTATATGCCTATCTAATACAAATTCAAAATTCAAATGGTTTTATTCAAATAAAAAAAAAATACAAGAAAAGTACTTAAAAAAATGAATAGACATGCTTGGATGACATGTCCGTGTGCGGGGAGGAGTCGCATTAGCAAACAGCAATTATAAAAGTACATTCTAATACAATATTAAAAAACACAATACAAAATATATTAATGACAACAAAAATATTCCTTTATATACAAGTTTAAATTGAAGATGCAAAGAAATGAGATAATTAATTATTATAAGTTTAAATTATCAAAATATATAAATCATAGCACAATAATAATGATTAGGAATGATAAAGAAGAAAATTATAAACAAAAAACTTTCTTTCTATTCGACAGCAATCAGGGGTAGAGAGATACAAAGAAAGAAAAAAACTAAAATAAAATCTACTTGATTTGTTTAGGTTTGATGTTATATGATGTTATCTAGAAGATTATTCGAATAGAATGTATTTTTAACTAATTGTATGTTAAACTATGATGATTTTTTTGTGAAGACTTTGTGAAAAAGACAGTAAAAGGATTATAGAAGAACAGGTTCAAATTAAACATAAGATAGGCTACTTAAACATAGTTTGAAATTATTGAGAAGTTCATCTGCAGCTTCAGCCCCAATGCAAAGAAGCCACCCAGGAGCCACAAGTTAGATGAGGATTTTAGTGAGATGAACTTATAATTGCCGTGTTGTATATAATAATGATATACTGTATAGAAATTCCTCCTTCTATGTGATATGAAAATAATAGAATAGAAATTCAGAATATTTATAAATGATATTATTCAATGAATATTAACAATCAGTGATATGATAAGAATAGAATAAGAATTCAGAATAATGATAATTGAATTCACTATTCAATGTATTTGAATAATTTAAAGTATATATGTGATATTTTCTTCGGCTATTATAGTCTTGACCATGGAATAATTACAAAAAAAATTAAGAATACAAGTGTTGAACCCAATAATAAAGAAACACTTTCGATGTTTCAATAATCAGGTTCAAGGTGTAGGAAAGTAGGATAACGAAGTGAATGAGGGTCAGTGAATATTGGACGATCCAACCAGTCAAACAGCTCCTCCTGAACTTTTCATTTTAAAAGAAAGTTACTGATTTGCAAATTCTTCATCGCAAATCTTTGAATGTGAACCTTTGTATTTGAATTTTGCTTTCATCATTTCTATTACTAACTTATTAATAATTCAAGCTTCGAACTCATTACTGTATTTTTTATAGATGAACTTGTTTAAGAGACTAACTGGTTTTGGATAATGTTACACCCCGCATATCATTAGCAATATTGATAATGACAATCGACAGCTACTGTATAACACATATCATGTTTGAGATACACTTCTAATCTATTCCTTCGGATTGGACTACCATGAATTCATGTGAACAAGATTAAGCCTATATTATTTAACATGTCTTAATGTATTTGAATACCGTACCAACAAAACGTCTTGTCAAGATACTTGTCTAGTCTGAATTCAGGCAAATGAATACAGTCTCAATAACTTGTTCACCTTTGCACTGTTGTTAACTATTACAACCTGTTTCTTTTTTTTAACAAACTGGAGTGACATAATTATGCTATATGATATTTTAATGCAGTAGTTTGTTTTAACCATGAACAAAAGATATAATTTACTTTTACAAATTTACTTTGTTAGGCCTACACAAAAATCATTTGTGCTGATGTATATTGTTGACAAATTTTTTGGTGAATTTCCCTATTCCTTTCAAGTGTAAAATCTTATAAATATACCTTAACAATTGAACTCAGTCGTCCATTCTACTAAGGTATCCAATTCTATTCCAAAAAATTAATTTCTCTGAATGCATACCTGGTAAGTTTTGAGAAAGCTGAAAGCTATAGACTAATAAAGATTTTATATTACTAAATTCATAAATCACTATAGGCCTACTATTACTAGTCATTTTAATTTTTTTAATTCACAATAATATCCTTCATAAAATAGTAATTCTTATTTGTTATTTTTACAGCATTTTGCTCTTCTTTGTTTGAATTATTGCAACTTCTATCACTCACTTACGATTCAATCAATTACTCCACACTGTTGACTCACTAATTTATTGTCTTTGCCTTGGATTTAATGTGTTTCCTATATTTCTTGTTACTGTATTTCCAAGTTGTGGAAAACTCATTCCCTTTTTAAGAAGACAGCCAATGACACTGAGAACAATGCTTGAAGTCTTTGACCTGAGCGCGTTAGGTACTTTATTTTATTCTACTCTTGTCTATTTACAGACATGGAATAACTATCAATTAACCCTTGCCTACTTGGAATTGCTTTTCTCAATTTAACAATATTGCTCTTTCATCTTTCTTGAACAATAGTTTTCCTTCAATAATCCAATAGTTCGTTTCCAGTTACTTCATTCTCAATTTTGTTGTGGATCCACCTTTTAATTGATCACTTCTTGAAAACACTCTAGATAGGTGCAAGAATTTGACTAAACTCTTTTAAACTTTGAAATCTTATGAAACTTGAATTCTGACTAAGCTCATTTATGAATAACTTAGGTAACTTACTTTATTCTGTATAATTTTCTCAGTAACTTATCAATGAGTAATATTATACAATTTGGTTTTGGTATTTTTAGGAAAAGAACAAAAATTATTTTTTGTCTTTTTCAATAAAATATTAGGAAGGTACCGGTATGAAAATTTTAAAAAATCCCTCTTATTCCAAGAAAAAATTTCAGTTCTCTTGTATCATCACTAAACACACCATATGTTACATGAGGCTCTATTTTACTTCAGTCATAATATTATTGATGATTTGATAGGTTTGATCCACAATTTTATGTTGGAGTCTCTGTTCATTTTTTATTACTGTACAGTATATTGCCACTGGCTGTGATTGGGATAGCCCAAAACTTGAGGAATCAACACTATACTCCTTTGCTCACTTTGTTTTGGAAACACTGGGTGATATCAACAATAGAATGTCCAAGCTTCTGTGGTTGAATTTATAAAAAGTCCACAAAAGCATAATATACAATATTAGGCTAGTAGGTATTAGCCAACCCTTTTCACTATCATCTACAATGACTTGACTATCAATTCCCTAACTTGGGCCTCTATAATCCTCAACAGTTTCACAAGAGAAAACAAATGTTCATACAGCGATGATGATGATTCTTAATGAAACCTCTTTTAATTTGTCTTGAGATTGATAAATAAAGATCAGTTTCCTTACCGGCTACAAAACAACCTGGGGCGTCTATATTCAATGTCAAGAATATACAGTAACTTACACTTACAGTAGGAATATAACGAGAACGGAACCAGTTTCCAGCAGAGAAGCAAGGTCGCCTTGGTGTGGACTGTCCACAAATCAGCTGCTAGATCACCAATCCTGCAGAGTTTGTTGATAAACCGAAGAGCCGTAATCATCATGACAATGACCTAAACTCTTGTGTATCGGCAAGGTCTTTCCATTTCTATGGCCTCCAATGAACTCTTATCCTTGACTGCAGGAGAAAGTTTAGCAAAGTGGAAGAAATTATACCAGTCTTTTGTGAACAAGTAGGAAGCATAAAGTGATGTTGTCAGTCTTACCGACTGGAACTGGTTTTTTGTGTCAACTATTTGACTCTTTAAATCATTTTTAAGTTCAAGCTTTGCATTCGCATGATTGAGGCTCTTCACCAATGCTGAAAATTGGATTTGATTAGTTTGGTTCAAATTCATTTTTGAAAATAAAGAAAGATTGTGTATTTATTCATTTATCAAACGTAACTTTTCCAGAAAAGTTAAAGTACCTACTATTTCCTATATTGAAGATAGAAAAAGCTCCTGTCAATTCTCACATATTCTTATAAATTCCACTATATAATAGCTTGTATAATTTTCATTCCTCTATCATACTTGCTTGATACAAGATGATAAAGCATCGAATACTTGCACTTCAAAAAGGAGAACGATCAGGAGAACTTGACCTTCATATTACATCAACAATCTCAACTTCCCACATGAAGCAAAAATGAATACAGCCTACATAAAAATTTATTAAAGTAGTTTTTATAGTCCACTTAAAGCTATTTTGATTACAAAGATGATTATAATGTTGATACATTATTATACTCTTGAAAAATATCATACGAACATGGAGAGTTGTTATGGTAAGTCGATAGAATAAACACATTATTGGAATGCAATTTTTTCTCTGCAATGATTTCACATAAATTTATAATGTCAAATACTGTATGCGGTAACGGATTTTTTAGAACTTAAGCCTATTAATAGAATATACAATTTATCAATGCTAGGCACCTATGAAAATGGGCTGAAGAATACCCAATTCTTGAAAGAATATGAATGTATCATATAAGCAAATGGCTATAATATAATATATACACCCACAATATAATTATATAAAAAAATTATTCCTAGGACTACAACTACTGCCGGTTTTATGATTTTCCTCGTCAAAAGTGGGGTGGGCTCAGGTGCATCTTTGTGTGAAATTTTCCAGAATAGGTTGTTTCTTGGCGAAGAATCAACGCTTCCAATAGTTGACCTTGTTCTTTTTCAATAGTACTATTCCACTTTTTAAATTGGTTAATAATAATTACTATTCATATTTTGGAAATTGTTCAAGCTCAGCAATAGCTTATATATGCTTCGCCTCTATCTGATAAATACAGCTCTTTTCTCTACCTAATATCCATATATATACCAGTTTCTAAATTGTTGTCCCAGTGTATTACTTAATAATTGATGATTGGAATACTTATTCAAGTCAAAGAGTTCTCATCAGCTTACAACGATGTACTTAAAATTCAAGGGTAGACTGCATAAGACGCATTTTCAACTCTTCCACCATCATAGCCTATTATTTAAAAACGGCGTGATGACTCCAGGCTTCAGTTGACCTTTGAACTTGGCTCTTCCTGTGATCACGATCCTCTTCATTTTATATCCATAATGATCATCAAGAAAATAACCCATTGCCGTATATACTTGAACATCGAATGGTAGAATGCAAATGATTGTTTTACACCAATACCACGGAATGCCAATTTTATCAAATTTCAAGCATTTTGTAACAGTAGATAGGTCAGTAGAAGATTGGACTGGCTATTGAAATTTGATCGTCATTCTTCATTTCCGTCCCTTTTTTAGGATGTGCTAGAATGTTTTGGGAGGACCATCCATCCATTATAATATTAGTATGGAGTTGATATATTAGTCGTTCAAATGCTAAACAAGCTAAAATTTAATTGTAGAACAAATAAAAGGTACAAACTGTTTTATAAATCCTAACTAATCACCGATATTTTCTACAAAACCTTCATTGACTAGCATAGCTAGTTTTATTCTGTATAGGCTATGGCATTATTGGTAGCAAATTAAATATTACATCAAATTATAAGTTTATTCCATTATTTTACAATTTGTAGGCTATTTCACTGTAAATTATTAAAATTTTACTCACATCATTTTTGATGCATTTCACTCCTGATGGTAAGTTGCAGTTCAGGCTTGATGTTTAAGCTTTTCATCAGGAGTGAAATGCATTCCACTTTTGCCAAAATAATGTAAGTAAAATTTGAAACATTTACAGTGAAATACAAGTCGTAACTTTAATAGAAATTTCTACAAATATTTTGTCATGAAAAACAACATTGATGTACGCTTTTCTCATTCAAATGTGAATTTGCTCACAATTTGCCTAACTGTAATAATATGTTGAAGGTAAACAATCCATAATCATATACCGTATACTGTGCTTTGATTTTATAAGGGCTGCTTTAAAAGCAAACAGACGAATGATCATAACTAGAATTTGAATATCATGCTTAACGTCATATTTATTGTATCAACTATAATAAATTGCTAATCATACAAAAATATCAACGCTCTAATTATAGTCTATTAGAATCAAATATAAAATTGTTTTGTATAAAATAAATATGTGTAATAATTGAAATATGTATAGCCTAATATTTGTTTATATAATCTTTGTGTTTATAATCATCATCGACCTGTTGATTATAAATTATCATCATCTGACACATGATCCAATACGATTTAAAATGGCTAATTATAGACATAGTCCCTTTTATACAACTATTAAATTGTCTTCTTGCAGTGTGGGATGCTTCGGCGAAGGCACCAGTGGGTCTGCTATCTGGCAACGTGATGCAGCTGGGTGACTTCGACGAGTGCCTGGCTGTGGCCAGTCCGATCCGAGCCAAGTACTGCCTGGCGCACATCGTGCTCAAGCCGCCTCCCGGTCATGACACCGTCCACCCGCTCACCATCGACTACAATCCTAGGCTCAACTATTGGGACAAAATACATGTGAGTAACCACAAGCCATTACAATTTGTTCCATCCATTTTTGTGCTGCTGAAAGTATACCTAAAGGCATTCCACGCTAGCCACGTGGCGACCATCCATGCACTGCAGTGTGGAATGGCTCATATGATTAGCAAGGAAACGATCTTCCACTGCATACTGCATCCATCCACTGCAGTGGCGGATCCAGAGGGTGGCGGAGGGGCGGTCGCTCCCTCCCCTCAGGCTCAGAGGCTTTTTAAAAATACTATTAATACTGTAAAAAATAATGTAGTTATTTACTTTGCATCTTGTTAAACATGTTTTGCAACTATATCTTTATCATCAATCTAATAATCCAACGTAAAACCAATCCAATAATAAACGCAAATCTCGCTGCGCTCAATAAAATTTACGTTAGAGAGGGATCCACAACTAAGTTCGCCCCCCCCCCCCTGATTCTAAAGCTTGATCCGCCACTGATCCACTGCTATGTGGAATGGCTTATAGAGTTGTATAATTCCTAAGATTGATGCGTAATTTATGTTCTCAGTTTCTTCAAGAAAAAAATCCTATTATTAAAAAATTCTTCAAATTTAGCGAAATGTTTGAAGCCCGGAAAAAACCGCATAACTCAATGCTTTTTACTGGCTTTACTACTGGTAATTGAAAAATTCAATGAATTAATGATTATGTTATAATTCTATTTGTCTTTTGTAGGCTATGTGTAATGAGGTGAGATATGGGATGATAACTTATAAGTTCAAACAAATTCTGGACTACCAAAACTTACTTCTTTTATCAAATACTACCTTTGTCCAAACAGTTTTCAATTTTCGATACCGGATAATATCTTAATAAACATTGTAATAATTTATAAATTTATAAAATAATATGATGATAATAAAATAAAATTACAAATAAATGTATAATTAATAAACAATTGATCAATATGCTTATCGTTTTAAGTTTATTTTGCGCTGAATTCTGTGCATTTATTTGAGTTAATCATTGGCTTCAACATCTCCCATTTGCTTACTCTTTCATCAAGTGCGTCCCGCTCACTCTTTTTCCACCAGCACCCGCTCACACTCTTCCTCTTTTGTTTCCCTCTGATTCTCATAATAACGACCGGATCGGTCGAAACACAATGAACCGTTTGTTTTAATTGGCTGTAAAAGTGTCCTTGAACAGACCTGAAAAGATCATTGATCTTGATCCATGTGGGTGATCTCCACAGCTCCGTATGCTCTAGGCATTTCCATTCTTATTCCATTATCAAGGTCTTTTATACATTATCAAGATGGCACAGGCTTCTATAGGACTGTAGCTCAAAACGTTTGATAGCTTTCTTCTTATTTGTTTTATCATCAATTTGAAAAAACCTGGTTGTGAAAATGCTTCATCAAGAATGCATGTACAAGATAACTTGTCAAGGTTGGGAATGCTCAAACCTCATTCTGGTTTTTTATTTTTTTTTTGAGGTGCTCTAGCGACCACGTGGGGTTTTTTTTTGGTTCAAAGCATCTATCATACCTGACAATCAACTCTCAATGATCCTGGAGAAACTACCAAATTGACATAAGAGCACTGCATATATAAAGTATTATTTATTCTATATGTGGCATTAGAAATAGAAAACTGCTGGAGATTGTGATGTGTCATTCGAAGATGAGGCAGTAGCTACAGCTGAAACTGAATACGAAGCTCGTTGACCTTGGCATATCTCAAAGCGTGTCAACACGCAATACGCGTGCACCAAACAAAATAACTAAATCAAGAAAGAAAAGAACTGAAAAACAACTAAAAGGAAAAAAGAAAGAGCGAGTTGGAGATTAAAAACATGTTCGATTTCGAAATAAGTGTGGAGAAATCATAGTGCTCAGAATAATATACGGTAGGCCCTATCAAGATGCATTTTTCATAGAATCTTTTGGTGAGAATGATGTCTCAGCACATGAGTTCCAGACGTTTGCGTGACTGAGAGATATGATGATGATCCACAGTTTTAGATGGGTTCCAAATAACCGGAAAGTGAAGGACATAACAAGAGAGTTAGTAGCGTGGTTCTGCTTACGCGTCCAAAATCATGAATATTGATTTCCATGAAAAGTTTCTAAAACTCAAATTAGAATTATAAAAAAATATAAATTCAATAATTTGAATAAAAATTCAAACTTTTGCTATTCTTCGAAAACGGTTGCAATCATGATCCATCCCACACTACCCCTTAAATATTCCTCTCACAACAGAACCAGCATTACAATCAATTCATATGGATTATTGAAACGGAAAATGTGTCCTGTAAATATTTTGGTGTGCAAATAGAGAGGATATACAGTTATGATTGTTAATGAGAATCAGAAATTGTTTGATTTGTGAAAATAGAATGCGGTAGATTATTTCAATACAGTATTATGAAATAAATGAATTGGGTGAGGTGTTTAAATCTGTGGTTTATTCTATAATACGATATATCATTAATCGTACGCATGATATTCTAATTCGAAATATACATCTAATCAACGAATTCAAATCACGCTGTGACATTGACCGAGGTCTTTGCTCAGCAATTAAATCGAGACTATAAATTCAATCCTGGATGCCAAAAAAATTAAACTGGATCATGCAAATCCAATCACAAATCTTTGTTTAATGATCGCTCAAGGCGGATGTAGAGTTACTTTTTGTCGAATAAATTCGTAGGGAATAATTATACCCAGATAATTATATAGTTTAAGATTTGGTAAGAGAAGTTTATATGGATACAGATAGATCGGTCGAATTGTATTTGACAAGCAATCATTTGCTGGGACCGGAAGAAATAAACATTTATAGAGCACGCGGACGGAAATTGCTGAGTCTTCAATGCAATCCATCAACTTTAGTGTGGTGAAACTGTTAAATTGAAACCTGCTTAACTATTGATTGAAGGTTAACATTTAAGACTCATCAAGAAACTTTTTTTATGAGCGGTTAATCTCAAAATAGGCTTGAGCAGACGGTGTACGCCACGGTACGGTATTCATCATCTCATTGGTTCTAAGTTTCTATTCCTGCGCTGAATGCTCATATAAAATTAATTTTATCAAAATAATTTTCATAAAATACTAAATGGAAGAGGTAACTATTCTTTTAATAATTTTCTCACTCCAGCAAGAGAGAAACTTGAAACTTTATTCACGAAAATAAGCGGCGAGGCAGTATTTCACCAAAATAAGATTTAAAAGTGAAGAACGTTCACTCAGTACTTCTGACGACCTATTTTTGCCAAAAGAAATTAGCTAAAATTGTCCTCGAAAATATGTCTATTTTATTTAATATAATTTACTGGTATGCCTGTTCAAAGAAAATAGTAATGAATTTCTCAAACCGAATGTCCGTCTATATTTTATTAAATGAAAGTACAGCACATCTTTTAAAAGAATATAGTTTTAAATCTCTATATGAGGGTAATCATAATATTATTTGGGACCCCCCCTAGAGCCCGTAACACATGAATTTCGCATATAAATATTTAGGAATTCTATTATAGGTGCGGCAATCGCCAAATAGTATTTAATAGCATAAACGCTAGAACGCTGAACTTCATCAGAAAAAACAAAAAACATTCTGTAATTCATCCAAATATGTCTGTCATTCAAGAAATAACATAATCCGCTAGAATAATATATTACCATATATGATTTGTGTAACAATTATTAAGTAAGAATTAAAATAGAGTAATTTGGATTATAAAATTATATTGTTATTTTCTGCTCTTATAATATGCCTACAAAATTCTGTACTGTTATTTCAAAAAAAAATTATGGTCAACATAACATTCTATCCACAAAACTAACATCTTTTATGCTGCTATTGCTGCATTTACCAAATGTAATTATTTAGGCCTTCTATAATTCATCTTATGATGAGATTTTACAGGAAATGCATGCAGGATGATGATTATTTTTCACCCGAAAATGCTTATTGAGCTTTTGTAATGGATAACTGACTAATTTATGTTGACAAATCATTATTACTAGAATCATGAATAGAGAGGGTGGATAGAATCTGCAGTCTTACAGCGGAGGATAATATGAGATAATAAAAATGTCTGAATGTTGATTGCTATTGATGAGCATAGAGTGGTAATGTTTATGCGGTTCATAAAATCCAATCATGCATTTAAATCTCATCTCACCCATTAAAAATCCTTGTCCAAATCCTCCTACTTCCTGTTTCCCATCTAAGATGCTTAAAGAAACATTTACCAGGTCATTGTAACGATCCATATAAAAGTTTGTTAATGTCATGTCATTAAATTATTGATGAGTACCGGTATTATGCTGTGACAATTCATTGTGATGAAGGAGTTTGCCTTGGGCTTTACAATACTGTACAGTTTGTTTCTTAAAAAGGATTCTTCCTCTATCCAAGTTCGTTCTTCAATGAAAGATGTGATTGGAATCTATTAGGGATGGAATTACAATTTGAGAACCCAGATATTCTTTACAGCGATAATACAAATTATTATTTCTTCCTGAAGAATGAGTACTGTATCGTATGATAATTTAATTTATGACGATTTATTTTACAGTATGGAGGTTCGTACTCGAAGCAAAGACTGGACCGGGTGCGGTGGGCATTGTGTGTGCCTGATTCGTGCAGCGAAGACGATATTCAAGCATCTTTGAGAGAGCATTTGTCACAGAAAAAGCTCAGCGATCGAATTCAGATATTTCTCGACTCAGAAGGTTGTACGCCCATTGACAGCCCCAAATACAACTTCTCATTCAAAGATATTGTGTTCAGGTAAGAAATTCATGATAATTTTCGGATTTATCTATTAGTGTAATTTTTTTCAAGAAAATAATATAGTTATTTAGTTACCGTACTGATATCCAATTTTATAAATACTCACAGCATTCTGACCACATTATACTTTTTCACCGTATTTATCCATCAATGTAACTTGTTTGAGAAAATATTATTTTATAGTTCATGATAGGGCCTATTCAATTTTAGAAATGCACTATTTTGACCACAATATGCTGGAAGTAGCTCACTCTAGAGTGTTTCCTTCCTGAAAATAGAAGATAATCTGGTTCCCTCAAACAGTCAATTCATACAATCCTCCTACAGCTATCCTTTCAGACTAATGCATTCTTTAACCTTCTATACAAGTTTGAAAAAATATTTGTAGAATGAATCATGAATGTTATCTGTTTGTAAAGAATATTAAATTATAAAAAATTTCAATCACATCCTCTAAGGACTTATGAAGACCATACATCACTGCAAGTTCAAGATTTAGTAGCAGCTTGATGAATAGTATGCATGAAAGACTGACATGAAATTGCTAACATCTGTATCTAAAGAAAAAACAATTATAATTTGATAGAAATAGAACAAAAAGTATTATAAACGAAATTAGAATATCTTGATTTATATTGTGTCCAAAGCTAAAGGGTGAGGGATATTAATGAAACTTAAGTCTCAGTGAGGCACCACACTTGAAATTTGAGGTGCCTATTTTTTGAAACACCTATCATATATCTTGTTAACTAAATATCTTGGCATAATCACAAATTCTATTTTCAAGTAATATTGAACGTTTATTATTTATTTTACGCTATCATTGAACAATATATCACTTTCTACATCTTTTATTTTCCTTATGATTCTTACCTATACAGTAATAATTTTTTTGACAATTCTTTCAATTTTTTTTCAGTTTGTTTCTGATTGGTCTATTCCTTCTATGTTTCATTGCCACTGTATATGATTTTGTTTTCTTCAAGGAAGAAGGAAACAGCCCACCAAGTAAGTAACGGATATCCATACTATGACTCGAGCCGCATGAGAGCATAATAAATATTTTATCAATTGTGAGGGATATTTTCAGTAATATTACCGTATTGGAATTCATATTACAGAGACTGTATGATAATTCTTTGTACAGTCATTGTAATTTATATGAATAATATTAGACAATTTGCCATTGAACTCATATCTGTATATCTTAACTCTATCTTGCTTTTAAATAGGCTGAAGACTACTTATTATTATCATTAATGTTGTCTTTACATTGCCCATATAATTATATTTGTTTCATACCAATAAAATTTTGATTATTCATTGAAAAATAATCCTGATCTTTATACGTACAATACATAAATGCATAGGTTACAATAAATAGCGTAATATGTAATGTACAGTAGTGGAACAAATAATTTAACAACAGAATTTAACATCTATTGTTCAATCAAATGAGATGAGTGAGCTGAGCCTGAAATAATTACTACTATTCGCTAAGAATATTTTTCTCTTCTTTCAGTAACTAAGTAAAAAAATTGAATGAGGAACTTGTAACACATTTTTAAAAGATTTCTTATCTCGTTCCAAATGAAACTTGGATTTTAAATAAATTGATTCGTATTTTTTATCTGCAATCTTCTACTTCTACCTCTCAATTATTCAACGCAGCATTTTTTGCTTGTAGGCTCTCTACCACTGATTTTGATTCACATTGACCTAATCATTTTGTCAAGTTAAATTGAAATAAAATATAAAATTATATGATAATGAACATTTTCCAGTTTTATTGCAGGCAAATCCCCATCAATCAATGGGGTTTCAATTGATGTGATTGATTTCTATGAATAGATTCCATTCAATTTTTTAGTTGATGTATCTAATCGAAATTTGTGTAAAATCGAATTTTTAGTTGTACTCAATCGACTCGACAAAAAATTATTGTGCTTTGATGTTATTTTTAATTAGCATACCTTAATGATGATCATTTTTCAGTCTCCAATCTTGTGTTTCAGGCAATTTCCTGCTATGTATGTCGGCCAGAAGAGGGTACCACAGCGTGTTCCGTAGAGAAAAGCCGATTTCTGGCTTGGACCTGACACCGATGTACGCCATACATTTCCTGTCCATTGTGTTCGTGGTTCTTGGTCACCGTTACGCTGTAATGCTCTTGGGACCCACTCAAAACTACGAGATGATTGAGCATGTAAGTAAAAATCTCAATAATTATATGTTTCCACATTTGAAAAATGAATTTACATGAAATGAATTTCGTGAAAAAAGACACCTTGCCTGGGTACACACGAGTGACATTTGAGAGATTTGCAGGACACGATCCGCTCTTGATTTGCTGTACGATACCGTATTAGATATTGCAGTGCTGCAAAGTTGCGGTTGCGATCCGCTCGCGATTCGCCATCTATGTATATCCAGTGAAAGAACAATAGCGAGTGAAAATCGTTGAAGGCCTGATTATAAAATGAGTACTTTTCATAGATTTACAATGTTACAAATAAAGATTTTAAATCACTCTACATTTTTAAAAATATTTTGCTATTGTTTCTTCTTCTAATATTCTACATCTACTTTTATAGGCATTCAGGAACTACTGGATATCAATGTGGATTGGTCACATGGATCTTTTCGTGGACAGCTTTTTTGTGATGAGCGGATTTCTTCTAGGACTCCTTCTTCCATTACAATGTGATACTGCCACTATAAGTCCTTTCTCAGTGTATGTTCACCGTTATATCAGGTGAGATTCTCCACACTTTTTGCTTAAACACCATCATACAATACCGTTATAAATATTTTGGATGTAACCATTTTTGTTTCATATCAGATTATTATTTTTTACTGGTACTAGTTTTCGTAGTAGGCTATTAGGAGATTTAAATGCAATAACTGCCTATGTGTAACATTGTATTCTATAGTTGGAGAAATCATACAAGAAATAAGTTCAACATAGAAAGTTAACATAAACACTCCATCTAATAAATGAGATGGATAAATAATAACCATGAGCGAACTGAACAGGGTGATAATAACAAATAACTCTCAATATGAATTTCAACTAAGTTATTATAATGGAATAAGAAAAAATGAACTTTGACATCAGAACGGGAGACTTGAAGTACTGTAATACAGCATCATCAATAACTGTCCAATTACCATGCATTATTCATTATGCAAGCTCCACTCACTCCATATTTTTGGACCATTCCTTTCATAGGACATGATTTCAGCTTCGACCAGTAGAATCCTCAATAGATTTGAAATTTTTGAAGTTTTTTTATAAACGCTAAAACTTTCTCAATGCTTTCAGATTGATGCCAGCCTATATACTGTTGGTATTTTTCTACATGACCCTCTTCTACAAGATAGGCGATGGACCACTTTGGAATCAAATGGCTGGCAATGATCAGTCGGCATGCGAAGTCAATTGGTGGACAAACTTCGTTTTCCTCAACAATTTTGTCAATCCTCTAAGAATGGTTAGTTCTTTACAATAATAAAATCAATCAAAAAGTTATATAAATACAAATTCCCAATTATATTATTGATCCTGCATGAAATGATAACTATACCTTATTGGTATTTCATTACTCTCAATAATCTTTATAATTAATAGAATACAGTAGGAATAGTTATAGTTGATATTTATACTCAACTTTTGATGTGCTCTATTAAGAATGATGAATGTCAAGACCTACAGTCTAGTGTAGATAGCGATATCTTTATTTTTGTTGGAAGTATTATCATTCAATATTGGTATTCTATACAACATATACCGCATACTGAAAGAGATTAGTGCTTTTCAGTAAAATTGCAGTTGACGTTTTTCTAACATTCCTTTTCTCTTTATAAGTTGATTATTCTATGTTAATTAATAAATAAATAATGGCTTGCAAAAAGCGATATTTTCCATAATTATTGTATTCAACTGTGCGTTGTGATTCGAAGGCACGAACTGTGAAATGCTCTGAAGTTCTTGAAATACGATTATGAATAAAACATTTTTGGGATGAAGTTTCAAAAACCATGGAAGCTCTAAATAGTCCAAGTTTTATAAAGCAAAGCTACCTCAACCATTTCATTTATGTCGAATTTGACGTAATTTGCTGTACCTATTTGTAAAGTCGTATTTGATGTATATGTAGAATTGAGGGTTAATACAGCACAATACGTTTTGAAAACTGCTCTTAGAATATCTTCTTCATTTTACATCCATCACCTTTTTCAAATTTTTAATTTTGAAATTGAATTTTCAAAATTTATTGTGACATCAACCTTACTTTATTTCAATTTCAGTGTGCGATGCATTGCTGGTATATTGCTTGTGATTTTCAATTCATGGCTGTAGCGACAGTAATTATTTTGGCCCTGAAGAAGTACACTAAACTGTTAGTAGCTGTCTTTGCGCTGCTCTATTGTATGACTGTGAGTGCTGTGTTTGTCCACACTTATTTGTACAAGAGGACTGCTGTCATCTGGTTCTTCAAAAAGTGAGTACCTAGTTAATAGATAGTTAATACCGTACTTTTACTAACATAAATGAGGGAGGGAAAATTCTTATTTCCCTGATAGAAATATTTGGCAGAGATATAATTTGTTTTTAATAATGTGATAAAGAGGTTTATTGATTACTGATAGTTTCTATAACTTGCGTATATGATACCAATGAATCATGAAATTTTAGTCTGTCAAGTTGAAAGATATGTGGTATTACTTAGCTCAAACTGAGTAATGTTTAGACAATAGACATTAAGTCCATTCTATGACAGAATCAACTCTTCATTCAAAAACGTTGCCCAAGTAGCATAATTTTCTCATAATTTATCTCATTAAGTTGAAAAATTTCGTGTATTTTCTCAGGAGAAATCAAATACTGTAGATCATGTCTTTTTTTAATTTTTTGCAAACTCATTCTGGTTAATTTTGTAATCTACAGAAACTTTTAAAGGATGTGATTGGCCTTTTCCTTATCAATTGAATACTATAACAGATTTTTCAAAAAAGTAACAAAGTTTGAGGGAGAATATTTTCTGTATAGGGAAAATTTCTTCCTCAAAATAAAATAGCACTATTGTACTCTTTATTAACGCATTGTTGGTCTTCATTACCTATATGTACCAGTGCAATCCCAATTTTCTTGTGTCTTTTATGTAGTACCCGTATGCTCGGTTATGTTCTTTCCAAATGTTGAACGTTTTTATTATTGAAAGTTATTACGCATATAAAGCTTACGAACGAGCAAGAGACAAGTTTCAGTTGGAAGACAAGATACTGCAGAATTGAGAGATTCCAACTGGAAATTGTCTTTCACTTGTTTTTAAGATCCATATTATGCTTAATAACTTTTAAAAATAAACACATTACCAACATAGCCGAACATATACATAGAACCATTGATTTTAGATAGTCTATTCTATCTAAAATCTATGGGACTATAGCAGAAAATATATTTCCTTAAACTTTGAAGTGTGTCCTTTTTGAAACACCCGGTATGATGGAGAATTGACGTGCATAATATTGTGTTATTCCGTAATGAATCTTAGTTAAATTTCTACTGAATCTTTCCACAGTCGTACCTAATCCTCGTCATAACTCCTCCTTGTAGGCTAAAGATATAAAATGTTCAAAATTCCAATATGCCTGTAGCTAAAATGTTTTTGTTGCAGCTTCTTCATCAACCCCAGAGGAGATGACCATTATACTTCCATCTACATTCAGTCACAATACAGAGCTGGTCCATACATTCTTGGTGTTTTGACTGGATACTGGGTTTATAAGAATATCAAGCTTCGTCTTACAAAGGTTAGAGATAAAAATAAATTGTTTGATGATTCCTGTCAAATTACTTGATTGATTCTTTGCGACGTTCTATCATTAGAAGTTCCATATTCCATAGGTACTATACTGTATATTATCAAGAGAAAAGCATGGAATGATTTTTTGGTAGCATGAAATTATTTTTTTTACATCTTATGAGTTATGAGGTTAGGTAGAAAGCTCTTTACTTTAGAAATATTTCTTGATATGAAATGCTTTTCAAATTTATCTCAGCATTTTGAACAATCTATTTCATCGAACTCATTCCATCGAACAAATCATATTGAATTAAATAACAGACTGATTTGAATAAATACAGATTTAGCAAAAATAATATCTATTGTTTATTTTTTCAGGCGCAAACATGGAGCATGCTTTTGATTGGTTGTGCAATAATGCAACTCTGCTTTTGGAGTGGATCACTTTATCACAATCCAGCCAGGCCCTACAATGTGATTGAATCAGCCTTATATGCAGCTTCGACAACAAGTATTTGGGCCGTTGGTCTTTGCTTCGTGATTGTTTCAGTTACCATGGGGACGAAAAGTAAGTTTTTGTCGAGACTGGGATCTAAACACTAACAGAAATTACTAATAAGAAGGGGAATCATATTGAATTCAATCACAAAACATTTAAATTCAAGTGATCCAAATTTTGAATATTCTAGTTGTATTTACTGCATATTCAATTCAAACAGAATACGATTTCGGAATATTTCTTGAAATCTTGAGATTTTTATTGCATAGCACTTGTTCCATGATTTGGATACATAGGAATAATCAACACTTGGCCTATACTGTCTGCAAATTAACAGAAAAGGCCTTATAATATCATTTCGTCAATGGTGGATAGCATCACTGCACAGAGTCAAGAAGGATTTAAAGAATTTTGAAGTAATAATATGTATAATTTTTTATCTTGAAGAATGAGAAACCAGTTCTTTTAGAGGCCTAATTGTTCCCATCTAACTGAAATTTCCAGCTTATGAAATCCTCTAAAAGGAATACTTCTCATTCTGGTATAGGACTTGAAGATTATCGCACCCCTGAGTCCAAAAATAAAGTACTCGTATTTTACACATAAATTGAATGTTGAAATTAATAAAATCTATTAAATCTGAGACATTCTTGTATAATTGAAGACAATTCATCATATGATGTATCAATATTATTCTCTTTTACAATAACATACTAGTTTTAGAACTAATTATATAGGATTGGTCGTCCATAGAATGGTCGTCTTTTTTATGATTCACATTAGAGTCTTCTAGAATTAGTCTTATTTTCATAGATATTAAATGTTTTATTATGAAATTCACTTGAGAGTATTAATTTTTTATCTCATCTTATATTCATTATCATCACTCTCAGTAGGATTTATCTAACATCAACTAATCCATGTTTAGTTCATGTTGAAGAATGAATTTATTTGTTCTACAGCTCCAGGCTCGGTGGTTCTTTCATGGAAGCCTTTCACTTTCCTTGGAAAGCTCTCCTATAACGTGTATTTGGTTCACCATGTTCTGCAAGTGTACTCAGCGGCATCAAGCAGATCAGGCACTCATGTCAACTTTTTAAACATGGTAATTTGTAATTAAATTAATCATGTGCGTTTTGTAAATATACCATGGATTGAAGTGTCGTTATTAATTTATACCGTAGCATTTCTATGTTATGACTATTAAGAAAAAAATGCAACAACTCCATTAAAATAAACAAAGTCAAATGTGAAACTGACTCACAGTTTTGAAGAGAATTCAATTCTGAAAATTAATTGAATGAAAACGCAATAGTTTAATTTCAAATTAGATTTTCAAACAAAACTAAAACTTATGAGAATCGCGCAACTTGGTGTTTGTTCCTCAAATTAACGGATTTGTAGTCCAAACGCAAAAATTGTGTTTTTTTGATCCCAAACTTTGGTGTTTTATCCTAATATTCTTCCTATACTATTGGAGGTAGAGCTTTGGGATTAAATTTCTTAGCTTATTTTATATGAAGCATATTACCTGATCAACGTTATAAAAGCTTCTGTGTAAGTTAATTTCACTGAGCGAACTGAATTGTTTGTGGAATCTTTTATTTTACAAGGAACTCTCTAAAAAGTTAGAGAGTTAAATTCAACAAAGTGACTTATTTCATTGAGGGGCTGGATTTTATGTGAATTCTTCAACCCTGAATTATTCGATAACATGAAGCATTTCAGGACTCGTTTATTGGAAATGTTTTCATTCTTCTGGTGGAAGGAATCAGCCTGAGAAGTACCACGAATTCCTCCTGGAACACTATATTATATAAGTTAATTTTTTAATGACTGGTTCATGCACAATCAGTTATTTATTTTTTGTTCCCAAGTTTATTTTTCCCACCAACTTGTTACATTTGGCTAGGCGTACACCGGTTAGTCAAGACAAGACAAGACGAGATTAGTCACGTTTAGTTACAGTAATTCACTTAGATGCTTATGAAGCAGCACACACCGATGCAATGACTAATCGGTGTGTGTTGCTTCATAAGCAACTATGTGAAGTACTGTGACTAAACGTAACTAATCTCGTCTTGTCTTGTCTTGACTAACCAGTGTACGCCTAGCCTTAGTGAATGATGGATCAAAAATCGTCTCCATTTTTATCTCGATTTTTAAAAATATATTATCACATTACACATTTATGATAAGTCTAATCAAATTATCAGTCCAAAAAAATTCAAATAATGAAAATATTATAGATTTCAAAAAGTTTCGAGTCCAGGAGTGTTTACTAGAATCGAAACTAGTCTCTTCACGGAAACAAGTCAGTGCGCATAAAGAAAGTGTGCGTGTATAGGAAAAAAGCTGGACGATCGAGTCAAAGGCATGTTATAACTAAATTTCTCTCGCTCTCAATCCGTATCAGCTGAATACGTTATTAGTTGCATAAGCTGAATTGTGAACATGCCGTCATGCAATACACTCACACAAGCTCGTTCAGCTGTTTCATTTACTGACTGGTTTCAGTGAACAGACTCCAGTGAATAGATTCCTTAACGTGAAGTTATACACATATCTATTTTAAAATGTGAAAAAAGATTGAAATTATTTTCTTTTGTTTCAGGTTGTTGCATCCGCTTACGATATTTCACTTTCACTAGCGCTGGCGCTGCTGCTCTTTGTGACTGTGGAAACTCCTCCTCGTTACATCCTCAGACAGATGCAGAGTCGGATGAAACCATCCACTATAACTCCAACCGAACATAAATGACACCACACAACATTGTCACACAATATCTAGTCTATAAAATATGAACTACTGCAGCTTCTCTTGAAAACTGCTTATAGTAGCATTCATTTAATTTGGCGAATGGAATTAGATAGATAGAGGGAGAGGTTTTTTATGCCATCGGACTCTACGGTCATCAGCAACGTAAATAAATAATATCTCTCTAATGCCATCTGCCAAATTGGATGAATGCGATTATACAAATCTTAAGAAACATTCAATTGGAAATAATTGAAGGTACAACCTTGAAAGAGAGAAAATAAGAGTGTTCGGAAGAGAATGTTAAACGTTTGCTAAAGTAAATTTTGCAATGGAATGTATGAAAGAATGAAGTTGAAGCAAGAATTTATGAAATATGAAAAGGCTGTTCTATTATGAAACACCAAAGTTCAACATAAAAAACTTTCATATCTGTGACCTTTTGTAAAATGATTACCTGAACCTATTTGTCTGTGGTTCATCACCTGAAAAATATTTTTTTCAAATAGACAAAGATAAAAAAGCAAAATCAATTTTTCAAGAAATAAGAAACGTCATTTTAATTGAATTAATACGTAATTATTTTGATTCATATATCAACAACGGTTATATCATCAGTCTTGTTATGAAATGATCCAATATCAAAGTTAAGTTATGTTATGATTCATGAAACCCTCATTTGATCACTATTACCATTTTCACCTTGATCACTATCACTTTGTATTATAAATTCAGTTAATCATTCTCATGGAGTTTTTTTTAATCTATTATCCAAAATCCATTGGCATTATCATGATTATCAATACTGTGTAATTTACATTTTATTATCATAGTGTGTATATACTTTAAAACACTTTTCAATAGAATCAGTTTATTTATTTTGTAAGTACCGTAGTAATAATGATCTGTTAATAAAATTAATTCAAAACTTAATTTTAAAAGCATTCTTTCAAACCCGCCACTATACTCTCAAAGCTACCAAAGCACTATAATAATATAAGGTGAGTGATGCTCGATGATTAAAAAAAAAATTATGCCAGGGGGGAAAACTCAAAAAACTCTCATGATTGACCAGAGCTACGACGACTATAAGGACTGCATGCTTCATATAACAAAGTAACAAGTAACAATTAAATTTTAGTATTCCTTCATAAACGAATTAACGAAAAATTATCATGAACCGATTAAGCCTTGTTAGTCTGTTCTGGCACAAACAGACAAACATCTATCATTTGAAAAATAATTATGCTCCAACTTCCTTTAAGTTAATCCTTACCAGTATTTATGAGTTTTGGGAGCGTTTTTTTTAGGCTATTGGTTAACTAAACATTTTTTATTCAAAATAAATTATCTAAAATTTCTTTTCACAGAGATGATGATTGATCATGTGACTTGTTTAAACTTGAGAAATAATTGTAATTGAGATTTTAGCAAACATCTCAATAATCACTGTAGATTCAACTAGTTTTATTGGATCCCTCAGCCAAATTCACTTGAAATCAGATAGTTTTTATACCTTTATTCACTCATCAGAAAATTTTAAAATATTAGATTTACATTCACTCTCAATAAGACTAGTCCCTCTTTCACTAAAAAAATCGCATTTTATTTATAAATTCTGATACAGCAGGTAATTGAGCTACTGTAGTTGCCTGAATTTGGTCTCATCTGAAAGCTTGAAAAAAGAAAGTTTTTCACGTGATGGAAAATTATCAAACCTTAGGTACCGTAAACTGGCCAACTTTCAACCACTCGAGAAAAAAGATTACACAATTTATATCAAAGGCGGAAATCAACGTAGAAGTCTAATAACTGATATTATAATATGTTATAATATTATGTTCTTATAGGTCTTTTTCTTCTTCTTTGACTTTGCCTTATCCCATTTAAATGGGGTCGGCATTCCTCCTTCTCAGTCTACTTCTCCACAGCACCCTGTCCACCCTGTCCTCTCTCCTCCAGCCATTCTCCTGCAAATCAGCCGCTATTCTGTCTCTCCATCTCATCTTTGGTCTACCACGTCCTCTCACTCCACCCAAAAACAAATCCTGCACTCTCCGTCCCACATAATCCTCCTCCCGTCTCTGTACATGACCAAACCACCTCATCCTTGTCTCCTGCATCTTCTTACCCAGTGGATCAACCTTTACGGTGCCTCTAATCAACTCATTCCTTATCTTGTCTCTTCTTGTAACTCCACACATCCACCTCAACATTCTCATCGTCAGTGAACTAGCGTACATCAATCAGGTGTTTTCTGACAATTTAAAAGTATCCTGCTATAATTTTTGAAACAGTCTTACGGTAATGTTCAAGAGGATGCCAAAGTTGATAAGAAGAATTCCTGGTTCAAGAGCCTACAAAAACTGGATGTGGATAAGCATCTGGAGAAATGTCCAGCAGATATTAAAGTAATATTGAGTTAATTGACTTATATGTCTATTTTAAATGCTAGGAGTAACATGAAACTTGAGACACATCCGAACTCTAATTATTCATGTAACTTAATTGGTCATATTAGAAACAGTGCAAAATTGCTCAGATATTCATTTCTGCATTGAAATAATATGAAAAAATGACTGGTCGAATGATGTTCCAAGTCCGGGCAACATTATTGCAACATTATAACCATTGCTAATCAAATTTTTATGGTGTTATAAAATTTCAATTTCGACCACACCCATTAATAATAGCAAAGTTATATCAATAGAGTTCTCTTGCAATTTTGATATTATTTGTCTAATTACATGGTTGAAGAGGATCCATGGTTCTCTGCCACAGAGTTTTGTTAGTCCCTCTAATGGCCAATCTTTATTTAGTGCTTTTTTTGAACTGCATATAACTGCAATCTCTACTTCGTATACTGTTTAGTTTTTCTTAACCTCCAAAAGAAATGGAAGAGAACTGTCAGTGAATTGTATTTTTTATATTATTATGGGCTTCTGGGATAGGTTATAGGTTTATAAAATAGATATTTTAATAAACTTTCATTGGAAAATATAGGTCTAGAATTACAAAATCTGTATAAAAAATCAAGACCAATGTCTGTTCAAAAATCAAGATCAGATTAGATATTATTTTTGTGCTCTTAACATAACAACACCCTACTTTTACCTACTTCTATTCTTCACTGACCGACTAATAAAATAATCGTATTGGATGCTCAAGTAAGTTTGATAATAAGAATAATAAACTGATTTATTACTAGTCATTTAGGCTGAATTACTAGTGTTCTTTTAATGTTGTAGTTATGGGCTGAAGCATCCAACTTCTGTTCACCCCTACATCTGGTTATAACTTATAGGTTCGTTAGATTCCATCTGGAATTTTGTATATTATACATGCATAAGTCATTGACTTGTGCATACAATCGGCATCATAAATATATAAAAAAATTGCTTGCTGCATAGGATTAGCCTGCATAATCCATGTTTGGATGATATACCGTAGCTAGATACTGTCCAAGTGTCCAGTGCTTTCATCAAATCGGGACAAACGAACGACCAGTGGTCTTAAGGACTAATAGGCCTAATGAACAGAGTCCTCTTTTTCTAACAACACTTCTTCTCTTAAACCAACACCCCATAATCCTTCCCCTTAAACTTTCCCTCCTTTGTGGGTTAAGTGGAAGAGGGGGCTTGTATGCCTCAACTTTGCCCACAGCACTTTTGTAATGTGAAAGTGAAAAAATAAAGTCATCTATCTATCTATCCTTAACCTCATCCCACAGCCCTCTCTTTCTCCTTACTCACTTTCTCTTTCTTGTTCTTGTTGTTTTCTTGTACTTCTATGCCTTCTCCTTATTCTTCCTATTCCTTATCTGTATGTCTTCTATTCCCATTTTTTTTCCTTCTTTGTCCTTTCTTTTCCTTTCTCCTCAACACCTTCAGTTATAGTGTATTAATCTCTTTTCATCCATTGTTAATTTCATTGGTTTTGATTCATCCATTTAATTTTATTGGTATTTTCATTTATTGTGTTACAGGTAAAAAAAATAACGCAGACAATATTGGAGGATTCAGTTTA
This sequence comes from Laodelphax striatellus, assembly GCA_017141395.1. Lineage (NCBI taxonomy): Eukaryota > Metazoa > Arthropoda > Insecta > Hemiptera > Delphacidae > Laodelphax > Laodelphax striatellus. The sequence continues at coordinate 25,182,157 of CM029531.1, forward strand.
TGACTTGGATACCCTGAAAAAGAGATCATTCCAGGTAACTGTTCAATAAAACCTTGAAAATTTCTACTAACACTCAAATTATAATAGAAAGTTTCTGATTTTTTATGACTTGTATTCAAGAAAGATTTCAATATTCTCTCAACTTCTTTTCTGGAAATTGTACTATCAGAGGTTGTTTAACGTTACCGTTGCTCAAACCGCTTAAATAAAGTCTACTGGGGGAATTTTATTTCCAGTAGGCAGTTTTGATTTAAGGATTCGAATCAAAATTGTGTGTTCATCTATTTTTTTCTAACAATAATCTATCTTGGTCTATAAGATCATCAAGTTTGGAGTGGTCCGTAGTCGAGGGCGATAAGCGCCAGTCTGATAATCCTTAGGTTCCTGGTTCGAATACAGTTGACGGAACAGACTTTTACAACAAAAAATGGCCACTCCCGTCTTTTGGAGGAGACGAAAAGCCGTCGGACCCGACTGCCTGAAAACATTCGTCATCTCTCATAATAACCCCTCTCATTACCCACTCACTAGCCTAGAGCTCATGTGGGCATCAACCTCAGAAAAAAAAGATTATGTTTGATTAAGTTTGATTTGGTAACACCACTTCTATTTGTCTGTCGTGAATGTCAAGTTGTTTGTTAGTTCATTGTATTTCGCTATTGAATTTTGAATCTTTTGTCATTCTGAAATGTTCTCAACACATATGCACCATATTTTGTTTTGCTTTAGCTTTGTCAAATACAATAGCTTTAGCTAAAATTGTAGAAATATTTTTTATGTAAAAGATTGTGACACTAGTCTCATTCAAATTGTTCTTTGTTCTTCATAATTTAAAACAATGTCTTTTAACACTGACTGACATACTTACAGGGAGAAAAAAGTGGATGCAAGAGTCAGTCCAGTCCTGTCCAGACTCAACTTGACAACTAGGATGGTCATAATCCAGGCAAATCCAGGCCAATAGCAGAACCACAAGATCAAGGACAAATTAGTGAAAACATGGATGACACTGATGTGTCAACTCATGAGCTGAATCAAGATCACAACAGCATTGAAGATAAACACAAAGGTCAAGACAACTTGGGTGATCATGATCAATGTTCAGACCGAAATGATCAATATCCATGTGAAATTACTGTGCTCAAACCAGAAGTAATGGTTGGAGAAGGAGGAAAAGAGGAACAACAACACTTTGGGCTAGTTGAAGAAGGACTAGAAGAGAAAAAAGAAGATATGGTAGAAGAAACATCGATGAATGATGAACCCCTCATTTTAAATTCATCAGATAGGCTCACCATCAAACCAGAGGATTCAGAAGAAGAGAATGTGGAAGTTACAGAGGAAGTAGAATCAGATTGCAAATATAATTTTCCTACTACATTGATGAGAATTCAGGACATCCCTCCTGACAGAAACACTGCAATTTGTAATCTAAAAATTAGGGAAAACTGTACTGTCTTGAAATCACAATACTTGAATGAGGAAGTTATTGGAGAACAAGGTCAATCTCTATCGACTCATAACCCAGATGTTCATGGCACAAAATCTTATACTTGCAAATACTGTGATAAAACATTGATTAACAAATCAAAACTTACCAGACATCTAAAAACACACACTGGAGTTAGACCTTACAACTGTAAATTTTGTGATAGATCATTCACTCAGAAAGTAACTCTCACCACACATTTACATACACATACTGGGGAAAGACCTTACAACTGTAAATTTTGTGATAACTCATTCGCTCAGAAATCAACTCTTTCCAGGCATTTACTCAAACATAGTGGAGAAAAACTTCACAAGTGTGAATTTTGTGGTAAGTCATTTGCTCATCGAATAAGTCTTACCGCACATTTACTCTCTCATTCTGGGGAGAGACTTAACAACTGTGAATTTTGTGATAAATCATTCACTCATAAATCAAATCTCACCAGACATCTACTTTCACATACTGGAGAGAGGACTTACAATTGTGAATTTTGTGATAAATCATTTGCTCTTAAAACAACTCTTACCACACATTTGCTTACTCATACTGGGGAAAACCCTTATAACTGTGAATTTTGTGATAGAACATTCAGTCAGAAAACAAGACTTCACGCACACTTAAACACACATACTGGAGAAAAATCTTACAACTGTGAATTTTGTGATAAATCATACTATGAAAAATCGAATCTCACTAAACACCTACATAAACACACTAGAGAGAGACCTTACAGCTGTGATCTGTGTGATAAATCATTCAATTGTAAATCCCAACTCACTAGACACTTATATTTTCACAATGGTGACAACCCTCACAGCTGTAAACTTTGTGAGAAATCATTCATCAATAAATTCAATCTCACTAGACACTTACTTATACACAGTAAAGAAAAACCTCACAACTGTGAATTATGTGATAAAACATTCACTTATAAATCAAGTCTCACCAGACATTTACTTACACACACTGGAGAGAGACCTTACAGTTGTGAACTTTGTGATAAATCATTCAAAGATAAATCAAATTTCATAAAACACTCACGCTTACACACTGAGGAAATACTTCCAGAGTAGTTTCAGGCAGTCTGAAGTTGCTTCTTATTTACTGAAAGAGCTATTGTAGCGCTTCTCGCTACTCATCTTGGTGAAAGACTATGAAATTTTTCAATATTACATTTTTACAAAATCATCAGGATCATAATTTTCATTATCAACAGGAACAAAATCAACCCTCAACTTGGTCCTTTTTTATACAAGAATTAATATAGGAAAAACTACCAAAGATTGAAGTTCTGTGTCCATGCATGAAATAATAAACTATTACTCATCAGATTTCAAATAGTATTGATTCTAAGCCCATTGGTGATTTCTGATTAATGGCTAGTTTTCACGATTCTAGTAGACGTTCAGGTTACTGGAGGCAGGTTACCAGAAGCAGGTAAACTGAACCGTGTGGACACGTACTTGAACAGGTTACTGGCAACCTGTCTCCCAGCTGGCTTATCCAGTCGACCTGCCCGAGGAGTAGACTACTTGAACAGGTCGGTCTTCCCCACCAATCAAAATGCTTGTCACTCTGTTTGACTGAACTGTTCGAATGATATAAATATCGCTTGTCATATCAATATCAACGAAATATCATTATGCGAAATAATATATTCTGTCATTTCGACTCTGTTCTGCGTCATTACTGGCAACATTCTTTTTTGTCATGTGAACAGAGTAGAGGCAGGTAACCTGCCTCTGCCTCCAGTAACCTGAACGTCTACTAGAATTGTGAAAACCAGCCTTAAGTCCCACTCACCTTTAAGATATAAACTAAAGATAAGTGTAAGACCAACACTTCTAATTATTATTCTAAGGGTTTGCAACCCTAGTTTAGAGATAAACTATATCAATGACATGAATCATAGATGCATAAATTATTATATCAATCTTCTTTTATTGTGCTACTTCACACTAAGATGTTGAATGTTACTAGTCAATTTAAAAAGAAATTAAATTACATTAACTCTAGAAATTTCGATGTTTGAAATACTATTTTGTTTCTTTATTCTTAACATTTCTACATATTAGACTGCTCTTGCTAATAAAAACTCATCTTATTGCATTTGATTTATTATTGTAGCCATAATGTTGGCAAGTGGTTCTTGTTTTTAATTATTTTGTACCGCCCAGGGGGATTAATTTTTCTCAATTTTCTCTATGTTGAACCCGTAATGTTTAAACCCAAATACTATATAATGCGTCTAAGAACATTGAAATGATGAGTCATGATACTTTTAGTTTTTTAGACGGTGATGTAAGTATGCAGCGTCCGCCGACGCCAAAAACACCAGCAATGTTTAAACCCAAATACAGTACTATAATGCGTCTAAAAACATTGAAAATGATGTTGAGTCACCACCACTGTCTCCTGTAGTATTGCACTATTCATTATTAGTACAGTAGTATTCATTCATTTATTAGCATCCTTTGACCACCTTTAAAAGGGGCATATGGATTTTCAATATTATAAGTATTGTAATATTTTTCTGTCTATGTATTGTACTGTTTTATTACAAGAATCAATTTGCACTCAATATTTGTAATCAAGCTCTATATTTTTCTGTATTTTTATATACCGTATTTATTGTCATTACATTAATATTGTCGATATATTCTCTGTACTTGAAATATTTTGTCATCTTTTTAAATTCCAGTATTGTCGATATATTCTCTGTACATAAAATATTTTGTCATCTTTTTAAATTCCAGTATTCTATGTTTTGCCTTGGAAAGTGGAATCTGAAATACCGGTACGGTATTGTAGATTAGATAGACAAATTTTATTGCAAACAAGGACATATTCTTTTCCTTTCTGATTGATAATCAATAATGCAAATAATCATAGCAATTATGTTCAAAGAGTGTCTAAAAATAATTCCAGATTTTTAAGTCTTCAATTAAAACTCACAGACTTACTGGATTTCACTTCTTCAACAGATTCATTTATGCAGTAGAAAGGATTACTTATCCAGTAAGTTCTTCAGAGTAGCCTAATACAATTTTGCTTCTTTCAATTTTAACGTAACAAATTTCATGAGCTGCTTCAGTTGTTTAGAAAGAGAAAGGGAAACCTTCCATTTAACATTCCACTGTTCATTTCTGTACATTACTGAACTTTCACTATTTCCTTCAATCATTAGGGTGGAATAGAAATGTTTAATACAATATAAGTGTTAGACATCGCCCTAAGATGCTACTGAATCAACATTGAAATGAAGGCTCCTTCTTCCATGGATCCTTCTTCACAGATCAATAATTAGTAAAAGCTGTATTAAAAACATTAAAAGAGGTAAAGATTACTTTTATTTCCTACAGATGTTGCTATTTCCATACTATATAAAAATGAACTATGGATGCACCCGATTTTTTACATAGACGCATAGCCCATTGAAATGAATCCCCATATTTGCATTGTATGCAGATTTGATATTTTTCAGCAGAATAGTGCAGTTACTTTCTAGACCTATCAATGACACTCTCTCATAATATTATTGTTTTTAGATGCTGCCATAATCTTTATAAATAATACAAAATTTTATACATTATGACATGGGCAAACACGAATTTTGTAAGCCGTAATTTGATTAATTGAAAAATCTTGTTTAAGTCACCGTGGTCATCAAGGAATGATTTATGATATACAATATTCAAGAATCAATGAAACCTCAAGTCTAGAAAAAAAATTATAAAATCAAAGATATGAAGTTAATAAAACAAATAGAGTGGAGAGTTTAGAGTAATAATTCTAAATAATAATTGAAAGCAAATTAGAATTTATATTGTGATGGGAGATACGGGGGAAGAAGATTTCATTTTAAATTAATTAATGAGAGTAGATAAATAAATATAGCTGATTTACGTAGTAATGTTAATGTTATAAATAAGGATTTTGATGTCAAAAAGTTGTCATAATAATATAATGTTCATGGACAAATGTGACTTTCAAAGTCAAACTAATAACTTATAATGTTGATTGTGAATAATGATACAATAGTTAATATTACAAAATTTATCACAACTACGATAATTAAGCCCCAACATTTATTATTGAAAGATGGATAAGTTTTTTTATAGGGATTGAACATTGAACATCTATCTACTCTAAAGTTACAAATTGACTCACTGATTAATATAAAATTTCCAAGATTTATTGATATTTGAGTTTGCTTTTGGGGGCAAGATTTTGTTGCTGGAACAAGATCCATGGGATCGACAATCTGGCAAGATTTGAAACTTACAGAATGGAGGCTGGTCATTTTTTGGATTATTTATAATGCATTATAAACATTTTATTATATGTTTTGACTTTGTTTGATGTATGTTTACGATGAATTTTCATTGTAAACATCATGATGACATGATAAAAACATTTTTCAATAGTAATTTTTCTCATGGAGTTGGAATCTCATGGAAAATCTCCGTGGATTCGAATATTGAGCTGTACTGTCTGCCCGTACGTAACTGCCAACTATGCAAACATGAAATCAGTCCTTTTCCTGCTGAATAAAAGATTGGTTTGTAATAATATGATGAGTGATGGATTAATCTACTTATAGATAATCTAATCCACTTATCTACTTATGGATTTAAAAAAAAATATGATTCGCAATATTTTTCTATTATATATAATTTTTCAAGTTAGTTATTGAAATTTCACCGGAAGTAAGCAGCCAATATTGTGAGCACATGTGTGTTTAAAAGTAGCCGACGCCGACTCAAACGAGAAGAACGTCGAGAACTCAGTCAAATCACCCAGTTACCTCGTGTTGTAATTACCAATTTATTGAATTAAACTTCAAAGAAAAATTTTTATTCATCATGGGCAGACCAGGTAGGCTCTTTGGCATACTAGGCTATATTCATTTATGCTCTTGTAAATCTGTGTTTATGTGTGTACAATAATGTTTCGCAACGTGATCAAATATAACCTACAATTTAGAGCACTAATTTTTTAATGTTCTTTGAATTTCTAATGTTATTTTTACAATCGCTTTCCTGTCAAACTCTATCAACACATACACAATAATGTAACCTGCCTTGAACAAAACATTTTCTCTTTTATTCTATCAAAATTAAAAATATAAACTATGTTATCTATGTTTTACCTAAGTCCCGTTTATTTTCCATGTGATTAGGCCTACTAGGTTATTCAAATTTATTAGATGGGTTCACAAGAGTATAGTTACTGTTTAGTGATTCTGATTTTGTTTTAATGTAATGTTTCTTATGTACATAAGGGATATTGGATTACTTATCCGAGTTGAATATTGGAGTTTTGATTGTTACCATTTAAGTTTGCCAGATTTTTCGCTACAACGAAAGTACCTGTAATAGCCCCGTCTAAAGTATAAAGGATTTCGAAAATTCTTTGAATTTCAAAACTTTGAGTTTTGTTGGATTTCAAATTTTTTACTTTGAAAAGTATTGACATCAAACTCATAAGGTAAACATAACCTATCAATGTTATTCAGCGAGGTTAGTGTTCCAGGGGCAGCCAAAATAGGTAGGCTATGGTTCAAATATTGCGGTTATATGGCATTCTTCAGTTCCAATTAGAACTCTATTGTGTTAATCGGGCTAAATACAGTATACGGCAGATTTCTGAAAAATGTCTTTGGTATTCAAATATTGATCCATAAAATGACTTGATGCTGTTTTTCATTTTTTACTTGTGCGTTGCATAAAAGACATTTTGCAGCGGTAATGTGGTTGTATATTTCATTCTTATTGGCTTCAAATTAATGGCGGATTCAATTGTATTTGGTATGATATTTATGACATGATAAATTTAGATTTTAGTAATGTTTGTGCCGCCAAGAAGACCGCAAATTCAACTGTAATTTGATAGTTAGCGAACAATGCACCGTAACTTGACTACATGATTAATGAATATGTTCGTCAATGTCGAGTCATTTTAATCAGAAAAATGGAAAATTTTTGACATGCTAGAAATTTGTTTGAAAAATTAAGTAACTGATAAAAGCGAGAAAGTTGTTCAGAAATAATTCAAATTATTTTTTCCAAATTTCAAAATTAGGCAAAGTCGGAAGAACGTACTTTGGCCTCTCAGAAGTTTCAAAGTAAGGGGAGCGGCTCAATTTTTCAAAATATCATTTTTTTGAGGAAAAAACGAATTTTCAAATTTTGAATTGGAAGTTGATTTTTTCAAATTTTGACTCGTCTAGGAAGATGTTTACGGTTATTATTTATTTAGCGTATGGCTTTTAATAGTGGGGAGACCCGAGTAGGGTTGTTCCACTTCACCAACATAACCAATTACCCCTTAATAGGGAACATGGTGAAAGACTACCTGCAATGTTTGATATTCAAACAGCCACAGGCAATCGACCTACTGCCCTGCTCCATGAAGCAAAGAGTTGGGCGAGAATAATATTTTCATTATAGAATAGATTGTTTGCATTTCAACAATATTTTATTGATTGAAATAATTGAACGACAACTATTCAATGTATTCACAAACCAATTGATGATAATTGTTTATTATTAATTTTTATTCATTTAAATAATCGTTTGAATGATGGTAGATTTTATAAATTTACAGATGGTTTGTTAAGCTTACTACGAAGATGAGAACAACATTTTCTAATAAAAAGAAAATGACAAAATAACAGTATAAAAAATAATAATAAATATGAATAAAAAAAGGTAATGAATTTCAAATGCATACCAATTGAAGTAATAAGACGAAAAACATTACACAAGAATTTACAAGTCATAATGAGTACTTTCCGAGACAATTATTTATATACAATATCATAGATAATCGGGAGGCAAGGTGTTTACGGTACGCGCATATCTTCCAGGGCTCGGCAAGCCTCGCCCGGTAACTAATGCTTGTACCGTAAACACCTACTTCCCGGTCTTGTAGCGTAATATACTATTACAGGCGATAACTGGTCGTAGAACTAGGATATTTATTCTGTTACTGAATTTATATTGTATTATTTTTTTTCAGGATTCTCTCCAAGAGGAGGTGGTGGTAGAGGATTTGGAGGAGGTCGTGGAGGCCGCGGTGGTGGAGGCGACAGAGGTGGTCGTTTCAGCGGAGGTGGCGGAGGTCGTTTCAGTGGCGGCGGGGGCGACAGAGGCCGGTTCAGTGGAGGCGGCAGAGGTGGATTTGGAGGTCGCGGTGGTGGCAGAGGGGGCGGTGGAAGAGGTGGACGTGGGGGTGGTGGAGGAAGAGGTAAGTTGAACTTCATATTTATTTCTATTCAATAATTGTCAAATACTTAGATAGCCTAATTTGAATTTGACTAAATTTAAAAGATAGTAAATCGTAATGAATTACAGGAGGCTATACTCCACCCGTAATTTATTTTTAGAGATCATCTATTTATTAAATGCATTTTTCAGGGGGAATGAAAGGAGGCAGCAATGTTGTGATTGAACCTCATCGTCATCCTGGCGTGTTCATTGCCAGAGGAAAAGAAGATGCACTGGTTACGTTGAACATGGTGCCCGGAGAGGCTGTTTATGGCGAAAAAAGGATAAGTGTCGAGGTGATTATCATTCTTATTTCTATCCTATCTACTACAACTGCTGATCATAAAGTCACTTCTATCACTGCGCTCAATTAGTTGCTTATTTTCGGTTATTATAAATTTTATCCTCAGTTAGATCTAATCTTTTATAAGACGATATTATTTTATTCTTCACTTTATTTCTTTGGTAAGGCTTTGTTTTTAAGCTTTAGTCCGTAATACAAGTTATTAAATATTTCCTTTTAAGTTTTACGAAATAATTATGGTATTTTTGAAGGGCTGACGGCTCTACTCACTGAGTTTCATTGAAAACATTTAATTTGGGTAGTACATCCCTCTCGGGCTTAAGCCTAGGGGTGCACATTTTATTTTGCACTTGAATTTATCTGATTGTTACTTGTAGTATGATTTTTTTCATTGGGTTTTTGTAATTGAAACACTGAAATCATGATTATAACTAAATTGTGCAAAATAAATAAATTTTGAATTGAATTGTTTTTTAGCTATTGAGTTTCCTCACTCAAATACAAACAATTTTAATTTTTATACCACTTCAATAGGCTTTTATTGTTTGTTAACCTAGAGAAATTTGATTTGTCATTTATCATTTTTTTTAGTTTCAATTTTAATATTTCATTAATATATTTTAGCATCGAGTGAGTAGGCTAAATTTAAATTCATCACTGTCGATTTTCTTCAATTTCAGCGGTGAGAAGGTTCCCCTTTTTCTTGAGTTAAGATTTGTAAAAATTTGCTGCTACCATTCTGTGAAAATTTCAGATCTGTCTTGGGTGATGATGAGTTGAAATGAATCTAATAATCGTCTTGGCCCATTACAGATTTGAATTTTATCATGAAAAATGCGTGTATGAATACATGAATAGTCCCTGACTTAATAGTCTTGTAATTAATTAGTTTAAAAAACTTCTCTTAACAAGGAAATTCGAGAGGCCATGGTCAGGTTTTTAAGATTTTACTTAGTTCAGCCAATGTTACTATCAGTTGAAAAATCACTAATAGTTTCTCAATGTTGATCCGATGCGTGTCACTTATGTTTTCTATTCTAGTGCAACACTTGAAATTGTATGTGTTACAGGAAGGAGAGAACAAGATTGAGTACAGGGTTTGGAATCCATTCCGATCGAAGCTGGCGGCGGCCATATTGGGAGGTGTTGATCAGATCCACATGCCTCCTGGCAGCAAAGTTTTGTACTTGGGAGCTGCGTCTGGAACCACTGTCTCGCATGTATCCGATATTGTAGGACCTGTAAGTGATCTATGATTATTGATAATTAATCATAAAATGGAATTTCTATGTTCACCTATCTAAAAATCATATGGAAGCATCTATCAATTCCAAGTGTTATTAGTAGAAATGCAAAGTTGCACATATTATTTTCTTATGACATTTCATAATAATTCTTCAAATATACAGTATAACTCACCAAGATATTCACGAATCTATCTTTTGACGATGCTTTCATTTATATTTTTCCATTTACTGATACAAGTACTAACCATTGAAGTATTGTTGGGAGAGAAACAACATGCTCAGCCCAAAACTGTTTTTCTCTCCCGAATATTCTTCGAAAAAAATCGAGTTCCCACTTCTGTGCACTCAAGTATTGATTGAAAATTCGAGAAATTCTTCCTGCTCCCTCAATTTTGCTCCTAAATGAAACTGAAAGATTTCTTAACTTATTATGTATATTATAATAAACGACAAGAGAAGAATTACAAGAAATAATTGAATAATGAATATTCATGGCATGCATCATTTTTGAATTAATTGAAAATACTCCAAGAAGTCGTGTAGGACAGGAAAAATGTGAATGCACTCTGGACTAATATGGTAATAATAATAAGTTTATTTGATGGTGTGCCGTGTCATATCCATCCTGTGGCCGTTTTTCCTGTTCTCACTTCTAAAATTTTATGAAACAGGCCCCATGTTATTTCAATGAAAAACAGTCAAGATCTATTATATACTCTGTCAGTTTATGAATGGGGGTTTTGTTTCTAATCTGTCATTTTAAAAACGCATTTTATATTCTACATAGGCTATTTCAGCTTGAATTATGTTGGTTGCATTCACAAAGATTTGTCCAATATCACTGGAGAAAAGTCGTTTCAAATCGGATAACAATTCAAGTAGAGGTTGGGAAAAAGTTTTTATTTTGTTATCTCTGCAAAGTTTATGATATTAGCTTAATCTGTTAGCATTATAAGATGTTTTAATATTATTTTATAATAATAATATTCTTATTAATTATTAATATTCTAATATGGTTCTGATGATGATGCTTAAGTAAGTTTGTTGCGAAGATATTGTGAGATGATTTTGGCATTCAGTTAGCATTCTAATGCATCTATCATTGCTTCGTGTGAAAAGAAAATCGTTGAACATTAATATTTATAAGAATTGCTATTACTTAATGAGACTTTCTAGGATATGATGTTTCCAGTTAGTCAAGTTTTTAATGTCATTTATAAATATCTATGTTTTAATTGGAATAAAATGAATTTTATGATTATGGTTATTCCACTTATTAATATTAATTTCAAATCGCATAATAACAGTTGATCTTTTTGCCAACTATTTTTTCTAATGGATAATATTCTCGAATTAACTGGTTTGTGTTACAGGAAGGACTGGTGTACGCGGTCGAGTTCTCGCATCGATCTGGACGAGACATGTTGAATGTTGCCAAGAAAAGAACGAACATAATTCCGATAATTGAAGACGCCCGCCACCCGCACAAGTACAGGATGCTGATGGGAATGGTGGACACCGTGTTCGCCGACGTGGCCCAGCCCGACCAGGCCAGGATAGTGGCCATCAACGCCCAGCACTACCTCAAGAATGGCGGCCACTTCGTCATTTCTATCAAGGTACTAGTCAATTTCATTATACAGTATTTGATAATAGATAATAATTTGATAACTCCATGATATTAAATCATTATAGTTTGATATCATTTCATTTTACTATTTTCTCATTTATTAAATCGAATTTTTTGGTATAAGAGCTATTATCATGGTTTATCTCATCTAAGAGTCCTTCATACCACTGACTGAATTTATACGAACGCGGTGATTTTTGCAATGCAGGGATGAAGGGGGTCAAAACGAGTTGACTCCTTCGGACGCTATTTTCTAACCGATAATCATGAAAGTGCTAGCAAATTGATCAGAAATATTTGTAGAATAGTTGTATAACCTTGAAAATTCGATTTTCTAATTTGAAAATGACAGTATAAAAGTCGATGAACAAATTATGTAGACTTGTAATTATTATCATCAACTTATACTATCATTTTATAGTTGGAAATTCTTGGAAGTTCTTTCTGAACAATTTGGCATTATCATGATTATCGGTTGGGTAACAGAGTCCGAAGGATTAAACTCGCTTTGAACCCCTCACCCGCGCATTGCAAAAATCACCTTGTTGGAATAAATTCATTCAATGGTATGAAGGACTCCTTATTGATAAAATAATCGAGACAATGGAGTATCCAAGATCCAAAAATGGTAGTGTACAAAAAAGTTTAATCTACAGTCTAAAAGAGACCATTATTTTGGTGAGAATACTTTGTTCACTACAATATTTGAAAACTTTCATGATGTCCTTTCGTATTGTCAGTTTCCTGAAATTTAAAATTGCACTATAGTCTGTTCACCGAAACGAGGCAGTGCGCGTAAACAAAGTGTGCAAGCGTGCATCGGAAAACAGCTGGACGACCGAGTCAAAGGCATGTTATAACTAAATTTCTCTCGCTCTCAATCCGAATCAGCTGAATACGCGATTAGTTGCAAACGCTGAAATGTGAACATGCCGTCATGCAATACACTCACAAAAGACACACACACACAAGCTCACTCGGTGTTTACATTCACTGACTGGTTTCGGTGAACAGACTTACAGACTATAAAATTTGTAGCATAGACTAGAAGTTCACTCTATTAGTGAAAGATGAAACTAGCAACCATTAGCTCATGGACCATCATCGCATGGTACATTTTGAGATAGAATGTCTATTTTTTGCTTTTTAATTCTTTTTAAATTCAACCCTCAACGTTGAAAATGAATTAATCGAAACAGAAAAGTCGTGTTTTCTCAACGTAAAGGAATATTTTCGAGGGTTTTCAGGGTTACAGATACCTATTTCGACTTCTGTTTGTATCTATTGTTCTGTTGTCAATATTTGCTGAAGCAGAAATCTTCAGATCTATTCATTTAGCTTTCATTGGATCTTCGTTTCATTAATTATTATTACCCATTTCGACTCTTGGGATGAATCTAAACCTATAATTATATAGTAGAGTTTTATGTGAGGGCTGTTTTTAATGTAATATTTTCGGTTTGCAGGCCAATTGCATTGATTCCACCGCCCAACCAGAAGCTGTTTTCGCCGGCGAAGTGAAAAAATTACAAGCAGAAAGATTGAAGCCCCAAGAACAACTGACTTTAGAACCCTATGAACGAGATCACGCCGTCGTTGTTGGTGTTTATAGGCCACCTGCAAAAAATAAGGGCGAATAGTAGTTTTAGTTATTGACTAGGTTATGCAATTGTTTTACAGTCAGTTCTATTCAAGTTGTGTGTTCTACTCTTATCACTGTCAAATTTTTCTGTTAGTCTTGTTTGCCGAATGTGGGATGTTAGCTCATTTTTCTGTATTATTTATTCATGTATTTCAACCCAAGGTATTTCATTGGAAATTCAAATTGAAAATTCCAATGAAATATCAATTTTTAATTGGTCAGAAAGTCCTTGATGAATCCAAAAGCCGGCCCCAAACATGCGATATTTGGCAAACATCGAACATAGGGGTTTATTAGGAGATTTGAAATGTTCGTTTCTCGTTGAAAAATGAACAATTCACACATGTTGTGAACTCCGAATACATGTTCGGTCTTTCCCAAATACTGCATGTATGAAGTCGGCGGCTTTATGTTATGCTTCAATAGGTTTGATTATACATTTATTTTTATTTGAAATTTGTCATCAGTGCCTGAGAATTGTTATGTAGCAATGCAATAACAATGAGAACTAAGTGAAAAAAAGTGGCAAAAGGGGAAAATTGCTACCTTCTACGCATGCGCGACTGAACGTTTTAGTATAAAATAATTTTGTCAAACATTGTTTAGCTTGCTCTACGCGTGATATTCTGAAGTGGCTTTTTTTCTAGGATAGGCTTTCAATTTCATTTTACAGTGCTTCACAATCATGTTTCTTAAGTTTACTATTCGTAGTAACATTTATATAACTTAGGAGTAGGCCAATTTCATACGATATGTTGGGAGCAATGGAGCAGGCACCATCTTAGATTCTGTCCACTTTTTCCAACTTTGTTCTCTTTGTTTGAGCACTGTAGCAATGCAACAACAAAAATTAATTTATGAGAATGGAAATTATCAATTATTAGAAGTGGAAATCGATGATTATTGCTGTGTGAAAAATCGAAATAATTTATTGAGTTTCGTTACAGTGAGATGTTTCTTTTTTATGTTGATAGTAACGAATTTAGACTACTAACTGTTTTATTCATACCAGATCTTTGTAAGATTTTAATCCCATAAACTTGACAATATCTTTGGAGTGAAATTAATTTCAAATATCTAAGAGACTAGAAGACTCTAGCTATTGTTTTTATTATTTAATGACAAAACTACAGTACGTTGAATGGATGCAAGTGTCTTCGCGTACTTGCAGGGATAGCGCCCTAAGTCCAAGAATCAATTCTTTATTTCTACTCTTGGTCGATTTTTGTGTGCTACACAGCATGCGGTCAATGGGCACTCTGATTGGATTACGCACTAAGCTGGCCAGGGGTCTTCAAGGATGAAAAGCACTATAGCTCTAGGTAAAGTGCTATAGTGCTATATAACGATCTTGATTTAATTAATGTTTCTGATCAGGTTGTTGCATTGCTACTAATTGTGATATTAAAAGTAAATTAAAGTATCAGAGTGTGAAAAATTTCAATTACTTCTAATGTAGATTTCATCTACATGTAAAGTATGTCTAATAATCAATTAACACTATCGTAATTAATGTAATGGTACTTTATTCCATCAGGATCAAGATTATTATTAATGTCCGCCAACTAGTAGAATAGAGCTGGCAGGAATGCTTGGAATGTTGGTGCTGGTCGAGTGGGGGTAATAATGTCGAACATCGATTACTAACTTTTGTAAAACTATCGGCCGATAGTAACAATACAGAATAGTAAACAAACAGCCACGTTGGGTAGTACCATAGAGAAGCGATACTCTCTAGTAAATCGTTCAAGGAATAGGGAATTGTGATCTGGTGTTGTGTGCTGTCAAATAGTGCTGGCCACGTAGTTCATGTGCCGGGAGGTACTATCTCAATCGATCGCTCACTCACTCTTATTCGCACTACCATTCACCGTCACATCGCTAGTTGTTAGTTTATAGTTACGGTTTCCAGTTAGTCTGAGTTCTAAGAGATGTCGCTAGGATGTTGCTGGTGTTAATTAATTTATTAGGCACATTTTACATTATAGACTTATTTTTATTACGCGTTTTTCTATGGCTTGTTAGTTAAAATAGTTACAGTTACAAATTTATATTGTTTTCAAATGAGCTGTCTGTTGCATAGTAGAGTATCATTGTTATGATTTTAACAATAAACTTATTTTATACCAGCTGTAATTGATGTGTTCTACTATCTCTTTCCTTTTCCTTTCAATTCATCGATATGACATTGAAACTTCCACACATAGTCTCTGCTCACACTCTAAAATGCTTGGTGATATCGTGATTATTCCAACTAAACGTGGTCGGTGAACGTAGAAGATGTATGTTTAGTTTATTGAGATCAGTAAGGATTGAATCATGACCATTATCCTAATCAAGTAATGAAACACAGAAACTGGCAAATCTCCAATTTAATGTACAACCTTTCTTCAATAATATTCAGCATCACTTTGAACTGGGTGTCACATATACAATATAATACAGTTGACAACTGCTCACTGAAAATATTACATGCCTGAAAGTAATGTTAATTACCTATTGTTGGACAAGTTAACCAGAGAAAATATTTTCTATTTTAATGTTCTTGATAGAATTGATACCTACAATCAAATCCAATATTCGTTTACAATATTATTTGATCGTTTACATTTTGTGCAACTCAGCATTTCCGCACTACTAAAGTTCAGTAATCATTTTTGGATTCTGGGCATAACATTTTTCTTCGTACATAAACCCAACTATTGAATGATATTTTGTGATGAAATATATTCAGATTTGTACTTCAACATTTGGTTTTTAATCTTTATGGATTATGCTTGGTTATACAATACATTTTTCCATAATATATACACACACACATTGTAATTTTACAGTTCTTAACAATACTTGTGAATGTCCTGAGAAAATCAGTGGATATCTGAAAATTTCTTTCTCATTACATTTATTGCCCACTACAATTTATTACTTTTTTATTTTTTACACAATAAGTTTCACAATATCATTGTTTCAGTTGCAAAGCATTCCATCAACCCTTTCGGTTAGCGAATCAATTTTTTACACTTGAAATTAATTTCAAAGCTCGATTCAATTGAATTATTTAATATAATGAAAAATCTAGTTCGAAGATAAAATGACATTTGTTTGTCCTTTCTTATTTAAACTTCTCACTCAAAATAAAACCTTGAAATAAATTCAATCAATGAACAAAATGTTTCAATTTTCCGTGTAATTAATAATTATATTTTTTGTACTTACGAACAGAATTGAAGTTTGAGACTCATTTAACAATTAGTTCATATGATCATACAAATATATTTACATTTTTTATCTATTTTAAAAACTGATGGCATTAATCGTCATCGCCACTAGTACATTTTGAAATCTTAAACAGAGAATTATTGTATTGGGTCATTGAAATATTCATTTAAAAACGTAGGGTATGGTTTCAAATGGGCTTTAGAATTTATTGTAAAAATACCCAGTTTTTCAGTAGACACACTTTTCAAGTGAATATATGGAAATATATATTACATGTAACTACGTTGTGTTGAACACTGAAAAAGAAAATGATTTGAAAGTTTCATTTTTCTTATACAAATATACATTAATTTAACATTCAAACGTGGTCTTTCGTGAAGGAAAAACACATTTTATTGAACTAACAACAAACTAGCGAAGCTTTATTATGAATACTGTAATTATTATTATAGCATTAACAAACATCTATGTGTAACTGAAAATTGTATCGCTATTTGAAGTGGGTACATTCACAATATAGAATTTCGATGTCATATGTGCGCACTCGTACATGTGTGTGTACATATTTAAATAGATAACCTTTTCATAGTGTGTCTTAGGTGTGTTTTGTGTTGCAATGGAAAATAGGTGGTTATGAGATAGAGAATAATATTATGGTGTCTTCCAGTTCAAATGATTCAGTTATTATTAGGTCTCACATCCACACATTGAAATAATAAAAACTTGTTCTTACTAATAGAAATGAGTAGGGATAACGATTTGTAATAATAGAATTTTGGTATTGATATGAAGTTCTCAACATACAAAGCATTAAAAATATGTTACAAAGGAGTTTTAAAACCTTGTTTGAAAAAGATCAATTTCTTACTTAATGAGCTGCAGAGTATAAAGTATAAAATGTTACAGTAGAGTTTGAAACGTTTTTGAAGAATGGTCAATTTAGAACATTGGTACGTGCTGCAGAATCGAGGTGTTCTATAATGAATGATATCTTGGAAGGGGATATTATTTGTCTGATCTCGTGAAGTTCGTGTTTATAATTTTTCAATCATTCTAATTTGAGTTTTCAATTACAGTCATATTAATTTGAATATGAATAAAACATTATTAATTATAATTAATTTTTCAAAAAATGTCATTCTTGAATTATCTCGAGCTTTACAATTTATTCATTAGTGGAGATTGTGCATTCACCATTCTAGTAGCACCTTTGTAAATTCTCTCCAGATCTAAGATTAAATACAATTTTATGCAATTACTTCCATTGTGATGAGTTCCTGGTGATTTTCATCTATCAATAAATAAATAACATAACATTGAAGTGAACAAATAATTGTGTAATCTATTGATTATTCGATTTCAATTTTTTTCTTCAATTGTAAAGTTTGGGTGATAATTAAAATCAACTGTTCCTTTTAAGACAAATTAATATCGAAATTATACAATAATTTGATGAACCATCTCAAATTCAGTAGTATAAACCTTTGCAAATGCTAAGTATATTAAGTTGAGAAATATTCAACTATCTATATTTATGGAAGAAGTGTTTGTCAAGTCATTGTCATTTATTCGATCATTATTATGAAAGCTATTTCCACTTTACAACTTGTAAATATTGTTATAAAAAGGATTTAAAATAATATCTATAAAAAGTTAGTCAAGACAGCAGGGAGGCTCACATTCATTCATGACAAATTCAAAAAATCATTAATAGAAAAATATCATGTACCATACCATAATAGAACCCTATTATCTACTTTGTTTCATTGGATTATATGAATACATACAATAGAACTACTTCGAATTTTTAATTGAAGAGCCTTAAGGTAAAATTTATTACACAAATTTCACAAACAGTTCGTCAAATAATGCCACTGATACCATTCAATTTCTTTACAAAATAGATAATTTTTTTTTTTAAATTTGATTTGAAACAAAGATTCGTATTTACTGAAGATCATTAATTTCCAACGTTTATTAATGTTGTACTATTCAATACCGGTAATTGAAATAAATAGGGTACCTGTCTTATTCTGAGGATACACTCAACTCTGTTCTTTCTCAACAACGGTACATATTAATTAATTTGCCCGTATCATCTGTTGATGTTCAGATTTTTGTTAATGAAGGAGGAAGGAGTTAATATCAAGGGCTGTACCAAAATTTCCAAAAGTTTGATCCAAAAAGTAAACTTGGGACAAACCTATTCAAGGTCAATTGCTACTTTTCTGACATTGATAGTATCTCTTCAAGATCATCATCCACAAATATTTCATTATTGATTGGTACCTACCGTACTTCCATTCCAATAGTATATTTTCTCAGCCACATTCTATTTTCAAACTTCACATTTTTCAAGATATGCCCAAATGTATGTATTCACACGAATAGAGATGACGAGATTGTTGAATTGTATTAAATGGTGATGCAACAGTTTTCATGTAAAACAGTGAGGTTTTATAACATGGAAGCAAGCATTGATTTTTGTAAACCTTATCTATAGATTTCATTTCTGTCTAATAGATATCGCCTTTGTAAAAAACAAACTATTCTATAACTAAAAACATATTAATTACCGCACCTATAATGTAAAAATTACAAGCTCTGTGAGCTTTACATATGAGTATTATTTCTCAGTCTGAAATTTGTTCTGTTTTATGACTTGAATTTGTTATGGTATTTTGTTTTGACTGGAAATAAAATCTATTAAATTAACTGTATAGTGAGAAATAATCTTGTGATAAAGTTTGGCATCTGTAAAGATCTAGTCCAACAGTATTGGCTTGACTGACCTTGGTCTTGCGTATTTATGAACTCTTCAATCTGATTCACTAAATCCGTGTACCGTGGACTTTGATATGTTATTTATTCTAATTATTCTGGTCTTTAAAACTGTTTTTTAAATGTATCACACCAATAATGCTTGCTTCTATGGTATAATAATCCATCTTGCTACATAAGAATTTGAAATATCCTATATATAGGATAAAGTATGAAAAATTATAATAGGTTTAAGTGGTATATATTTTTCAATTTGATTTCAGAGTAAATTGGATTAGATCCATTGAAATGTAAAGTTTAGAATTAATGTTAAAGAGAATTCTCCGATAATTTTTTTGATATGTGTGGGGTTAGAATGATAATGTATGGGAGGATATGTATAAGAGTTGTCAGGGTGGTCTGAAAGGAGGTTGATTTGATCAAGAAATTATTCTAATAGAGATGGGTAATGGCAGTTCATGGCTATCAAACACTCTCTCGCTCAAAATGATCGACAAATCGAAAGGAAGGCTTCAGCTTCAACAGCCAAAGCTTTATTGCTGTCAAAGCTCTTTTATTATATTTATCAACTACGATGAAAGATCTTAATTACTACCGTACAGAGAAATGCACCGAAACTTATGGTCTCTTTTTGAGATAAATAGAAAAGTCCTGTAGAGCTATTGTCATGTGTAGAGACTCGGTAATTGACTGTGGCCTGCTACGGCGGTATAGTTAGTATAGAATAGTACAGTAGGCTATAGATAGAGTGTTGTGTATGAGTCGCCTCGGCCGCACTTTACAACAAGATGCCTACAAACAGATCTCTCTAGCACTGTGAAGCAAAGTCAAGGTGCAGCGTGCTAAAACTAAACTGCAGCTAAAAATAACATCTCAATTCTCACAACAACGCCTAATCCTAAATGCAATAATTATTAGGTTTGCATCTTTGAACAAGAACAATCACACGTATACAATATTTTTCCTTAGGATCTCGATCAACAATATTTCTTTATTTTACTCATATTATATTTATATATAGTAGAACATAAAAGTAGAAATTCGAGTCTCTGTTATATTATTATAATTATTATAAATATTTATTGTACAAGTGTAATTTACATTTATTTTGCCTATGAGTCACCGAGCACAGGCACTTGCTGTTGCACTGTTGTCGGTTGACACGTGGTGGGGGGGGGGGGTAACAGTAACAGGGGGTATTTAGGGGTGGGGAGCATGTGGGGGGGAGGGAGCAACCATCCGAGCGTTGCCGTGTGCCGCCGGGCAGGGTACTGCTACCGAGCGGACTTCACCCTGCAAGGCACTGGTCCAGGCCGACCTCTGCAACAAACGATTCATTTGAAAACATCTTGAAAATTCCAATCAAATTCTATAAAAATATTGAAAAACAATAATTATAGGTAGCTTTAAGTTATTGCCGACATAAGCTTTTGAGTTATAGCTATTTCGAATGAAGATGTTGAACGGAAATCAAAACCATTTGATGATATAAATAGCATGACAACAAAATTGATTATGATACTACATACTTGGATTCGTCTCGAAAGAGTGGCATGACCGAAGTATGACGAAATACTTGATAAATAGAATTTTTGCCGTTCCTCTTAAGATTCGATTTATCAAGTTTCCACTGCATTCTCTCATACATTGCAAACCCAATGAATTTGAATGAATTTACAGCCTTTATACCGTACAAATGAATTTTTCCTCATAAAAAGTGAGACCCAGGAGCTCATTATAATAGGGTTTTCGAGAGTAAATCCATAATTATAATGGATTGTTCATTCAAAACAATCAGTTTACAAGTCTTTCTGTTGTTTGGTTGTACAGCTGATGATGAGAAGGAAGAAATGTGGGAGTAGGAAGTTAGACCCGTTTCCTCAGTTCATCGATAACTGGTGATAAAAAAGAAGCATTACAATACTTCCTGCGCGAAACTTATCCTTGCTTATGTTTGAGTATCTTCACCATTGTGCAATGTTATGTACTGAATTTTTGTAGGAGCTGATAAGCTTGGTATAATAAAATGACAATGGGGCGTAAGCTGATATTACGACCATTGACAAAAAACAATACTGGATATCGTAAATATATCAAGATTTATCGACGTTAGAGAAAATACAGATATTTATCGACAATTGTTTGTTTGTCAATGGCTCAACAGCCCTATGTGAGCTAAGGCCTACCAGCTGGTTGCCAGTTTCACATCCACTTGACTGAATCAGCAGAGATGAATGATCATTAACCAGAAAAGATGTAACGTGTGGTTAGCACATTGACATCTCAACCATAAGCTAGTCTTCGCAACCCAGTGATGGGAACAAAGCACTGCTGGATAACATTGTGCTAAGCAGCTGTATAAATAGTGCAATGCAACAATTTAATATGCCTCCATCGATATTTATCGACAATACCTTCATTTATTTTTCAAACACAATTTTAAATAGATGTATTTTTTGTTCGAGATTAATGGTTGTAGAACTTGTAATAACAATTTGAAAAAGTAACTATCGGTGTTTTATTTGAATTTGTTTGTGTGCAGTTGTGGAGGGTGATATAATATATAATATTTATCCATATAGGATAAAAATAGTAGAAACTGTCACAGTCACATATTATTTATTAACGTATATAGCCTAATAATTGCTAGATTATATATTATGTGTGTGGTATATATTATATATTGTGTAGTATATATTATATCATACATTGTTATATGTGATTGTATAACAACCGAAACCGGTATCTCGAATCAGTCCATCAGACTACTGAGCATTATTAATGATTGTAGAACTTAAAAGTACTATTATAATATAGTATAATATAGGTAATATAATACAGTATAATATATAATATATAATATATAATATATAATATATAATATATAATATATAATATATAATATATAATATATAATATATAATATAATATATAATATATAATATATAATATATAATATATAATATATAATATATAATATATAATATATAATATATAATATATAATATATAATATATAATATATAATATATAATATATAATATATAATATATAATATATAATATATAATATATAATATATAATATATAATATATAATATATAATATATAATATATAATATATAATATATAATATATAATATATAATATATAATATATAATATATAATATATAATATATAATATATAATATATAATATATAATATATAATATATAATATATAATATATAATATATAATATATAATATATAATATATAATATATAATATATAATATAATAGTACCATAAATAAATAGAACTTGGAAGATAGAAGGTATTGGGATATTGCAACTATTCAATAGCTTAGTTCAAAAAATTATTATAAATAATTTAATAGATTGTAGAGTCCTTAATATACTCAAATTGAAAAAAAAACATGAAAGCAGGCACTCCGTAATTTACTCATTCGGTCGCTATTAATTTTTAAAGCTAAGAATGTGTGGATGGTTTTAAATTAAATACAAAACATTGCCAGAATTTTTGCTGTAGGCTACCTTAAAATTTAAATTTTACTTATTGTAATTTTTTTTATTGAAGGTTGAAATGAGTGAATGCAATAAATACTGCCATTTTAAAATTAAAAATCATATTTTCAAGGTTACACAAAAATTCTACAAAACTTCAAAATAATTTGGTACCTATTACTTTTTTCATGATTATTAGTTGGAAAAAAGTGTCGGAAGGAGTAGACGCATCTGTTGACTCTTCTTCTATTTGACCGTTCTGGCTTTGTTTTGACTCTCCATCAATAATCTCATTGTTCATAAATTCAGCCAATAAAGGGCTTTGAAGTTATTATGGTCACTAGTTTAGTATGGAAATAACCTGAACTGAAGAGTGACTCACCTACACAAACCATTCATCCTTTTGGCTGGAGGAGATATCACTGTCTGATCCTGAATTCCTCACTTTGCCTGGCAGTAGAGGCGGACCCGGGCCGCGCTGTACCCTAGCATTTGGCCCGCAGGGTGATGCCAGTTTCCCGACAGCTTGCTAACTATCGTCGTCCCCGCCCCCGTACCGTTGCCCTGCATCTGTTGCACTGCAACACAAAACACCACACCACAATCAGTACGACCACAATAATCTTCATTCACTTTCAAACATTATTATAGTGAATAATTATAAAATCATCCATCATCATAACAATATTCTATTCAATCAATATAAATTATTTTAAAGATTTAAAAATTCGATTTTTTCAAGTGTGTTTACAAAATATTTTTTATTTTTTTTTTTAAATTATTTTTCTTTTCAAGATTGTAAACAAAATATTTACTAGTACTGTTGAAAATGTGACTGGTGAAGCCACGAAACAATGCGGTCCAATGCTGTAAACAATAACACAGTGGAATTGACAATTTCTTTTAGTGGCTTATTTCATCATTGAGTTCTACAACATCAACAAGATTTATACAAATTGATCAATATGATTTTTCACCTTTTTTATGTATTACCATAGAGAAGAGATAGGAGTAGATCGTTCAAGTCTGATCGTTCTAATCTGTTATCTATGGTATTACCAAAGACGATAGGAAACTATTAGTAAATTACTATAGTAAATAGTAAACTATAGGAAAAATATTAAAACGATAGTAAACTAACTAAAACGATAGTAAACTATTAGGAAACTACTAAGTATTCTAATTGTCTCTGGTATTACTGAATGGAGTACTTGTATATTTGAATTTGAAGCCAATTATTCATCCATTACCACAACAGTATTCAACTTATTATACAATATTCCATAATCAATGTTCATCAAAGAATACATTCGAATATTTGTTATTATTATTTTTTTTTTATTATAAAACCATGGGTAAAATGGAACAAGATTCTAAACTCATGTTTATCTTTGATTTTTGAAGACATGCTCTTCAGCCACATTAAAAAAAAAGTTCTCGAAATGTTGTAATAATATTATTAGTTTATTCGACTTTTATTTCCTATGCTCACATTTGGTCGAATTTGTGTGCTGCAGAGCATGTGTGGCCTATGCTTAAGCATATATGCAGCATTTTTTAGTCGCACACAAGATCGACCAAGTGTGATCATAGGGATTATCTTCAAATTAACTAGAGGATATGACTGTACCCTCATCTATAAATTGATATTATTGAATCCGATTTGAATTGTTTGAGTGGTTGAATGAAATGGTGCTTACTTGGCAAATTGGTATTGTAGGAGGGAGGAGGGTGGTGGGGCGGAGTGGCAGCCTGCTTTCGGCACACGCAGACCGAGACGCCGCCGACGCACGCGCACACCACCAGAATGCCGCTCACCACCAGCACAACGAACAGCGTCATGCTCATGCCGAGTATCAGCGTTCGCTCCGTGTCTGCACACACAACACTACATCAACATCACTGCAATCATCCTTATCTAATAAAAGATTTTTGCTAAAACTTATGACAGCCACTGTGGCCGTTATATTGGGCCAATTAAGATACGGTTTGCGCCAAAAAAGGTTACTGGTCCTAGATGTGCAGGTTTTATTTGAATTTTGGAAGAAAATTTGATTAAGGGTTTGAAAATGCAAAATAAGGGCACACTTATGTCAAAAGAGGTGAAGGTGCAGCCGTAGATGTAGGTGAACGTCGGAGGTGAGTATCATCAAAGACGATAGGAACTATTGAATATTACCATAGCCTCCTCTAATACATGTATTAGAGGAGGCTATGGTATTACAATTGTCTCTGGTATCATACTGTATGAAGAGGAGGTCTATCGCGATACTTTCCTCTCACCACACCAGTACTCCAGTACACTGACTGGAGTAATCAGTGTGACGGAATTCGTAGCCTTAAACGGGCCAATCACGAAGAAACATCGCGCTAGGCATCGATGTAAAATGAAAGTCAAGTTTGTTCTTCAAAAGCATCACGCTAAACCTCCATCTAAAACCATCTTGTTATGAATAATATAATAATTCCGTGTAACCTGGCTGGCTCAGGTCTGGTGTCAGAGTTTTCAGGTCACTCCTGATCAGTTCAGGGTCTCTGACGTGACTTAACGACTGTTTTCAGGCAGCCGGGACCGACGGCTTAGCGTGTCCTCCGAAACACGAGGAGTGGCTCGAGCTAAAATCTCACGGTCTGACCTGGGTTTGAACCCGGGACCTCTAGGTTACAAAGCCAGCATCTTGTTACGAAGATGAGATATAATAAGAGTGCACATTAGAGACAATGCGTTTGTTCTTCCTTGTGGTCTCATTGACCTGCACCTGCATCTTCACCTACACCTCTTTAGCTCTTTTGACAAAGTCTACCCTAAGCTCAGCGCTATAAATCTCTCAGCGCCTGGAGAAACTACGTCCACACCGCAGTATTAAATTTTACGGAGTACAGTAGTTGGTTATTCTAGTAATTACAGGAAATACATTAATTTATATTGATGACACAAAACCAGAGAAAAGGTCGACCGACAGGGGAATTGTCAAATTGAAGCAGTGTTATGCAATGATATGATTTATTATATCATTTACTGTTCCAGCGTTTGCAAATTTGTCAATTATTGTACTCATTATTATATCTACAAATTTCATGTTTATTTATAATGTTATAGAATTATTGATTAAACCAAATTCAAATTCGGATGATGGGATGATTGATTTAAAAAATTGAAGTTCATTACTGTATAAACGTTTTCGAAGTAGCCTTATAGAGAGTGGAGTATAATTTCAAAAAGTCTCAACTTGAATTAATAGTTGGGCAGTGGGTTACCCAATGTATTTTGTGCCTTTGATTAGCCTTTGCGGTACCTGCATTCAATTTATACAGTTTAGGGGCTTGTACTCATATGAATTGAAATTCATCATTATCTCTCCACAGCTGCATGTTTATGCATTTGTGACTACGCTACTGCTGCCAGGGGCACCACTAAACACAATCCAAGCTAATTGAAGCTGTCAGAAGGGCTTTGATCCTAGATGCAGGTTAACAGCTCAAGAGCAGCTTGTTGATAAGCCCTTACAACAGTCGAGTGGGTACGGCAGAGACATTCCAATTAATGTTTGATTCATGCTAGGGAAACAAACATTAGATCAACACTGCTCAACCAAATACCTGTTGAAAGAGAATTCTATATCTGAGAGGATAAATAATTGCGACGAAATGAAATTTGTTTCTTGATTAGGTAATTTGGGTATAGGATAATTGTTTGGTTTTGCTGGCTTGTACGACTATTTAGAAAATTCAAAACAAGCTTGATCAGTGCAAAAAAATTCATAGAGGAGTAGGCTACTTACGGGAGCATTTTGTACTGATGGCCTCGTCTGAGCCATCAGCACAATGGTTTATGCCATCACAAACCAAGTCCGTTGCAATGCAGAACTTTTGTGATGAGCAGGTGAAGTCTTTGCAAGTATGGGCTGAAAAAAGAATAAAATTTCGAATATACATGAAGGATTGAATTCAAATTAAAAAAAAACTAAACATTTGAAGCAGTCATATTGAGAAGAGTGTATGCTCACAGAAGAATAAAATTATAGATTCTCACTCACATACTCCCCTATTCAAACTACAACTATAAATGAAAATAAACCATATCCATTCCATATCCATTTTGCTATTACGTAACATACATAGTTTTTTTCTGTTTTTAAATTACATTACTTCTATATGTAGATCACCATCACCGTAATCATCATCATCGTCATCATTGCCAGGCCTATCAGCTTTGATAGGATTCTCATTACTATATCGTTTAGAAATTTAGCAGTGTAATTGTAATTTCATTTTCACTCTTTTTAATTTGAAAATGTCTCATACTCTCATGTTATCAATTCTGTCTCATTCAAGTTGCAAATACACGATACTATTAACTCATCAACATGCAAATGAAATATACGTACGTTTGAGACCAAAAGGGAATAGAGAACCATTCGACCATGAGAGGAAATAGATTGACCTTTAGTGAATCTCTACCCTATCAAATGTTATCTAGGCTATAGCTGTTGACCTTGATAGTGTGCTAGTGCATTAGAGCAAGCTTTGATAGCGGTAGCATGTGAGCCTATACTGAAGACACAAGTACACAGGATTACATACAGTAATCTAGACAGTTGACCGTTTGACATTTGTAAGCTGAACCTGTTTCCCAAAATATTCGTGAAAGTAATTTTCTGATCGGAGCTAAATTAATTACTAAGTAATTTTATTAATTAAATTACTAAGTAATAAGTAATTAAAAAAATTAATTACTAAGTAATTTTCTGATTTATGTGAAGCTAAATTTGATAGGTTTGAGAATATTATGTTGATATTGAATTTATTGCCTCGATCATTTTGACAAGTTGATATCCTAGCGGTGCATAGACGGAGATGGAACAAAAACCAGCTTTTGAATTATTTCAGAGATCTTTTTAATAAAATTATTATAATACTGTAGTTGTTACCGGTACCGGATTGTACAAAAAAAACCTGCTAGCCTATCTTCAAATTTTGAATCGTTGATTGTTCATAAACCTAGATAAAATTTTATGCTAATAGTAATGAAAAAGTGATAATTGATTGTCAAATTCAAGGATACAGAAGTATTATGGGACGAAAAAGTTTCTTGTATAATTTTAAGACGAACCATCCCTGAATTTTCAATTATTTCAATTAGATTAAGGCTCTTCAATTCCCAAGTACTAAATTGTCATGTGATTCAATAAATAATAGAATTATACAATCCAATGGAAATCTGCACAATTGCCGAAATATATAGAATCCTTCATCCCATTTACTGGTACCTCGAATTGCAATCAAGTTATCCATTTATTAATTTATTCCATTAATATTGACAATACACTCACCATCGGTGGGAAGAAACAACAGGCATTCGCCCAAAACTGTTTCATTCCCTAATTCTCAATTGTTCAGAGGCTATGTCCATGTATTGTACATTTAAGGAATTCCTGTGGGTAAAATAGCTACTTGTGGTTGGGCCACTATCCAACTTTACATCCATTATTGTTTATGTGTTTCCCTTGTATCCTTCTCTTCATCCATACAAATCTTCCTATCAATCATTGAGATAAACCCTCTAATTAATGGGGGTTTAATTATCATCACTATCACATTCACTAGGATTAAAATAATTGGCCTACCGTATACCCTCTGCCACAGCACCTACTAATTTTGAAGGTACATAGGCTACATGGATAATGATGAGATACTGATACGGTAGGTGATTTGTGCTCTACCGCGGTTGGAAAGATGTGACCTTACTGAAACCGTAACTATCTTAAGGGATGCTAAAACTTGACTTCATTACAAGTTATTGAGAAGTAATTAGAATCTGTAATCATGTACAGATAAAAAATTCATGTTACCATTATTTGTAGAGAAAGGAACAGATCAGGACAAAACAAAGCTTGTGCCTTTCCTCGAGTACAGTATTCGTCAGTTACTGTTCTTACACTTCTCTTGATGTTGCTAAATGAATAAATAATATTCTTGAAGCCTGATGTGAATTTAACGCCATGGCTTTACTTCTGCTGGTGAAATAGAGTGTCATTTTTGTGCAAGTAGGATAGAAGCCGAACAAAAGTTATTCATTTCAGATGAATGAATAAGATGGACTCATGAGTTATCCTCATCAATTTCTGTGCTTAAAAAATAGGAATGCAAGAGGTGAGATGAAACTAGATGTGAGAGGTGGTGATGTGAGGTAGATGAAACTACATTTCTCTATTCACGTCAGGTCCCAGAAAAAATTGGTTGCACCAAAATAATAAATTTAGCCTCTTCACGAATTAACCTCGATATTCGTGATGATTTTATGATACAATTTTTCATTTGGGTTGTAACTTGAATGGAGAAATAATTCTTCATTAATTGCAAATTTTCTAATTTTTAATAATAAATAAAGGTTTCTTGAGTTTGGCTCCACTTTATAACAACTTCATGCGTTATTGAAGTTGGTTGAATAGAAATGTCAATTGCTTCTCTTGATGCTAGAACTAAAACAACGAAACAAGAGAAGTAGTATAAAAATATGATAAGTAGTTGCATTATGAAAATAGTAAATGAGCAGTAAATTCTAGTATTCATCAAGCCTTTAGTCAATTCTAGCGCACCTTACTTAATCAGTAGGCGACTTTAAAAATTGTGTAAATCGATACACATTATAATTTTTCTTACTGTAAGTGTAAGATATATCAATTTCTCTCATATTACAATATCTCTCTATACGTATGAGCTCGTTATATAGCTTTCTTTGAATTTTCGTTGCACTAATTCACTAATTGCACTAATTTACTCTCATTTCTACTCACTCTTTTTACTCGCATATTCTCTCTCTTCAATTTCCAGTTATCTCTCACTCACACTCTCATCGTATTTAGTTGAACCAAAAGCCAATTTGAATGGATGATCACTGAAGATAATTCAGATAAATCTTTTGGATATCAGATGAAATCTTTCAGTAGCCAACTCTTCAAATCACTCCGGCTTTCAATGGCCTCCCTTACAATCTCACCTGGAATAAATTCGACGAACCGCTAAGCTCATGGCAGCATTGTTTAGAACTTTGTTCGGATCGCACCACTTCGTTTTTAAACAGGCTTGTCATATATAATTGGGTTTCATGTGACAATTCAATTCTCGAATGAAACGCGCGCACAAGAGCATCCTTCTTTCCACCGTCAGAATATGATTTAGAGTGTGGAGGGTTTGTTAACTTGTCAGCTGACGATGAATTATAGAGCCCAATCTATTTGTATGGCGTGGCTTGTAAATCAACAACGCCGCTAAAGCGTTGCTCTAAAAAGCTTTTTCGTATCAACTTGGCCATTTTGTACAGCAATCTGTTCGCGTGAAAAAAGTTACTGATCATCCTCTCAAGAATTTGGCCATTTGGTTGCATTAAATCACTTTCTGTTACAATTCATATTTGCGGCGATAAATCATCGTTCCCGTCAATATAGTCTGTAGTGGATTATGATCTATAACTCTTACCTTCAGGTGCTTCATAGACTGACTTCTTTCGATGGATTCTCTTACATTATCAAAAGAAAAAGCTCATTTTTCAACGGAAAACTTTGAAATCACATGTAGTTTTTAAAATTATAGTGTCGTGAACACACAAGAAAGTTTGAAAATATAACGTGTTCATATGGAACATTAAATATACAGTAATAATATAAAATTATATTCTACCAATATAGTTTATACATCCTTTGTTTAGTGAGTGAGTGAATGAATGTATTGCTAGAACTTTTCAGTCAATGAGAAGAGAATTTCGTGTTGGTTTTTGAGAGTTTATTAGAATCATTGTTTATCAAAGTTTATGCAAAGCGCTTTTTTGAAAGTATCACACTCACTTACTTAGAATATAAAATCTTCTGCACATCATTCATATTTTAGGTTTTATCATTTCAAATCATGCTCAATCGCTGGTTTAGTAACGACTGAATATATTCAATGAATGTAAAACGTCTTTACATCTACAGCATAATGCAAGCTTCGATATGAAAGAGTGTAGTGTAGAGGGTAAGCTTCGATTTATCCTCTTCATCAATGCATGCTATGTGCATACTGACAGTTATGTTACGTAAATTTGTGATAGAAAAAAACTATTGGGCACTAGTATAAATACGGCTACGGCACTATTTACTAATTTATTTCACGGCACTATTTATTTAATTTTTTTTCATAAAAGATTGTTTGTTCCTCCAAAAAATCTCAAATGGTGGACATCATCTAATAAAGTTTAAACAAACATTTCCATCTTTGCATAAGTGTGTCGAGTAGCTTCACCCATACAGTACCTATACACATATTCACTTGTTGAATATTAAAGCTGGCCTGATGAAGCTATGCTGTATTTTGGTGTAGAATAAATGGGGTGAAAATTGCGTTGAAAACCAGCACACGAGTTACCATCGATTTTCATTCTATCTTCCATATCAGTGCTGTTGACGATGGAGTCATATTACCAAACTTTTTAATCAAAAAGTGTTGTGTACGGTACGTTGATAGATTTATGTGGGGAGCCGAACTCTTATCAGCGGACTTGTGTGTTCAAACATACAGAATCACATTCATTATAGCAGCAAAATATTATTTAATATCCTTGAAATACCGGTAGGCCCACACTCACATTCGCTCTCTTTTATCCTGGATTGAGAGGGATAAACATGAATATGTGTCAGCCCATTTATCCCTTCCGACCTTTTTCTATATGTGTTTTCCACTGTTATAACTTTCAGGGAAAATTCCAAAAATTATTATTTCTTCTGCACTATTCGGTTGCTTATCGAGGGGATTTTCTGCATCTAAGTAATAATAATGGTTTTACTGATAGGTATTTGTTATTTATTTAAGTTTTTCAAATAAATTTGAACAATCACCGATTTCTTATAACTCGACTATCAAAGGATTAATGAATTTTCAAGAATGATTTGTTTACTACTGGAATGCAACAGATTCCATTGAAAAACTACTATATGGTCACAAATTTGTTTTCAAACTTAGAACCTTATGCTGTCATAATTATTATAACAAGGTATTCCTGAGGCATATTCATGTCCATGGACTCAATTCTAAAGGCAGATGCTCCAGTGTTGCCACAGAATATATATATATATCGTATGATTCATTTATTTGTCAGCCAATATAAACACAGATTGGAGCACCAAGTACTCAAGTCAATAGAATATTATCAATAGAAATTTAAACAACAATTTGAATTATTTATCTGCCAATTGTTACTTATCCTTAAGCTGAGATATCATAGTGAGAATACTTATTCAAAGATGAAAACATGCAGTATTCAATTCTTTAGAGTAGTGTTGAGGTATTCAGACAAAAGGCTTGAAGTAACAAGTCACATATTCATTCTCTTTTCTTTGGTGAAGGATTTGTAATGCCTTCAGTGTATGACAGATTCTTTCATGCTCTTGTAAACATTAACGATTGATTTTCAACAATTTCTCGTATAGTTTCTTTCATCACGTCTTTGTTGTTTGCTCTTTTCTTATTATCACGTAAAGGATGCTTTCAAGCGTTCTCTCAGGATGAACGCTTTTGCTCAGTACGACCATTTCCAGTTTTGTGTCACTTCCAATCGTTTCATGATCACAATTTATTCAATCTACTTAAAAATGTAGATTCATTCGCCAACCAGACATCAATTGTCCCAGACGTTTGTAATGTAACATCATCTACTACAAGAAAAAATTTATACTGAAAATTTTCTGGAGTATTTTAGTATTGATATAACTTCATAGACTTTCTGGGACAATATAATTTATTGAACGAATTGAAGAGGTTTGAAAGAAGTTACTGGTGGTTACTGGTGGTTTAAGAAAAATGAGTGAAAGCAGTTTCCGACTGATTGCATGATAAATTGAGTGCGAGTAAACGCTTGTTTAAAGCGTTGCGCTGTACACTGCGCTATGATGTCGCATCGCGATGCGATGCTCTCTTCCGCCTCATAAACAAGATAAAACGCGCTGAATTGTGATTGGCGGTAGTTGGCTGATGGAGGGTGGTGCGGGGAAGTTACTGCTGTTGGTTGCTAGCTGATAAATCGCCGCTTTATGGGCCTCGATGACGTGATGAAGACAAAAGCTCCCGGCAAAATTTAAAGCAGTGTGTTGCACTCAAACTATCGTCGTCGAAACGCTACACTTGTTTGCAGACTATATTATATTATAATAAATGGTTTCTCGGGCGTTGTGTCGTTTATTAATTACAACTCTCGCCGCCAGAGCGTGCCGTGTATTTAATAATAACGAAATGCCTAGAACGAAGCTACTGCCTCCGCTCTTAATGGACGCGACCCATATGGGAAGAGCTACAGCGTCGTTTAACCACCCCCAACCCCTCGCTCCCACCACCAAGCATCCCCCATAACGAAGCGGTTAATAGCAATCCCGGCGTGCACAGCATAAGTGAGCTCATTGTTATCGCGTACTCACACACACATGCACACACGCATGTAAAAGCACCCCCACACCACCGTTTGATATTCGACTTATATGCTCTCTGCTGCGTTTAGTAGAGCGCAACCCGTCGTTGAACAGGGGCTGGCATGGAATTTATGAAAAGCGAGCGGCCATAATGAAAGATCAAACTGCAGTCAAGATGGCGTGAATGATAATCACGAATTTCAAACACCTTATAAACTGCAATGTGCATGTTAGCATTCATTAGATGGAAAGTTTTATGGTCGAATTCACAATAATTAGCCTATCAATATATTTTCTATTCTCAATCTTTTGAAACTACAATCTGGTTGCGACAACCATCTCTGAACAGAAGTGACGATTTTGTACTTTGATATCACCGACAAGTTTAACATAAATATGATAAAGTTTATTGTTTTTACTATTCCCCCACTTGTTCATTGATTCGTTGTACTGATTCTTTCCAAAACTTGCTTGGAACTGGAAAGGCATTTCCAATCATACTCACATTAAAACATAGAATGAGTGAATAGATGCTGACGTGATAATCAGCTTCCATCTATCAATTATTTATTTATAAATGATGAAGCATAATATTGTATCCCTTCCTCAGGCTTTATTTGCTTTTGAGATTGATTTTGTTGCTAGATTACTGTCAAGAGGAATTGTATCATACCGTCAATGAAAACTCGATGATAAGTCTTTCCCGTTTTTGGGAGGAGACGTCAAACCGTCGCGGTTCCGTCTGCCTAAAACATCAATTCCCCATCACCCACGCACAAGCCTAGAGCTCATTTGGGAATCACCCTCGAAAAAAGTGCACTTGCTTGGAATGTTTTTTTACCAGCAGGTACCCAATAATTATGTTTTCTTCTCCAAAAAGATTTGCATTTTTAGTCTAATACCTGAAATATACAGACTGATCATAAAATCTCTCCGCAGCCGCTTTGCTCAGTACATTTTGTGTTCTTGTTTGAGCCCCTTTGACAGTTTACTCCCCTTCATATGGACTATGTGTTTATCTTTAGACTGCGTCAGAACCACAGTGAAAGGTGAGTTAAAATATTACCGTGTACTTGTAATATTGAAAGTTTCATTGTATATTTCACTGGAGAGGGACTTTTTGATTCTCATATACTAACACCAACTTACCCTTATTGTTAAACCTTCAATTATACCTTATTACTATTTAATGTTATCATGCATTATTACCTTTCATTATACTTTTTCTCTTTCACCATTTAACTTTCATTAGCTCACTCTTAGTTTTTCAATTTTCACCGAACAGTTTCACAATGATGACTACAACATTCATAGTGAATTAATGATATTCCAACGCTGTACGTTGTTCAATACTCACTGGGATCTTTGACGGCGGTAATCACCATACTGAATCCGTTGGACTCGGTACCCCAGCCGTCTGTTACGTATTTCAGGGTTACGAAGTTGGTCCTCGTGAAGATAGCGCCTACTGTTTGCTTTGTATTTCGACAGCTCAGGTCAGCCTGGAAAAATAGCACTCTCATGAGTTTAGAATGATGGATCGATTTGATTAAAATGAAAGCGGTTGTAGCTAAAAGTTATGGGACTTGAGTTGTTTTGAAACTTCTAAAAAGCGTCCAACTGAATAATGCCTGCAGCTGAAATTGTAATATGAAAAGGAATATCGATTCAAAATGGTAGACGAAAACTCGCTTCTACAATCACTTAATGAGAAACTAGTTGAATGAAACTTCAACCTGTCAAAGAAAAGCGTATGATTGGATTTGCATTCTCATTACACTACGTCAGCTCACTTTAATTGGCATTCGGTTAGATTGTTCAGCGCAGTAATTACAATTTATTTGAACTGGAAGGTTGATGTTTTTTGCTAAATGGATACTGTAATGAGTTGAAAAGCCAGAGGAAAATAATTTGCCTGAAACTCTCTAAAGTCTGTGGGCCCCTTAAGAGTGGAGAAGTCTGATTTTCTTCATGTAAAAAAGTTTAATCAGACTTTGAATAATTTATATCGTGATGATTCAATATAGGTTGACCTATTAACATGTGCATTGTAAAAAAATTACGAATAAATATATTTTCTTTGAATTGAGTTGATTTCATAGAAGGAATAACAACGTTTCTCCACAATTAAATACAAAATAGAACCTTTGTCAAATCTGATATAAGTTACCATCAATTTATCCTTATTCGAATTGGTTAAATGGATTATTATCTAACTTGGTTTATAGCTTCTTACTTAAGTAAGAGCACAGTTCCATGAAATACCATAGATATGAGGAAACATTGGTACTTATGGGATTTTGCGAGACGATATTTTTCACTTGGAAGTGAATTGCAATTAAACTGCTCAATCATTCGAACTTGGAGGTAATTTAGCTGGAAAAATAACTGACGTCTGGAATACTAAGAAACATTAATCAGAATCGAATATTTGATTGTGATTAGTTAATTCTCATATATTTTTCATTAGAAGCTGATTCTAGCCAAATGTTGCAACTCTTCCAAAATAGAAATATTCTTTAATCAATCATAATCAAAACTAGCAAAAGAAGATTTTTGATTGGAGGATAATTGATTGAAATTTGAACCGTGATTATAATACTTAGATCGTGCTGTGGAAATGTATTCTGGAGCTTAAATTCATCTCAAAGCCTTTCCTTTGACTTCATATGTGAAAAGTTAGTTACTTGTTCGTTCAGTCTCTCTTCAGTGCCGTAATCAAATATCCTTGGGCTTATTATGATCAGAAAGAGAAGCTCAACTTTACGAATACCTACGAATTGAATTCTCTCTTTATTTGAATACCTCTGGTTGGTTATTTCAGTTTTTGAAAGGTTTTCCTGGCTCTTCCAATTCTCCAACTCTTCTCATCGCTTATTCCCCAATGCTTTGTAACTAATAATTAGAATTTCACCGCGAAAAGTTTATGGCACATGGAAGCCTTCCAATGAAAATTCAGTATCAATGAGAGAATTTTCATCAGTCAGTCGTGAAACTAGCATCAGAGCTACAGAGACATTGAAAACTCTCCATGAAAAATCAAAGTTATTCTTACAACTCGACATGGACTAGTGTTTGTTGGAAGTAAATTAGTTTTTGAAAAGTTCATACCTCAATGCAAGCAACACTCTGTTAGAAAAGGGTTACTTCGTAGTGAAAACTTCAGTGGTTCCTTAACGCATGTTACGCATAGTTTTTAATAAGCTAAAATGAAATAAATCAATTTTTCTGATTACATCGACATTAAGGTAAATTTTCATCATTCAGCCTCATATATTTTAATGGTAACAATTACATGGTTTTGGATAAATTTAACTTACCGCACTAGTGCTTGATTTAAATTCGACTCTAGGCCTAATTCAACTCACTGTTGAGTTCTTTCCTGCCTTAATCAGCTATCAGTAGATATAGATGGATGGATTTATACATAATTGTATTGAATAATGTTATTTACAATTTACAAGAATGATGGGGGAATATAATACATAAGAGACCCTACCACTGCATAACGCTCAAGATAAGACAGCGATTTCTCATTCTGATCTTGAGAAAGCTTAATGATAGAACGTACAAGCACTTGTCCTGCCAGAAGGGGCTTCCGAAAGTACTTTTGTACACGGGTTCACGTCCTGCTGGAAGGACAGAGCTCTCTTACGGAAAAAAACAAAAATTGTCCTTCCAGCAGGACGAGTCCTCCCGGCAGTACGCAAGCATTAGTGCGCGGATCTGTCTGCGCCTGACCACTTTGCTTTGGCCAGAAGCATTGACTCTTCTATTATTTACTTTTTAAAAATCATTTCCTTGTGATTTTGAACCCACCAAAAAAATTGTGGGTCCAACTCATCATCGTAAATAATATGATCCAATTTCAAACGAAGAAAATAATCTTTATTGATTAATTAGAAAGCAAACAAAAAAATAAAAATACAAATTAATTAAATTTAGCAAAAGTCAAAATTAAAAATTTCAAATTGATGTTGCAAAGCGAAACTAACTAAAACTTTCCTAAAAGCAAACAAATACAAAGTAAAACATATTTATCAAAAGTCAAAGTTTTGAAAATTTGGCAAATTAAAATCAACTAAAACTTTATTAAAAGCAAACAAAAATTAAAGTTATAAAGTGGAATGAATTTAGCAAAAGTCAAAGTTTAAAAAAGTTCAAGTTGAAGTTGGCAAATTAAAATCAGCAAACAAAAAATTAAATCAGCAATGCCATTTTTTCAATTTTTAAAAACTCATGTAATGCTGGAGAAGCATTCAAATCGCATATTAAAAAATTTAAAATTTTGTGAGGGGTTCATCCTCCTCCTCCTTCAGTTTGGTTCGCAGGAATTATCAAATGAAATGTTATAAATATTAGTAGATAAAATATTTCAAAATTTTGTGAGGGGTCAACTTCCTCCTTCATCAGCCCTACCCCTCCCCCTCCAACTAGGAAAAAACTCAATATGCACTTCATCATTATGAAATAAATTGGTGGAATATAAATATCACAGTAATAATACAAGATATCATACATGGTACAAATGCAGTAACAGCAGTAACAGGAAGCGTGCTGGCGTCAGGTTGTCGGTTGCATGCATTCAAATCCTCCAACTTGTATATTGTGGTAGTTTTATCAATAGACCCAGATGACTGTCGCATACGAACAAGATTTTTTATAATAATTCCGTAGCACTTTATTACCTCGTAATCACTGCTTAAAATGCTCCTATTCCAACTATTTCCACTGTTTATTGGATCAAAATATGTAGCAGGAACAAACACGCGGTCGCCTTTCGCTAAAGCATCAGCCATGACTGACTGGACAGAGCTACCAACTTGATTTTTTCTGCGCTGGTAGATAAAAATCTCCTCTATCTAATGGTGTGAAGAACAGTCCTGCCAGCAGTACACAGGATTTATTATGAATTTGTGGAGAACGTCCTCATTTGACAGGCCTCATTTGGCCTGCCGGTAGGCCGGTGTACGTTCTATCATTAAGCCCTATGTTATTTTGTCAGTTGATGGAAAAGTGTAGTTGTCAATCTGAAAATGTGTTGAAATGAGTCAAGTTGCGGTGTGGATATTGTCGGTCGAAAGGTCTTGCACAAGGTTTTCCACAAAAATTATCATTGTTCAGGAGAAGCATTGTGTGGGCCAATTATCTATTTGAAGATTTCTGAGTTCTTGTTCGAATGTAGTTCTTGGTTGATTCGAGTTCAGTGGCTATATCTTAACAGTGAAAAGCTATTCTCAGCGGGAAAGGAGTGCAGAAATACAAATTCTCACAATGGGGATTGTAGGTCTTTATTCTGATTCTATCCTCAATAAAATATCAACGTCGAATTCGATGGAGAAGATGGAATGGAAGCATGAATCTCGATAAATCCGAAATTGAAGGATTCATTAGTTAGTCCTGTATAAATTCAATATTGTATGAGAAATGAGGTTGATAATTTGGATAGAGTATATTATCTAGTGAGAGCAGAGTCTATTGATGCGTTTTCCAAATTTCTGTTTACTGTATGCGTATAGTGAAGTCGTAGCTGTATCATTTAATTAATCTGCAGGCCGGTGATTAATGCGTCTTGCCGCCAACAACTTCCGTCGCCGGATTTCAAGTTGGCTCTCTGTTTATTAATAGCAGTTGAGAGCGTTGTTTGTCATGTACGAGCAACGTCGATAATGTTCGAGGAGTAAGGATGAGCCCGTGATCGATTGATAAGGAAAGGCAATCATCGAAAACTCATCTGAATATCATTTGGTAACTACAGACTTCAGTTTGATCACAATGAACATATTATTATTGATTCTGTAGTTCGATATAAAATACTTGAGCATGAGCTAGCATTCAAGAAAATATTGTCACCGTTAAAGGCTCGATTTAAAGACTAATTTCATTATTACGAATCCTTATTCTCCGAACTATTTAGATTATTTCGGATAATATAAGATTCTCTTTCAGTGTAGCGTCTATAGTAGTACTAGCACTTATTATTAGAGATAGCAGTAGTAGTAGTAGTAGTGGTGAGCACTTATTTATTATTCTATTCTCACTCAAAATTATAATAGACATTTAATTTTTGGTTCAGCAGAGTTTAGACTCTAGGTTTCTATTGTAAAAAGGCTATACGATTTCCATTTATCGTTGTAAATTTGGTAGATTGAATTTATTCCAAACTGTTTTGTGATAATGGGTTTTACTGTTTATGTCGATTTAGCCATTTCCAAAAATCTTTTTGATTGTTGTGGAATAATTACGGTAGAATAATTTTTTATGAATGAATGACATTTTTCATCCACAATGGAATAAAATTATTTATTCCACTCAATAATTAATATTAATTTTCAAAATGTCAAGTATTGAAAAACTACTTATCAAATCCTTTGAGATATCACGCACTATTCATAGGGCTCACAGTGATTCCATAGCTGTATAAAATTACTGACTAATCCATGTACTCTTTTTTTCGCGGTAGTTAATGCTACTAAATAAAAGAATGAGTGAATCAATGAATGAATGGAATAATTATAGCGAAAGGGCACTGACAGCTGTCGTTTCAACCAAAAACAGAACTCTCTGATGAAGCACGATTAATTGAATACTGTAATAAGTTGTGAAAAAGTTACAGAATTTCTTTAGACTTCGGCAGAGAAAAACTGGAGAAGCATGAAAACAGGAGACAAGAAACAGCGCCATACAAATCTTCGTACGTTTGCTGTTCACAAAAACCATTACGAACTTTCCTTTTCAATTCGCTCCCATTTCGAATCTGCCGCCGAGTCCAACTTGAACGGAATGAAGGATGACTAGACACTTTTTGTTGTTAAAACTCTCTTTTGAAAATTATTCATCTCGAATTGAATTTTCCTGAGTTGAATGACATCAAATGCAGTCTTCGTCCATTTAACTGACAACTCGCATTAACAGCATGGAAAAATCTTGTTTAATCAACAAAACCAAGATCCGAAAATTGAATGTTCCACATTTATCATTGAAACTTACAAGACATTCATCATCTGGAGCATCTTCTACTTCTATTGTTTCTTGACATTTATTCGTAATTGAATAGGTTTGCTGCACTTGATAAATCACTTTTCAAAAACAAACTCAGTGATGAAAATACGCTCAACTCATTGAGAAACAGTTTTAAAAACACCAGTGAACCTGTACTTCCTTCACTTAATGAATGAAGATCATGATGATGATTGTTTCTCTTCAAATTATTCTCTGGGATCTCTTTCCAGAAGGAAAAAGAATTACTCTCAAATCATGTAGTGTAAATAAATAAGAAACAAATGAATTGTCTTCGATATTTATGATGATAAACTCCCACGGTCTTCAAGTCAAAAAATTTTAATGTATTTTATTGTGAATTCATGCGAAACTTTCATGGTATTCAAGACAGAAAAATTTTAATTTACTCAGCTTATTCCTTTTTTTATCATAGTTTGGTACCAGCTGGAGTTGGAGTTTAGTTGTATATTAAGTAATTCAGGGAGAATTTCGGTCTTATTTAAACCGTTCTTTGCTGGTATTAAGTTATGAATGCCAGTTATGACTAGTTTTCTAGAATCACATGAAAAAAATGTTTCTGTTTGGGAATTGGAGTTACAGTATCTAAGAACTGTTATGAAGTTCTGGTGACAGTTATCATGAGAATTTTCGGCATTTCCGTTTATTGATAATAATCACATTATTGAGGGTTGTATCCATATTATGTACAATTCTATACATTATCAATGATTCATACCGTAAGGGTAATAGCGTTATTCGTAGTTCTTCTGGTATGGAATTCGCATTATTCTGAATTAGAAAAATTAATTATTTGAACAACTTTGAACTCACCTTATGGTTACCTACAGCATGTGCTCCATCATAGATGAACAAATGGTCATTGCAGTCCAAATTCATCATGTCGAACCGCAGCATGAATCTTTGCAGTATCGAATGAGTTTGGAAGGTTATCACGCAGTTGAGATTTCTTTCGTTTTGAGAATTCAGCTCGGCTCCATCTATTTTACGATACAGTCGTTGAAGAAAGTTGGTCTTGCATAGGTTCTGCATGTGATCTGTGAAAAAGGAAATAGACATATAGATTAGATGGATTGAATTTGATTCCTGTGATCAAGAACACTCACGTTCAAAAATTTGTTGTTGATTGATTGAGAACGTCTCTTGATTTTACTAAATGAATGTCACAGGCGATGTGAATTGCTGCAGTGGTCAAAGGTTTAAACTGCTATTCCCGGTTCATCATCGTTCATTAAATTAATAATCATAAAGTTCGACTGATGAAGTACCGGGCTTTGGATTTTTGTTCAAAGTTAGCCGGTCTTACCAGTTGTAAGTGAAGTGTTCCAAAGGTTTTTTCAAGGTATGTACCAAGGTAAGGTACCAATTTCTAGAGCATCGAACAAGTCTGAACTACCTGGATCCAAGGTTGAAGCATCTAATCAACATTAATGTTATTCCGATAGCGAGAGTGAAATTTGAACAGGTAATGGTATCCCCCAAGTTGAAGAGCTGACCCGAAGTCTCAAGGGGAACTGTGCCACAGTCATTAGCCTCTACCCTGATCATGTTGTGTGGAGTTTGGCGTTATCAGGGCTGGAGGGACGTGTCTTCACCACTAATGCACAATGAAAGCTCTTGTCGGTAATCGATCCCCCTCCTCATATGTGTTGGTGCAGTCTTCAAGTCAGAATGAATAATTTTATCCGCAATAGAAATGCGAGAACAATTGAGTTATAGAAGTTCACGAGTTTTAAACTTTAAACCTTCAGCTTGCATGTTGAAGTACAAAGCTCAAACTTTATTCAACAATCGACAACATATTTGATTCTATAATATGATTCCACATACATAAAATAGTTGTACTGTGTATGGGAAACATTAGGTTATGAATTAGTCATTCCATTGCAAACTAATTTGTCAACGCTAACAATTCTCAGTTCAAGGAATAAGCCAACTTAGAGAAAGTTTCTTTACTTTTTGTAAAGAGAATTATTCTTCAATAATTCTCACTGTAAATCGAAGATCTCTACTCACTGATGAGTATTATTGAAACCGAGTCCAAGGAGCCTTCAAAATGCTCCAGTCAGTAAGTGAAAAACGTTTGACTGGATAATGTGTGCTTTAGTAGGGACATCGCGAATAATAACATGTAAGAGACCAGTAGATAAAGAACTAGAGACCTGCAATTTTTGGGGCTAGAGACCCAAACGTAACATGGTAACTCTTTACTATGATTACCATGAGTGAGTTGTCACTAGAATTTTTCACAATCAATTTTCTGTCTTCTGACCAGATTTATTTTGTATTGAATTCAAGCAATGAGTAATAAAATTGATGTAATTATTTTTTAACATATAAGGATTTGAATTCAAATTCGAAAGGATTGTTCATTTTAGTAATGACTCACTCAAAAATATTTTTGTGTAGAAATACCATCCATCTGAAGTAAGTGGGTAAGTTGGAGTTCAGTTTTTCTATTATAAACAACATGTAAATTGGTCGGATGGTTCACACAGTTGTACATGTCACCACCAGTTCCATTCAT
Source organism: Laodelphax striatellus (assembly GCA_017141395.1). Taxonomy (NCBI): domain Eukaryota; kingdom Metazoa; phylum Arthropoda; class Insecta; order Hemiptera; family Delphacidae; genus Laodelphax; species Laodelphax striatellus. The sequence continues at coordinate 25,225,228 of CM029531.1, forward strand.
ACTTGAAAAGAATTCACATTAATGAAGAATTCAGTCTTTGAGCTGAGCTTGTAGAGTAAGAGTTTGGAAGAGGAAAACGGCAGAAGGATAGGGGAAACGAGAGCGAATCTGAGGTGAAGCGAATCGTAGATGGTTTCTTCGTCGATGGAAAGTCATCTTCTGAGCTTTGGTTGGCTGAAAGCCATGGGTAATTGTTCGGGTTGGCCTCTCTTTAAGTACAAAGACTCGGCTCACAACTAACAATGGACCTCCCATTCTCAGTTTTCTTTGAAAGTGAACCGTCTTGAGCTAGCTAGATTCCCTCCTGACGTCAGCAGACAGTAAGAATAGATAAACTAAAACCATTACCAACCCTTTGTCATTTTTATCCAACTTGGCTCATTTTCTGAACGAAAAACTTCCAATCTCTTACCCAGTGACATTTCAATAAAAATGAATGAATCAATCAATATCATTCTCAAGTTAATGGAAAACGTCAGATTTTGACAGCAACATATCAATAAAAATTAATTCATTCATAATTTCATAGTTTCAATTAATTTCATAGTTTCAAATTAATTCATTCATAATTTCATAATTTCCCATTCGCCACAAAGTGATTGCTGCAGCCACGGATACTAGAATACACCATAGGCTCCAAGAGTAGGATGCGCAGTAGACTGATGCGAAAATGACGTGGTTCTGAACCGAGTTACTATGAAAACAGTCACTTTTCTTCTCGGTTCCGGGTGATGTCACCCCTCTCAAAACCTAGACTTGGATTTTCTCCATCATAGATTTTGCGATGGTTCCACCGATTTACACTTACTCTTGCTCTACCGATCTTCTCGATATAGTGATGTTTGTAATGAAAAAAACGTTTTAAAACGTGATCTTATTGATTTGAGGTTTATTTTATCATTACATATAACTAATGAGCTATGAAGGACTAAAATTAATTTTGAGCTTCTTTTCTTGGTTTCATTTGTAATCGTTGTAATTGAAAATAGGCTACCCTACCGTACATTATTATACCCGAGAGAGTGACACAATTTACACCTATCACGCCAGCTGGATTACAATCTACGATAGGCTAATTGAAAAGCATAATCATTCAACATTATTCATCTAGCCTAGCTTCTAGCCTTTGAAATTTCAAATGAGCTGTGAATGATCTTAAGTTTGAATTATATTTTGTCATGAAATTATGTGATTCAAGAATCAATTACAATAAAAAATGAAGAATTCAGAATCCTCTCTGAATTGATAATGCTACCCTCTTCATGAGCCTAAGTATCTGGAAAATAATATAGGCAACAGATAAAGGGTATTGTGATCTTTCATATGTGCCTTAAATGAAGTTAATTATCTCTAGCGGTTTCCACTCTATGTAAAATGTTCTGAATTGACATTAAATCTAACTTAGTGTAGATTTTTCTAGGAATCTTTGACAATTATAAAATACACGGTTGAAATCGAAATGGATCAAAAATAAATCGAAGTACATGTATAATTCTTGTGAAACTTACTATCCTTCGAGTCATTGATGAGCGTGGAAGCTTCTATTGATCAGAAAGTAAAACATTCCCAAACGAAATAAGCTTTTCTCACGAAGAGGAAACATTATAATACTAATGGGGTCTTTTAGCAAAAGCACTGCTTTCCTGGTTTGAGGCCGCGCTAGTTCTTGAAGCGAGGGAATCAATGCTCTGATGGGCTCTTGCATACAAGAATCTGTCATTATTACTTTGACAAATAAATCACCCTTGATAATGGCTTCTGTAAAGTTCTCCTCCTAGCCTGCTGGTTAATTATTGATGGTCTCAGAAAGTTTCCTTCAAAATGGCACTGCTTTTCTTGCAACCCATGTTAGCTGTTTGAACTCTTCGGGGTTGATAAATTGGATTCATCTTTTCTTATACGGATGATTGGCGTCTGTAAGGGTTTGAGCAATTCATTTATTCTCTTAAAAAATTCTTGTCATACTCCGATTTCCGAAAATCAAGTGCACAATATCCTTCCGCTCATTATCTCATTACGGGTGATAAGTCATGTGATGGAAACTCAATATGGAAGACAATAACGAATTATCTTCAGTTGGTAAAATCAAGTTTTTTGAGTAACGCAGTTGGTTCTCTTTAAGAAATCTTGTCAAAAACTGATACAAAACATATTCTATCGATGATTATTTTCTAAATATTATCAATTTTTAATCATTTTCCCAATCATGAAGTGGGATGATTTCTTTGGTAAATTTAATTTCCATCAACATTCAACTTTCAACAGAAGCAGGTAATGCCAACAAAAGCCTTTGGTGTAAATGAGATCTTCATTTGGAAATTAATACGATTTTAATATTGAAAAAACTTAAATTTGAATGTCACCATACATTGAATATGTAAATGTACGCACAATATTGCGCCAAAAAGTTTTCCTCAAATGAAAACTGACCGTGATTCATAATTAATTTATGCTTTTTTTTCTATAGAATATTATAAATATATTTATTATTTAATTTATTTTCATCAATCATATTTATGTATGTTATTTATCATTCTTATATTTATTTTGAATAATACATTTATTTTATATGCAAAACATTCTAGACAAGTGATATAAAATTAAAAATATTCTTACTTTTCCCTAGTTCCATAAATACCCAGATCTCTCTACACAGAACTCTCTTCCACCTCTTCAGTTGATAATAATTACACTGTCAATCCAATCAAATCATAAGTTTTGGAATATTGTAGTTGATCATTCATTTCTTTCCTCAATATAATGCCAAATCAACTATTACTTGTGATGACCACTTTGTACCAGAGTGGGGGTTTTCAAATGAAAAGCCTATTTTCAGACCGAATAGAACTGATTGATCTTGGAGGTACGTGGTCAAGCAAGGAATTATGTTTCAAGCGAAGCCTCACAAACCAAAGAAATCAGCCTCCATGTGTCACCAAAGCTTTGCTTTCTCATCAGTCAAGATTAAACACAGAAACTCTTTTCTTGGTCTGTTTCTGTCGAGCTGCGATAAACCTAAATCTCCTATAGGACAAAAACATTTTTCCAAGTGTGAGAATAAACCTTTTGCGTCCATTGTTCCTTTTAACCCCTTGTCGAGTGACTCTTGAGCACAATAGACGATGAACTTTTCCATAGAGAATATTACTCATTTTCGCTTGCCACTTACTATTTCTGATAAGAATTATCACTAGAATCTATTGTAAATTTGAAGATCCTTCAGAATGAGTCTCTTCGCATTCCTCTGTAAACATTGCTGCGTTTACGTAGTTTTTTTTTGTTCATTTTCAAATAAGAAGTTTCTGTTAGTTATAGGATCAGGCAGCATCGCCAGTATCTATTGATATGGCCTGAAAAACTAAATTCCATTTCATTGAAAATAATTTAAAATAATTTTGTCTGATCAATCCAATCATAATTTTTATCGAGATAATTATCAGTTGGTTGAGAAAACTTCGAAATATTATCACTACACTCTGGGGTCAGACAGATAAGCAAGAATCTCGACTTCTCAATTTGTTGCTCCACTCTCCCTTAATCTTCTATTTCAGTGCTCAAGTATTGTCAGTCAGTTATTATGAATAATATGTATTTAAGGTTATCACACCTCATTCACATTATTTTGTATTTTAAATAAATTAATGTTTAATTTTAGTATGTATTTGTTTATTCATGTTCAATTTTAGTAGTTACAGACATACCACCGAGAAGAATGTAAAGTCAGGTTACTGGGCTCAACTCTCAAAATCCCATCTCTGATTGTGGAGAACAACAGTTATGTTGGAAGTAAATACAAATTGATCATCATAAGAGACAAAAAAGTCGTGATAAGAGTTGGAAAGTAGTGGGACTGTTTAGACAAGCATGATAAAGAATAGTCTCCAGTGAAGAAAGTTGAGAACGTTTTGTGCAAAAAATTCTGTTATCTCTCATGAAGACTTTGTCTCTGCTAATGTAAAAGTTGGCTGTATCTTTGAAGCGATTGCGAGCATGTTTGTGCACAGATGTGTGTACGCTGTATCATTCTGATCCTTGTTTGCTCGGCTGAATTTGCTCTTGCCAAACTACAACAGAATTGCTGCAGAAAGTTGGCAGGTGGGATGCTCAAATACAATACTCCGAAGTTGAACATAGCTGGAGTTCTGTGGTTAGTTAACCTCAATCACCACGTACTTTACTGAATTTACTTCAGAAGTTATACACTCATATATGTTTCAGAATCCTATAAATGTCTTGTTATCAACCACGACTCAAAGTTTAATAATTTAATAATTTCATTCCTCATGATAGCGAGTCAAAGTTGCCTAGTATCGATATCGATGTATCCTAGTAAACTGTATGCCCAGAGGTAATTTAGAAAAGGTCTAGTGTATCTAAGTTGTTTCTGTAATTGAGTCGAATCGAATCGAAACCATTCTCTCAGAACTTCGCAAATTGAAAACTGAGTTAAATTGTATGAAGAACAGGAATGAGAATATCATAACGTATCAATCAATAAATGATTTCAATAGTAATCTTTTAACTACAATAAATTTTTTAAACCATTCACTGATGATTGATGTATTTTTTAATGAGAATATTCTAAGATGAAAATTGCTCTGATTTCTACTTTCCACTAGGCTATTGCTTTCCTTCAATACAAATTTCCAAAATATAAATATAGGAGAAATAGTTACAGTCAGAAAACATTTCTGACTAATGTCATTTCTGACATTTTCAGAAAACAGTTCTGAAAACGTTTCTACACATTCAGGAAAAAAATGATTTTATCATGATGATAATTAATGTAAGTTCAACTTAACTAGCAGAGATCAAAAATAAAATCATAAAACTTCCTATAAAAATTAGAGATATGGGCATAATATGCCCAGAGCTATTCAGGCATGAAAAGTCTCAGAAGCTATACTTTATTGAAGTGGGGGCATTTAAGATTATGATCTATAAGGCTTGTGTGGCAATTATTGGAGTTTATGCATAGTGCGAGTGAAACCTTCCTTACATTTTGAGCGATTGGTGAGGGTCTGAAACCTACCGCACTCTTCCACCAAATACCTAAAATCTCTTCTGCGAAAAACTTCCTTCATCCCTCATTCAGAAAGAAAATTGACATTATCTCGTTGACCCGAATTAAGACTCATTTTTCCTTTGTTATTCTTTGTTAAATATATTTTTCATGGTAAAGCAGATTACATCTTGACATACTTCTCAGTGTCCAAGTGAAAAATTACATCACAGTATGTCAGTTTTCTCTACTGTTAGCGTAAAATATATTTCTGGAAAGAGTGAGGAGTGAGCCATTAATATAAGGTGACACTGATTGTGTGGAAGCTGCTCTCTGGAGCTGATATGCGCTGCGTTGTGTTGCGGGATTCATTAGTAGTTGCCTGCCATCAGATCACAGCATCCAAACAAGTCTTTGTCCCTTACAATGACGTGAGTATGAATTAAACTAGTCCTTTCCCCTTGTGCCGGGTTTCATTGTAGATATATGCTCTGCAAAATTTCCATTTCACCCACAGCACAGATTGTACCGACAGCTGTGAACTTTGATAATTGATTACTATCAAAACAAGAGAGACGAATATATCAATATTAATACACATCAAACCAAATACAGTAATTGTTATAATAATAAAAGTAATTTGTAAATCATGGACCCATTTTCAAATACTCGTATTACTCAAAAACATGAAAATATAGAAATCTTTTTTTAGAGGAAGATTAGAAATGTTCTCTTTAACATTATTATTGATGTTCAATGTCTGCTTCATTGTGAATCCGTTAACTTATGTGGTAGTATACATACTATAGCACTTTAGCACTACATTTAAAACAATATAGCACTAAAATACACCTTCTTCAATGACAGTACCGCATAGATAAGACGGTGAACAAATTGAACATTTATAATGTGTTCGAAAAATACTAGAATATTTCTCTCTGTATAGGTATAAAGGTCTATATGTATTCATATATTATACATAGTATAATTGATTAAGTTATTGAATAAATACGAAATTAAAATTTGATCAGTTATTTCAAATTATTGTTTACAGTTGTATCCAACAATGTATTAGTAATATTTTTTCACATTCTCATGGCATTTAAAATTTGTATAATTGAACATTAACTTGCACAATATGATTATTTCGTGATTGTATGAAAAATATAAAAAAATCAATGGTTGAGTACTACAATATCACTACTATGACTTTGAAATCTACCTCCAGGTTGTAGACACACCAGCATCTACAATTTTTGCTTGCTTTGCATAGCACCACTATCCCTATCTGGAAATTCTAATGTTGAGAGTAATGAGAATGTACCTTGATGGAAGTTTCACTGAGTCATCCAAGCAAATATACCGTTACATGACAGATTTTCATTTGGCGCGAACTGGTAGGGGAAAAGTGCGATTAGAGAGATAGGGCCTTTTTATTCTTGAGTGGAGACATGCTCGCGGGTCTTGATAGCGCGCCACCCTTGCCATCAAGACCCCCCCCCCAACTCCTTCCATTGTTCGTAGTTTTTCATAATCTTTAAACGAAGCCAGCTTCCAGTCACGTTTTCTTTTGCAGTGATCGATCCCTGGAGGTTTGTATGGAGCATAATGCTAGGCTGCCCTGATCCTCTCGGCAGCCTGGTGTCACCATATCTGGCTTATTAAGGCGCCTTGCCTTGCTTGCCTTCGGGGAGGCCACGTGAACCAATGACTGCTAATGTCCCAGCGGGACGCCTTTGGAATACTCTACTCTCTACAGCACTGGGACAGGAGCCGGCCCGGCTACTTCGCTTTCTGCCCGGCCGGCGAATATTAGCTTCCAACTTGATTGCCTGTCCCGATTCAAAGCTACCTTATCTTTCTCCCTGTCCCTCTCTCTCACTCTCTCCAATCACCATTACGGACGGCCAATCCACCTACTCTATCCTAACCCAATAGCCCACTCAAACGAAAATCAAAATTCAGAGCTTCAAGAATCTTGAAACTAATCGAATCACCAATGAGGAAAATGTCATTTCAGTAAAGGTAGTTGGTAGCGTTGTCGAATAATTGAGGTAGTATAGATTAAGTAGGTAGTTGTGATGACAATCTTAGAAAAGTGGACTATAATAATAATAATCTACGCCTGAATCCCTATAATGCATTGACAAAATAAGAGATGATTGTTGGAAAAAATATTGAACATTTTCTCGTTAAGGCACAAGATCCACTCTAGAGAGGCGAATTTCTCTCTTTTCAATTCCCATCTACTCTTCAATTTCAGTCCTGTATTATTTTCATTATAAATGAGATGAATATCTCAAAAGTTGGGAAAAAAAATTCTTATTATTGTGCTAATATCTAGATGAGAAACAAGGTTAATAAAATTTATTAATGTTCTACTTATTAATTATTATCATCTTTTATTGATCATTATATCATTTATTATTTATCTACTTAGCTCCAAGTTTTACATATACATAACTCCCATTCACAAAATAAATATAAAGTTTAATAATTATATAGTTACGGTATCTTGTTTTAGGCTAATAAAAGCTGCTTGACTTTGCTTTGCTTGATTGATCATTCTAAGCAGTTCATTGTAAACGCGTCTGGCTCTCTTTGAAAAGCACTTGAACTGCAATTGCGGGAAAGTACCTTTTTTTAGATTAGATCGTATGAATGAGACACATTTAGGAATTTCCTTCAGAAATAGTATGCTGAAGCAGTGATCAAACCGAGTCGCTTCGTGTGTACGTCGTAGTGTAAATTTTAAGTGATCTAGAAAAATTTATATTCAACATTTTCTTCAACAGAAGCTACAAGGAGAAAGGGTATCCGAGAACACTACGCCACTTGCTTTAATGTCCAACATAGAACACCCCATATACTCGCTGAAAAGCCAGGTTTCCTTCCTGTTATGGCCTGATACATTTCCCCAAAACCTTACACTGCCAACGATTCAGGTTCTTAGTTCCAAAGGAGCTATATGCGTAACATGTTTACAACTTGGAGGAGAAAATCAGTGATCCAGCAACTGTCGGTGAGTGCCTTGAAACAGTACGAACTGCGGAATTCTTACAGTATAAACTGTGAGTGCGCAGCTTCTCAAGGGGGTCATACTGTTGTGGTCTTTTTACGGTTGCAATAAAGGGTGTTGAAAATGAGGTCGTCAATGCTCAATCACCACCTCATGTAGAAAGAATTTCTGTAGAATAGAACTAAGTTTCTCAAAGGCGAAGCTGCCATCAGCCTTCACCAATTTGTTTCAGCTTTGTGGTCATCCAGTCGGACACTCCCCCTTCTACCGGGTTTCTAAAATTCGAGATTGTGCTAGAAATCATAATAATCACAAGACATAATCTTTATTTATCTGAGGGGTAGAACGATACTTTGTGAGAAAGAATGAGAACAGTTACTATTTACAAAATCAAAGAAATCCGTGAACCCATTTTGGGAAACTCTAGCTTGGAAAGATTATTTGCTCTTGTGAGGATGATTCTCTGCTCTTTGCTATCTTGATTGTTGAGGTTAATGAAAAGGAATAGTTATAACTGACATTTTCTTGAATTTCAAGGCTTATCGAAAAGATCTAGAGAAGTTGGAGGTCGGTGTGAGAGACTGATTATTTTATACATGAATGTAAATTTGTAATTCTGCTTTTCTAGGCTTGCATCAATTATGCAAGAATTTTTCGATCTCTAAGTTTATAAATCCGAACAGAAAATGATAACTTTTCGCAATGCTTGAATATATTATCAGCTTATCAGTATCACCATCATTGTATATATCACCTGTATTGGGGTGAATTTTCATAGCTTGAAGCTTGGTCGATAGGTGCAGCGCAGTTGATTCGTGATGTGATCAGATTGAACGGTACATGACCAAACCATGCACTCTAAGTGACACGAGCAAAAAGTTGCTTTTTGTGCAACGGTACAGCGACCGGTGTTTTTTCACAGTTTGCCTGTATTTTGATCGTGAGGGAATAGAATACTGATAGGAAGGGCAACGATCAATGTGTCCCTGAAAGATGATGATGGATGAATGTGAGCTGTGTGCACCTTACATCATCTTCAAAATGTGGCGGCAATCACCCCTCGCTGGAGCGTGTTCCCCCCTCTACACCCCCTGCACACCCCCTGCACACCCTTTCATCACTCTCTTAGCAACCAGCACTCACACACACTTCACACTTTTCCCCTCCTACACACTTTCTTCACTAAATACTTGGCTGCCACAGGCCTCCAACAGCTTTGTCTCGTGTATAATGCGATTTTCACCCTCTTTTCAGTCAGCATCTCTGCTTTGCTGAGCAACAACGTCTTTGAAATTTCCGTGATTCTGATATACTTGTCATTTACAAGATACAAGATACAAGATACTTATTTTTCCAAAAAACACAATACAATACATACAGTACAAGCAAAGAAACGAAAACAAAATCATAAAAACTACAAAATACATGTTTGTTCAATAAATGTATTAATTAAAATATGAGGAAAAATAATAATACCTGCATAGGTTTGAAACCTGTGCGCAGGCATGAGTCGCATACAATTTCTAGAATGAAACAGAAAATCAAAATAAATTTTAGTAAAGTAATTGATGGCACTCCTATCAAAGTATATTAATTAAATATACTTAGGGCCGGTTCATGAGCTCGGGATTTAGCCAAGTCCTAGACTAAAACGGGTGGCTACCGTAGCATCGACAAACGTTTGTCTCGACAGGTTAGTGAGTTAGCAGCATAGAGAGCCCTTAGTACATAGTATCGAGGCTAACGTTTGTCGATGACTTGGCTAAATCCCGAGCTCATTAACCGGCCCTTATAATGTTAGGACTTAGACTACAGAGGACCAGGACTAAAAACTAGGTCTAAGTTCACTAAATATTCCCAGGGACTGATTTTCTTTGGATCCACACTAACTTTCAAATAAAATGTTTGATTCTCAATACGATTGTAATGCTGATTTACAAGTGATAAACTATTTAATAAATGACAAAGTCAGTCGTATTTCTATAATTTGAATAGACTATTAAATAATAGTGGATTCCCAAACTCTCACTTCAGTTCCACCAACCAGCTTTACAACTAATAATAATAATAATATTTTATTATCCTTCATGAAAAAGAGACGAACAAGAGACTTATTACTCTTATTTTGCTTTAGAAAATTAAACACATGAGAAAATTATAATAATTATCTAAAGGATAGTCAAGGATAGCAAGAAAATAGATAAAGGGAGAAAAAGTAGTTCAGAAAATATCAATAGAACAAGAAAAGAAAGGAAGAAAAACGGTGGCTTGGCGTGCTGCCTGCCGTCCAGCCAAACGGCCATTGTCGATTTCCTGAATAGGATTTGTGATTCCCGGAAAGTCCTTTCCAGAGCTTTTCCCTTTTCCTTTCACATTGAGCATCATGCTCGCACGCTCGCCTGCCTCACTAATGATGCTGAAACGACTCCCGACTCAGCAATCCTCATTCAATACAGGCTTTGAGGACGTTCAATGATTCTGTTCCACTTATTTGAGGAATACTTTATTGAGGAATACAGAATACTTATACATGTAACAGAATCATTTAGTCGAATTGGTAACTAACGTTTTCATTTTTTGAACCCTCATTTCCCATGCGTCTTCTTATAGAGTGAAAACTTATACTGCTCTATGATACTCAATTATACGAATTTCTCAAAATTTGCCAAATAACTGTAAAGAGATTTAGGCTAACGCTGAACGACATTGGCGAAAGCCTTCCTTATAGATGATAATTTTCCTTGATTTTGAGAAAATTAATTCAGAGCTTTGGGTAGAACAATGTAACCGTGGAACGAAAAGTATGAGAAACAAATTGAATGTAGATTTCCAATGGTTCTCTCGATGAGATTCAATACCATGAGAATTTAGAATTGGAATTTATAATTATCAGACGAACTACAATTTATAAGTAGTAGCTCAATACAATTCGAAACCATTTTAAAAATTCAATGTAACTTCTACACTTTATCATTTCCTTCATTCACTTCACATGATTTTTATCCAACTGATGAGGGCCAGAAAAACAAAGAATTGGCCATAAGTGAAGTTATATTGTTCAGATTTTTTATGCGAGCTCTACCTGTAGTCGATAGATGAGGAGGAAATAGAAGGGAAATTGTTCATTTCGAATCGACTAAATTCCATCAGGTTTTTATGAAAAATTAGTTCATGACCTAAGATTTTCTTGTAACAAACAATTTTCTATAATATGACTTTCCGTGCTTTGGTACAAGATAACATGTTGCACAGCTAAATTCCACATTGGAGGGAAAATTTGTGAGACATTACTGAAGCAGCTCGGAAAATATGTCGTTTGACCTCATATATGCACACGAACGTGTGAAAACCGGAAGAATACATAAAGAGAAGGAGGAAGATGAGGTGAAAGAGGAGAAGAAGGAGGAGTAGGAGGTGGAAGAGGAAGAGACCACCTCCAAATAACAAACTGCCCCGCCCGGCTGAACAGCTTTGAGGTAAAGGGCGATTATGTAATGGGGAAATTCCTTTGGAAGACAAATTCTTAGCGCCATGTCATACTCTACATTCTTACAACTAGTTAAAGATTTCACGGTTTCGGTGCTGAGGCAGGTATTCGCGCAGTGGATTCCGTACGTGTTTGTGGTAGTGAAATATTGTCGCCACCGCGCCGGGGTCTCTCTGCTGTGGATAAGTCCCTGGAGGCCCTTCTGGGGGATTTGTGGGGGGAGGGGTGCTTCCTCCCAAGGGGGAGCTGCAAAGGTGCGCCGTGTGATAAGTGCCTCAACGGACTGCCGCTGTGTGACTGTGGCCTACGTGCCGGCTTTTCTCAGGAGAGTTTTGTTTTGTTGCGTTTCCCTCTCACGCTTTTCCTTCTTTTATCACCCCCTTTCTTTTCAGCTTCGTCCATTATACGACCAATTGCCCTTTTCACTCGCATTCGTGACAGATCTCCATATTATAACCAATGGCCTCAACTTACTTAAGAATGAGATTCGTATACTAATTGTAACATTGCACTCCAATTAAAAGGAGAAAATGTATAAAATGTACTCACCATTCATTAGATTCATTTAGAAAAATAATTCAATTGCCTATTATTGCATTCAATGTGAAATGTAACCTCCCTAATTGATTATTGTTGTTTTTGTGAGGAAAAAGTCAGCCGGTGAGCCAGCTGACTGATAACGGGCTGTTTCATTGGGTTGGTGATTGTTATTCACCCCCGTATTAATTGAATTATAGTATTTGATTTTGTAGCCTGTGATAATCTATTATTTGTAATTATTTTCTTTTGGCCAATGAATTCTCCAATCTGTTTCTTATTCAATACTAGCTGTCCCAGCGAACTTCGTATCGCCCTCTTCCCCCTAAATGTCCCCCCTCTTCTCCCCACAAATGTCCCCCCTCATGCTACCCCCCAAAAAATGTATTAAACCCGTTCGGCCGGCAAGTTTGAACATAGGTCTGTAAAATGTTTGATAGGTTAGGTCATTAATGTACTAATTATTGATTAATTATGAAGGGATTTACTTATATTTTAATACATATTATGTTAACCAGTGCTGTATCAATTCAAACTAATCCAAAATCATCTAAATCGGTTCAGCCGTTCTCGAGTTATAAGCGAGCGTACAGACACCAACTCTCTTTTATTAATATAGATTTTTCAACTTTGCTTCATTTTTGAGAAAATAAATATTTTTCTTGTTATTAAAGTGGCAATTATGACGGCACATCTTCCTTACGATTTCCGAGAAGCACACTCTTACACTCTCCTCCTGGCTAAGAAAAAAGTAGCATGGTCTAATAATTTCTGAAATAATTTTTCATAATATTCTAAAAGTTCCTATTTTTTTCGTTAAATGTTTCAGAAGTGATTCAGAAGTCAGTGTCTCTAGAGTAGGCACCCTATAAAAATAATAGTGTATTTCACATGGTGAAAAGTAGCTGAAAATCGCCACGAGATATTTGAGGAGCCTGTATCCAGATCCATCCACATCATCATTATTATCCAGATACTGTGAGTGATAAATAATTTATGAGCTCTTGTGCGCGTATGAGAAAAAGTGCAAAATCAATCCTGTGGTAAAGGAAAATACAGAGTGATTCAAAAAGAATACCACAACTTTAAAACTTTGTATTTAATGAAAGAAATATAATAGAACCTTCTGTTATACATCATTTCAAAGAGGAATTAAAGAAGTTTTTTTCACTCACAAAGAAGTTCAGAGATGGTCAATATGACCCATCCAGACACTTGAGCAATATCAACCCAAAACCTCCCTCAAACTCTTTCCACTCTTATTGTAGCATATCAGTTATTTCTTGTTTCAAATCATCAATATCCATCCACCATTGATGATTTGAAACTAGAAATAACAGCAGCCATCCAAACTGTTACGCCTGACATGCTACAGATAGCATAGAAACTTGTGGAACAAGTTTGAGGGAGGTTTTGGATTGATATTGCTCGAGTGTCTGGAGGGGTAATATGGAACATCTCTGAACTTGTTTGTGAGTGAAAAAACTTTTTTAAATACTCTTTGTAAAGATGTATAACAGAACGTTCTATGATGTTTCTTTCATAACATACAAATTTTCAAAGTTGTTGTATTCTTTTTGAATCACCCGGTATTAAAACAAAACTGCGGACACACGCCACCAGTTTAGGGGTGTCGGTTGTGAAGACACGCTGGCATATATTATCATTTTAATTAAATAAGCACAATTCATTAGAATAATCCAATAAAGACTCGAGTAATATTTTCTATGAAAATAATTCCAAGAACTTAATCTGAACAAGTTCAATTTAATATTTCAATTGCAGTATTTTCATTCCTCTGCGAAGTAATACCTTTCTCTTACTTTCCTCTTTCTTTCATGAAATAAATTTCAAAATTAATTCAACTTTTCTGTTTTTTTATTCTTCATCGATTCATGCACACACCAGATTTCAGTTTCTTATTCATAATACTATCGTCTTTTATTCACTTCATCAGTCTTCCCTGCAATAGTGTTCGGTATAGTAAAAATATGGCAGAGGGTGGAATGTTCGGTTTGTGAGGTTCTGAAGCCCCACGAATCGATTAACCGACGCCTGTCATATTATTATAAAACCAGCACTCACACTGCAAGGTATAGGAAATATTTTTCATATGAGCTATCCGGCGCAAATAAATTAAAAATCTAATGCTCTTGGTACCCTAATACGAGGGGAATGTTATATAATATACAGATCAACCTCCTTGTCAAGATTTTTAACATGATAAGAGGAAGCGGCATGGGTAAGCCTAGTTAATGATAAAATATTTAAAGCTGTTTTAATATCTTCCAACATTATTTTATTTACTTAATAAGAACATCATTCCGATATATTGACCAAGAATATACAATACAATATGCACAAAAGTACTTGCCGTTTTATTGTAGGTTTGTGCAGCAGAGCAGCCAAGGGTTGCAACTTATGGGACTGGTGAAAGTGAAAGTCAGATACAAAAATATTTCAACATAGGATCAGTTATTCCTTCATGGTGTAGATTAATTTAGAAAAGGATTAGGACTCTGAGTCGCACTAACCGAAATCAATTTTAATTTCATACAGGTTTCTCTTTTCAATATACTATAAGCTTTTCAAGATGATTAATATTTATCCAACATTTATTCAAATTCCATAAGGATTTTCAGTAGAAATAATATTTTTTCCATTGCTATTGAAGAATATTCCCAAATTCCTTCTACAGTCTCATGAAATTAACTGAAGTGAGCCCTCTAGGTATAAATAATGATTTTAGCTAAAGCTCTGTATTTCAAGTGGTATCTGGGGAAGAGGGGTACAAATTATTGAGGTCCAGGGATGGGCCTTCCCTTTAGAAATTCCATGATAGAAAGTTTAGTTTAGGCACTTGGTAGCCAGGATTTAGTCCTTTTGATGAGGAGGTAAAATCTTTTCGAACTTTAATGAATCTCATTATCAAGAAAAAATTCGATGGAGATTTACCATCTCGTTAGTCAAGATTGCACTGTTTAGATTTATTTTTCAAGATTTCAAGTAAATTTCTAGATTGAAAAAAGAGCAAGTTTTCTTGAGGAGGTGACGCTAGGAATGGAATCTTCCAGTAGTCACATAAGTTGCGAAAATGGAATATCTCGTTGAAGAAGCAACGCAATCATGATGATGGAGCTGGTCCAACGCTCCCCAGGCTTCGCCATGCTGTTCATTGTAGTGAAGAACAAGTTTGAAATGAAGAAAGTTTTCTCAAGTTTAGCCTTCGAGCAGTTGGAATCACATGTTTGGTCCAACGTGGTGACCTATATACTTCCTGTGCTGTTATTAAAAAATATTCCTGTCAATCTTCCTTAATTATTATTTCCCTGTTCATCAATTAAAACACTTCAAATCATTATTAGCCGATTGGAATATGATGAATGATTTTGATAGTTGATTGAACATTAATCAAATGAGAACCCCAATAGAGCAATGAGGTATTCAAAGACATCTGCAAATGCAAATAATATAATAGAAATTATGATAATAATAATTAGGAAATAGCTTGAGAATCTATTAACGCTACTATAGCAGGATTATTTTAACTTGTACTCATTTTGACAGCTGTTTCGGTAATGAGTAAACAGTGATTTTGACACAATAATCAAAAGGCTTAAAGACCTTTAAGGTCTTTAAAAGATCTGTTTAAAGAAGACCTTTCAAAGAATAACGTTTTAAAAGACCTTAATCTGCGAGATTCAGCATTTGTAGGTTGAGTATTGTGATACTGGTGGCCGAAACATATGTTTTCTGACAAGTTAAAATGATCCTGCTGTACAAAGGATTCGTCAAGACGGGAATATCACGGTTCCCCAGTGAGAATTCTAGGTATCACGTATGTTGGTTCTGTTCACTCATAGATCATTTTAATGTTCATAGATCACTGTTCATTACCTGAAACTAGATCAAATTGAATATTTTTCTCCAATCGGAAGCAATTCAATTTATCTAATGAATTAGATTGGACTGGATTTTTAGTCTCAAAAAGTCATCTAAAATATCAAATGATGTATATCAGTCTGAAATCTGATATTCAAAGAAGCAAACACATTCATCCCTACATTATGAATTTCGAGTGCTTTAGATAAAGTCATAGCAAGAAGATTATCGTAAATTTCACTGTAGGTAAGGAATAAGAGAACATAATTTATTCTACTGTATGTGGTCACCTCTTCCTCTATTGCAGCCTGGAGCTGCTTCTTTTTCCGACCAGCTTCAAGAGGATAAGAAAGGTCTTTCCACACACTAGACCGTAGCTAGAAAAAGCCGATGAAGAAGCGCTTAATCCTGACGGCGATAAGTCTTGCGAAAGGTGTAAGGGAAATCGAAGAGTATATGCGATGGAGGAATGAGAGCGTTTATGGAGTGGGGGTCTAAGAGAAGAAGGATAGAGTTATAGAGAGAGAGAAAGTGAGAGAGAGGAAATGAGAGGGATAGAGAGTGTATGATGGTGCTATTTGTTGCGAAGGGTCGTTTGGGGCGTCGCCTCCTCGATATCAGGCACAGATCACACCGGCTGTCCCTCACCAGAAACCCTTTCTGCTGGCAGCCTCCTGCTCTGCTGCCCTGCAGCTATGTTCAGCGCAAACTGAATGTCACATCAACACTCGCTCTTCGCTCGGATGAGAGTGAAATTTACATTATCAAGAGCCCAGAATCGCTTTTCGCCGGGATACAATAACCATTGGATTCGATTTATACGAGCATATGAAGCCGGTTTTCTTCCTTTTGATGCTCCCTCCAGGGTCGCATCTCACCGAGATACAAATTTTCCATTCCCATAGATAAAACGGCCACCATTTTCAAGAAAAGAGGAAAACTCCGCCTATGTTTCGTGGAAATCTCTCCGCACACAGCTTTCAGGAATATTATGACATGTGGATGATATTTTGACAGTGAGATTGAGATTTATTCTCCCTCTGTATATAAAAAGCTTTAATATCACTCACTTGATGCGTTAGCCGCTACCATTCTGGAATCTCTGTACTGAGAAGGAGTTGTTGAGAATATTCGAATTTATTACCTACTATTCAATTTCGTACATTGAATTTGTTATTCATGATGAATTCTTATTTTAGATTATAAAATTTAATCCACATTTAATTTATAATTCTTGATGTAATGGGTAGAAAATTGATATGTAAAATTTAGTGTGAGAATATTGGACAAGATAGAGACTTGCTTTAGTATTAGTGTATTAGTTTGTATTACATTGTAGTTTTTATTGCTGGCTGCTCGGAAAAAAATAGATGCAGTGAAATGCAGTTTTTTCTAGACGATGGACGAGGTGAGGAACTTTTCTCAGGGGAGGAACTGCCTAGCTTGCATCCTTGCCTGGGAAAGGCAACATCATACCCACCCGTCCCGTCGCCAGTCTGGACTCCCCTGCTCCCTCCTGTGGAAAAAACTCCACGTGTAGGCCACAGGAAGAGTCCAGCCTGAGAAAAAATTATTGTTTCACTGATCACTTGACTTTTTATCGAACCACGGAACAGTTAGGACGGAGATTTCAACTGATCAAAATTCAATTTTAATTTCATAAATTTCTTATTCAATTTCCAAAGTTAATAGTTACTTCAATGAGTTAATATCGAAATTCTAAATCCGACATGTAAAGAGTTCTTTTTGGTGATCGTATTGTGAACGGGAGTGCCGTGATCTCTTCGAGTAGGCTACGCGGACTCTGACAAAGATGTGGATCGGATGCGGACTTTTCGTCTTAGCAAGTGAGTGTTAAGAGCTTTATTCTGTCAGGGAAGATCGAACCTTACTTAGATGATTTGTAAATTTTCTTATGAATGTAATTTAATGATGTATTGAAATGTATGACGGGCAGCCAGAGTAGTGTTTTACTAGATGTAACTTTTTCTTAGTCAGTAGATCTAGATAATGTGTGTTAAAAAATAGAGCAACTTATTCGGTGATGTCGATGTATTCATTTCTGATATCTCCTTAAGTTAAGTTAGTTTTTATGTCCCGCTAGCGTCTCACGCTACCATCAGAAGTTAGCGGGTTACATAAATGGTGGCAGCGGTGGGATCCGGCTGCAAGAATGCCGGATATTCATAGAGTACGATTTATTTCCCATGTCCATGACATCGCCGTGTTTGTAATAGAGTTGCTCTATATTTTGGATGATAGTATTCCTAATTCTGAAGAACAAAATTTTGCAAGAAACATAATCATAATTCTGTCAGAAATGATAGAGGCTTTAGTAGAATTATTGTTGTGTTAAATTTGAGTAGTAGAAAATTTGAGAGTTCTAAATTTTAATTTTGTTAACCATACGTCAAGTGTTTTGAGATAATTATATGTTACGAAAATGTCGGGGAGCAATTCTTATCAACTTCGAAGGCGCAGTTTTTTGAGTCTACTGTCGCAATTAATAGCAGTGTTGTTGGAACTACTCCCGCTCCGCGATCACGAAGAAATAGCGTTGGAAGCCGCCATAATGATTGTAAAATTGTGTGACCCATTCCTGGGCGAATAGTTTACTATAAGCGCTTTATGTAATAAATTTCTATTTGATTCCTGCAATAAATAAAAGAAATAGAGAGAACCCTTGAAAAAACAAAAAATGATTATAAATTTATTTTGCTATATGAGTAAAATGAAACCGAATTGACGAATTATCGAATTTAGAAAGTATTATTGATGATTTTTTGAAAAGTCTATAACAAGGAATAATTATAAGGAAAGTTGTTGTTCTTCTCTCTCTTTCTTTTCTTTTATTCATTTTTCTGGTGGAGTACTCTGAATATCAGTTTTAAAATGGTTATCGAACGGGAGCAGTCCAACCCTCCCCCACCATCGAATCCTCCGACGTCCAACCCGCCTCAACAACCACCATCGAATCCTCCAACATCTGAGAGACAACCAGGCGCGTCGGGAACCGTAAGCGAGATGGAGGAGTTGAGAAGACAATTGGCCGAGCTCAGGGCCCAGCATACAAGAATTGAAGAGGACGGAAACCATCAGAACAGACTGGAGCTACAGGGTGCTGCAGCCCAGTTGCCCCGCCCCGCCACTTCAGCTAGACGAAAGGATCTCAGCGTTCAATCCATGTTGAAATATTTTTCGGGGGAAGAAGGCTCTCAAAGTGTGCGAGAGTTCGTGCAGAATCTAAAACTAATTGCCCAACTGGGAAACTGGGAGGACAATGACCTTAAATTCATATGCCGAATGAAAACGACGGGTGCAGCAGCCACTTGCCTCGACGCTCACCCCGAGCTGATGTCGCCTCAATCCAAGTTTGAAGACTATGAACGAATCCTGAGACAAAGATTCGAAAAAAGCTTGGATCCCGAACGATGGCTCTTCACACTTAGTGCCATCAAACAACATCGTGGAGAGACCGCTCGCGCATTCGCCGACCGCTGCCGCGAAATCGGGCTGAAGGCGATGCCGATTCCAGCCGACCCCCAACAGGCGATATGGGCTCGTGCACAGATGGATAGAACCCTTCTGACCGCTTTTGTACGAGGGTTACAGGGCACAGCAGCGGTAACCCTACAAATACACCCACCGAGAGATTTGGAGGAGGCGATTGTGATGGCCGAACGAGTGGAGCAGGTGACAGACCACCAGCCGGATGACATCTTCGCTGTACAAGGTGGTTTCGCGAACAACTCATCAAAAAACGCAGAGAGAGAAATCGAATGTTACGAATGTCATGGTAGGGGCCACTTTGCTCGCGAGTGCGCTAATCGAAGAGAAGGAAGTAATCAGAGAGGAAAATTTAGAGAGACGGGTAAAGGAAAATGGGAGAATAACCGAAGGAACGATCGTAGGGCGAGGCCAAAGTTTTGTTTTGTGTGCGGAGATCCGGAACACCTCTCCTATGAGTGTCCCAAACGCGTGAAAGAGTCTACAGCTACGACTAAAAGCAGCTCAAACTCTCCCAGCCGACGAAACAGTGCTAATAAGGATTCGGAAAACTAGAATCGGCTAGGGGTAAGAATTGCCCGACCACCTGGCCTACAAAAAGTAAAGGGCGTTATGTCATTCCGAATGTTTCGACTAGTGGACGGGGACTAGTCGCCAAAATTTGTGTAGAAGGAGAAGTTAAGGAATTTCTGGTGGACACGGGCGCCGAAATTTCTGTCCTAAAGGAGAGGATACCTGGGGTATGGCTCGAAAGGGAGAAGATTTCGGCAAAGGGTGTGACCGGAGATTCTTTACCAACCAAAGGAACGCAGGTGGTGACCTTGAGAGTAGCACACTTAGAAGTTCGACATAAATTCTTTATTTCACCTATTCATATCGAGTTTGATGGGCTCCTAGGTTGGGACTTGCTAACCAAACTAGGCTCGGTAATCGACGTGGTTAAGCGTGAAATAACTTTTAAAGAAGTAAGAGATGAAAGAGGAATGACGAGAACGCAGGAATACAAGAACAAAAAGAGTAAGCCGGTGAACGTAGTCGAGCGAATACGGGAGAAACAGCAAGAAAGGAGGCTAGCAAACTGTTATTACGCTGACAAGAACGCGAAGATCGGAACAAAGAGGAGACAAGAAGACCGAGTTGGAAATAATTTATCCGCGCCGAGAAGCAGCGAGCCTGTCACCGTTCAGAGGGGAGCTGGCTCTAACATTACGAACGAACGTACGATGCAAGATGACAATAAGAAAAAGAAAAAGAAGAAAAAGAAGAGAGCAAAGAAACAAGTGATGGCCAACGAAGAAACATGTGAGGAGAAACAGCAGAGAAAATTGCCAACGGACACACCTTCTGCGCAGCCCAGGGTGCCACCGCGCGGTAAGGAAAATCCCGCTGGAGACCAAAAGTTCCCTCCGCCAAGTAAAAGGGAAATTCCCTCGAGTAGTCGAAATTTCCCTTCGAGCCGCGCTGAGCGTTCGCCGCGGGGAGAACTGAAGGCAGCACGAATCGGAGCGTCGCCAGCCGTTGAAGCCGCATCCAGCTGTGACGTCACCACTACTAGCAAGGAAGCGCCCACTGATGATCCGAATTTCTATCATGAATTTGCACAGAGGAAAACACCAAATTTGTTGAAGGCACCCTTGCAAGCAGCTGATGAACCACAATATCCATTTGATTTAGTTTCTGTAGATGTGGTAGGTCCTCTTCCAACCACCAGAAGGGGAAACAAGTATTACATCAGCTTCATAGATCATTTCACCCGATATGCAGAGGCCATACCAGTAGTAGACCAATCAGCTGAAACAGTAGCCCAAGTATTTGTAACTCACATTGTAACAAGACATGGGGTGCCTGGCCGCCTGTTAAGTGATCAAGGACGCAACTTTCTGTCAAATCTGTTCACCAAGGTGTGCAAACTTCTGGGCACAAGGAAGCTGAGGACAACTGCTTATCATCCAGAAGGGAATGGCAGAGTTGAGAGGTTGCACAGAACCTTGAATGAGTCGATGGCTCATCTTGTCCAAAGAGATGGAGCAGATTGGGATAGATGGTTGCCCTATGCCCTAGCTGCTTACAGATCCAACACCACATTCTTCAACCGGATACTCTCCCACTACCTGCTTTATGGCCGGAGATTATTCTCCCAGGAACTTCCTATTCCTGAAGAGATACGAGGAACAACTCTGGAAGAGCACCTGACTAACTTGAAGAAGAGACTAGCAACAGCGTATAATGATGCTCATGAGAGATCTATGAGGATGGCAGAACAGCGGACTAGAATTGCCAACAAGGGACGAAGGTTGAGGAAATTTGTTGTAGGAGACCTTGTGTACCTCCATGATCCAGCCGTGAAGCCTGGTGACTCAACAAAATTTCATCTCCCCTGGAAGGGTCCCTTTGTCATCACTAAGCAGTTGTCAGCTGTCAACTACTTAATCCAGTTACCTGATGGACGTCAGGTAGCAGTCCATGTAAACAGGCTGAAGCTTGCTAACAGAAAAAGGGCGGATGAAGTAGCTCCTCTAGACAATGCTGAGGCACCTGATGCATTAGAGAGGGAAATGGTGACCTATGGATCAAGTGGTTCCAGGAAGGTCCATGAGGAGGAAGAGGAGGTGGACAACAAGGCTCCAGATTCTGAAGATGAATGGTGGGAGCAAGATCCGCCTGTTGAGCTTCCAGTGGAGGATGAGTCTGGGAGGAAGAATCTCAGAGAAGAAGAAAGGGAATCTGAAGAAGAAGAGGAAGAGGAAGATCCACCAAGTCCTGTCTTTGATGAGAATGAAGATCCTCCCTACATCCCAGAAGAGAGGATATTCATTGATCCCAGATCTCCAATTGGAACAAGAAGTCGTGCAAGATCAGTGACCTAACCAGGCAAGGACGGGTAGGGGATCCCTGGATTGAGTAGGGGGTTCTTTGCTGCAGACTTTGTCTGGCTCTGGGGTAGCTGATTGCACAAGAGGCGAGTGAGGGAGTCACCAGCCAAAACGTAATGTCTCGGTGAGATACTGAGTAGGATGAACCAGGATGATACTAAGAAGAATAAGATGAACAAAGTGAACAGAGTAATTCCCCAAGGGAGGATCACAGTCATGTTGTTGTAACTAATTTTGTAATGTTGTAATATTTCTGATAGGATTGAAATTTTGTTAAGCTAAGGTAGTAACATTGTTAATTTGTAAGGATAAGTTGTAGCAAATTGATTGAATTGTTTAGAATCTCGAGTAAAGTGGAATTTGTTGGTTAAAAGGATTGCCAAGGTTATTTGCAAAAATATTTTGAAAGGTAGCAAATATAATTATAGTAGCAATTATAGGAACACCAGTATATTAGGAGTTATGATAATTGTTTTGTTCACTTAGTATTAAGTTTGATAAAGGAGATATTTGATTTTGATTGTTTTGAATTTATTACTTGAGTTATAAGAGAAATACTAGGTCTATTTGAGTGTTATTCTATTGTTATTTGAAATGTCGTTCATACTTGAATTCAATTGCAAATAAGTGTTTATGTTTGTTTATGTTGTTTTATACAGTTATGTTGCGAGATACAGTAATAGGTTAAGAGTACTTTGTTGTTGAAATAATGGTTAATATGTTGTAAATAAATGGGCTGGAGGAATGTGGCAAGATATTGGCAATCAGTGGGAATCAGGGTCAGATTTTAACATAGCCAGGGGACTGTACATTTTGGGGACTAACCACAACTAAAACTCTATCCAAGACTGGACACGGCCATTTGTTGGTTCCAGGTGCTATTGGCCTATCCAGTGAAGAAACCATCAACCAACAAGGAGTATGGTTCCAGAAGAAAGCAGATGTTCTTATGACTGGCGACTATTGGAGAATTCTTGTAGTAATCAACATCACCGAAATCAGCCATGAACTATCTCAACTTCATGATCAGACCCAGGAAATACAGAATGCAATCACCATTGCTTCAGAGAGAATGCCTGCATTGCAAGTCCAAAAACAGGCATTCAACAGCATCAGCGACATGCAGGATGACATCTCCAATTCTGTTAGAACTCTAACTGACCTTCTATATCAAGGTAGAGGAAGAAGGGGACTGATCAATGCTGGTGGAAAGCTCCTCCGTGTACTCTTTGGTGTAGCAGAAGATGAAGATCTGCAGTCTGTAAAGCACAGTGAAGAAGCACTTCAAACTCAAACTGCTGGACTAATACATGTAGAAAAAGAGCAGTTGACCCTGACCCGCCATTTGAGCCATAGGGTGGCTGAGAACAGCCGTGAATTGATAGAGATTGCCAAAGAATGCTCTAGGAACACAAATGAAATAGTGTCTGCTATAAAGAAATTGAATCAAGGTTGCCAACATAGAGCAACTATCGAATGTTTATATTAACACATCCTCTGCCCTACAGAATTTGAGATTAGCAAGTAGCAATGCATTGTTAGATTTAAGGAAACTAATAACAATTATTAATGAAGTGTCAGATGGTAGGTTAAGTATCAATTTATTGTCCCCTATAGAGTTAAGTAAAATTTTGGAAAAGGTTCGATCAAGCCTGGCAGATGGGCTGGAGTTGCCATTTGGGACAAACCCCACAAGTGCTTATCTCTACTAGGACATTATGTGAGTGCGTGCGGTGGCCATAGGTGGCTTGATAAAACTGATTGTGACTGTGCCCTTAATGTCTCCCAGAAGGAGATTTGAACTTTTTCAGGCTTTTGCACTCCCAGTTCATGACAACCAGACCCAGCTGATGGTGCGATATCAGCTGGAGCCTACACACCACTTGCTGATGACACCTGATCAAGCCCAGTTTGCCATTGTTCACCAACAACAATTGGAGCAGTGTGAGGTTGGTCCATTGACTGTATGCCCAGTGATGACCCCAGTCTACAGCCGACATCATCCATCCTGCCTGAGTGCACTTTTCCTGAACAACCTTGATGTGGCTCACCAACAGTGTCAGCTGACTGTACTGGCTGGCAACCCTCCAGACACCTGGGTCTGGAATGATCAAGATGACACCTGGATGTATAGTGTGGCATCCCAACAGCAGGTTGTCTCACAATGTCAGCAAGGCAGCCAAGTTCTGGTCCATGAATTGACACTCCATGGTACTGGACAAATGAAGGCCACACCAGGGTGTACACTGAGTACACCCACCTACCAGATCCTGCCATCAGCCCGTGCCAGAGGGCATCTTGAACTTCAGAAGCACTTGACACTTCTCAGTCTGCCACCTGCCCTCATGCTGACCATGAGACCAGGCATGACCAGAGAGCATCTACTAGAAGGCATCAAACTCCACCAGACCAAGGGTCACCTGCAACCTGGTGAACTTGGTGTGGATAAGGTGCTTATAGACAAGCTGCTACAGCATCTGACAGCCTTGGAGAATCCACCTTCTGCTGAGGGGTGGAGCTGGTGGCTCACCTCAGCCCTCATCTGTGGAGCTGCCCTTGCTGTTGCTGCTGCGCTGACTGCTGGAGTGGTCTGGAACCGCCGTCATCACCCAGTCCAGAGTAAGGATGCTTTGGCACCAGCAGAGGTATCCACTTTGCCGGAGGTGGCAGAAGACTCCACATTACCCAGCCAGGATCCTGAAAGGAAGCTACAAGCATAGTGCTCCCTTTTCTAAGGGAGGGGGTGATGTAATGGGTAGAAAATTGATATGTAAAATTTAGTGTGAGAATATTGGACAAGATAGAGACTTGCTTTAGTATTAGTGTATTAGTTTGTATTACATTGTAGTTTTTATTGCTGGCTGCTCGGAAAAAAATAGATGCAGTGAAATGCAGTTTTTTCTAGACGATGGACGAGGGGAGGAACTGCCTAGCTTGCATCCTTGCCTGGGAAAGGCAACATCATACCCACCCGTCCCGTCGCCAGTCTGGACTCCCCTGCTCCCTCCTGTGGAAAAAACTCCACGTGTAGGCCACAGGAAGAGTCCAGCCTGAGAAAAAATTATTGTTTCACTGATCACTTGACTTTTTATCGAACCACGGAACAGTTAGGACGGAGATTTCAACTGATCAAAATTCAATTTTAATTTCATAAATTTCTTATTCAATTTCCAAAGTTAATAGTTACTTCAATGAGTTAATATCGAAATTCTAAATCCGACATGTAAAGAGTTCTTTTTGGTGATCGTATTGTGAACGGGAGTGCCGTGATCTCTTCGAGTAGGCTACGCGGACTCTGACAAAGATGTGGATCGGATGCGGACTTTTCGTCTTAGCAAGTGAGTGTTAAGAGCTTTATTCTGTCAGGGAAGATCGAACCTTACTTAGATGATTTGTAAATTTTCTTATGAATGTAATTTAATGATGTATTGAAATGTATGACGGGCAGCCAGAGTAGTGTTTTACTAGATGTAACTTTTTCTTAGTCAGTAGATCTAGATAATGTGTGTTAAAAAATAGAGCAACTTATTCGGTGATGTCGATGTATTCATTTCTGATATCTCCTTAAGTTAAGTTAGTTTTTATGTCCCGCTAGCGTCTCACGCTACCATCAGAAGTTAGCGGGTTACATTGATGAATCTTATAATTTCATTCACACATTCATCTACGATTGATGAGTAGATAAATTCTCATTGCATCACCTTGTCAGATAACTTTTGAGGACGTGAAGCACGATTATTATTATATCATTGCATTGAATTAGCACCTCATTCCCATTTCGCTGAATAATTTTTAAGTTCTCGCTCTGTCAAATCTATAGAATCATCACTTATATCTTGTGTCATGATTAATATTGTCAATAAGTCTATAATTCTCTACATTCTACACAAATTTTCTCTGTGATCACACGAATATATTGATCAATTCTGATCTGTTTCCATTATTCATATCAGTGAGTATTCAAAAATATAATATTCCATAAATTCTGTATATTCATCATACTTCTTCCAAATTTGTGAGAAATTGGAAATACCACACAATTTTGACAACATTCAAACATTCACTAAATAGAACTACTAATTCTGTTGATAAACGGATAATCAATTTTGTCCATTGAATTTTTACAATTTAAATTCCAAATTGATAACTCATAGTTTTTTTATCTTCGGCAGTGGAAATCTTGTGCAGTGAAATAGTGAGTGAAAACCCCTTCATTTTATATATTTATCAAAATTAGAAAGAGAATACGTTTGGACATGGTGTCTGTGTTTTAATCCTATATCTATGTCGATCTTGTATGTATCTTACTATGTATGTATTATTTTGAATAAATAAATAAATCAATTTTGTAATATCTCCAACAATACAACTTCAAACTCTGTGATTTAATAATAATTATATCATTTTTTTTTAAAAGAGATTCCCTAAAAACAGAGGATAGAGGATGACCGATCCTATTTTGTCAGTTTGAAAGTTCAGTTGAATGATGACCTTTGCTGGAGATAGCACTATCTCTGGTGTTATTAATAACTCTTTTGTTGGGAAAGGTCGCAGATGAGGACGCTAGGGAGTCGCTGCCCTGGACTGGACTGTCCGTTTAGTTGGAGTGACGGGCCGAGATTGAAATGGCTGAGGGGTGTGAGTGTGGGGGTGGAGGGATGGGCGACAAGCGCCAGCCGCTAGAGAATTATATCAATTGAGCCTCTGCTCTGCAAATGAAGGCTGTAATTGAAAACTGCTATCAAATTATTGATCAGTCGACAGATCATTAATGTGTATGGAGCTTCATTGAAAGTTTTGAACATTTATGAGGAGTTCTCCATGTTTCAATCAATATTAATTGAAGAAGTATTTACAGCATTTCTCAATTCGCGGCGGAAAAACCGGGCTTTGGCCTAGCGCAAGAGAAATCCGATCTCAGCAGCCACCAATTGTTAAGAGTTTCCACAATAACAAAATTTAATTACATTTGTTCTATGTTATCGGAATTCATACAACAGTGGATGTTTACAAAATTTGAAAACAAGAATAATAATTATATAAAAATTATAATTATATTAATGTAAAATGTATAAACTGGATTGAAAACTACTGTGATAGACTATGACATCTACGACTAAGACTACTATGAAAACTACCATGACAAACTGTTACAAATGTTTTTGAGGTTCCTAGTCAGGATTACAAACTATCCTGCTGTAAAAAATATCGTTACAACAGCAAAAATATTGTCTTAATTTGCCATTTACTGTATTTCACTGTAATTAACACATGAAGTTGTTCATGATGATACTGTCACAATTACCGGAAAATATGGTTACGTATATCATAGAGAAAACATAGCGCAATGCTTTGTCTGTGGTCATATCCCGCATATCTCGAAGTGCATTAAACCATGAATCGTTAAGGCGTATCTACAGGATATAAAACAACACACAAACTTTTTCAGAGACTTTTCAAGTCTTATTAATTTTTCAAAGTCTTGTCAAGTATTGAACAAGATTTCAAGGTCTCTTATTGGAGTTTATTGCAGGCCTATAATACATTTTATTGTTAACATTCTCATTCATTGCTCAGATCCAAAGAGAAATTGCATTGTAATATAAAAACAGAATACAGTGTTTGAAAAAAAAATGTTCAATCGCCTGATACATTGTTACAACCAATTCCCAATCTTCCAAGATCACCTTCAATCAGTTGTTATCCCCTTCATTCTATAGGAATGCAGAATGTCATTGTTTGAAAAGGATTATGGGAGGAGTGAGGAACTTTCGCTGAAAATCAAGATGTATTTTGAAATAATCAAGCGTGAGGAGAAGAATGTCGAGAAAAGAGATTACAGCTTCGTACTGGCACCCGTTCGTGAGTAATAGTCCAGAGAATTAGGGGAGGAATCAAAAATGCCGCTGAACAGACAGCTGAAATGACCCGACTTGGAATAATGCTGACTTTCGTGTTTTCAATGACGCTTGCTTGGATGTTTTCATCCCATGGAGCGGAAAGACGTCGAACTTTGCCGTTTGGGATGCTGGAGGGGTGGGGGGTCAGTGGGAGGGTTAGGGGCTTACGTTCTTCAGTTTGTCTCCAAGTTGTCCCTCAGTTGACAAACGACGTTTCTTTCTTCAATCTAATAGCATCCTTGGATCTTGTAGAAAGTGGAAAGTCTGACTCAGTTGAACGAGAGTTCAGTGCCAGAAGTCTGATGAAAATTAAAGTTCATTCATCACTTTCACACCTGAGAATCTTCTTAAAGTATAAAGTTGAGAACACGTACACTGGGATTGGTAGGTACGTTATTAATGTTTGTTTTGAGGCTTTATGATAAATTATAAGAGGATTTTTTCGACACTACCGGTACCAAAAATATCGTCTAATGGACCAGTATCGCGTTGTTCATAAAAATGAGAAAATTGTTCAGAGGTTCGTTAATTTTTAGATTATATTGGAGTCGTTGCGGATCAAGTTTGACCTAATGTTTTCCTGTAACTTGAATATATATTCCATATATATTAAAATAAGTAATGATAAGAACATATATATATTATATGAATATATAACAATAAGGATCAATAAGTCCACATTTCTTTGAATTAATAAATACACCACGTTTGATTATTTATTGTACAACAAAATTGTTACAGTATTCCGATAATATTTTCTCGGTAACAGAAACTCGCGAAGAACATTAAAGAACTTTTTCAGGTTTGAAAAAGACGTTACCTGAAGAATGTAATTTTCAGATGGAAACTGAAACGGTCTTCATTTGGTAAAGGTCGTTAGGAACTAAGTCCACTCAGAGAGAAGATTGAAAATGAGTTAGTCAAAGCTCTGAAAACCTCAACTAATGGAAAATGCATTCTTGTTACGTTAAAATGAGCAAAACGTTTTGAAATAGTTGTGGAACGTCCAGACTGAAAAGTATTAATTACATCAAGAAAGTACTTTCAACAATCTCGGAAATTTCAAGGAAAAACCCCATGACAACAGTTCACTCAGAGAGGAAATTGAAAACGTGTTACTCAAAGCTCTGAAAACCTCAACTAATGGAAAATGCATTCTTGTTAAGTTAAATTGAGAAAAATGTTTTGAAGTAGTTGTGGAATGTCCAGACTGAGAAGTATTAAAAACATCAAGAAAGTACTTTTAACATTCTCGGAAAATTCAAAGAAAAGCCTCATGACATTGACAATAGAAAAATAATGAAACATCTCTCAATATTCTTGAAGAATTTGAAAAAGAGATTCATCAGAAATTGAAAGCGGTTGCTCATTATTCCTAGTATAGAAACATCGTAGTCATAATATTATACAAAATCATTCATAAGAATACTGTCTATAATTATATTAATACCAACTTTGGATGGTCTACCATCCAAGGTATTTCCAGATTCAAAGTACGACATCCAAGTATTTATTACTTGGATGTAAGTGTCCAAGTATTCATTACATCATATTACAGCAAATTGGATATTTTTCAAATTGCTTATCATTAATGATTGCGTGGACTACTTTGTTTGAAAATGCAAATTATTATGCAGTACTTTTCTCATTAGAATATCCTATAATGTACAATATTATTTTTGTCCGAAATTTCAAATACTCTCATAAATTACAGATTCTTTTTTTTCTTACTGTGCGATTTCTCCAAATTTATGTATAATAATATTATTGACGTTCAGTACAATACATGGAAAAATCTATGTTTTGATGTAGGAAAAAGAATGGAATAAAATGCATAATCATGGTCATAATTATTTTATCCACTGTATTACACCACTTTACTAAAACAAAGCGTTCTCTCTATAACGGCGTCTTTTAATAATTTGATAGTAAGACTCTAATGTTCTATTCAATTTCATCTATTAGCCTACACAAGCTAAAGTCCTCACTTTTCCATCACAGTCGATTGACTGCTGATTCTAAACATCAACATTCAAAAGTCATGGAATTTCATTCGAAAATAGACAATATCATACAATCATATCACTGTACAGTGGGCTTCGAAGGAAAATGACGAGCGGCAGGCTCAGAGGCACTTAGATAGAAAAGAACAACAGCCTTATCCCACAAAAAATAAGCATATCCATCAGGGCTCTCAGCTCAATAAATCTGGAAAGACTAACAAGGTGCATTGCAAAAAGAAGTCAGAAATGACAGTGCTCAAGAGATCATTGTTCTCTAAAAAGAATTATTCAAATAACTCAGCTATCGGAGTTTGGTTACTATCTTCTAAAAAATCATCAGAGGAATTGGGATCCTGCTATAAGGCCTGATATTATTTTTTATATAATTGATTGATTCAATCGTCAGAATAATTCATGAACATGATACACTGCTCATTATTATTTCAACATAATAATAATCACTGGCTAGCACCTTTGCTTCCAGATCTGACATACAATGTGTTAATTCTCAGTCCAAAGGATAGGACCTATGCCATTCACATGTGTCGCTTATGAATGAAACATGAGACCGATTAACATGTTTGAAACAGCAGTGGTCAGTGGACAACACATGCTGCTTGCTGTCTAATATATTTGTCTCTCTCAAAATTTCTTGACCTAGTATCTTCCGTTCTTATCGTAAAGCATAGAAAGGGAAATTTGAATGAAAATATAGCTTGTTGAACTATCACTGTGTTATTTGCCTAACGCTATCGGAATATTGGAAATAGTCAATAATAGAAAATTGTGATTCAATAGTTAAATTTCTACCACATTAATTGTCTTTTCATTTTAATTCTTCTATACCTACTATGAATTTTTTTCAAAAATTGAATTTTAGAATATGTATCAAGTACAAACATGAAAGAAAACTGTGGTTTGACAATTTCTATGTCTATTTCTTTCACATCACACACAACAAATTTCCAAGTAGTAACAAGTTGAATTATTCTCTTGGAAGTCGAAAATTATACAAGTAGTAAAATGTTGGGTGAAAGTCCGTGGTGGGATTGACAATTTCTTTCTGTAAAAGTTTTATGCTCATAGGAATATGTGATTTGTTTCAAGGAAAATAGACCACTAATGATGCATAACCTACATTGCATCCTTTCCAAACAAATATTACTGAAGAGTCATTGATTTCTTTTCTAAATCTCCGCAGATATTTCCATTTTCCATACTAATTACAGTATTATGAAAGTCTCTTGAAGAGAATCTGTATACATTCTCTCTTGATACAATAAATATCGTCCGTGATGAAAGCTTTTCTTCGATAATAGTTTCGAGTGTCATTTTTTACTCATAAAACTTATCATCAGCCTTTTTGTAGTCATTAACTTCTATTTATTCAGTCAATTTATCATCAGCCTTTTTGTAGTCAATAACTTCTTTTCATTCATGTGAGGCTTATTTTTCCACTAAATTCACCGTTCTGAGTGATTATTTGCGAGTGAATTATCCATTTTCATATTAAAAAAAAAACCAATTCATTTCTCACTGACATTTAAAGCTATTTTATAATATTATAAGTTACTTCCTTGTTATGAGCAAAATCAGGATCTTGAACACAGAAAGGGGAAGGTTTTCGGTCTTCTGGTGTTATCGATCGGCGGAAGGCTGCTAGCCAAAATCTTAAACACATGTGGGCTGCTGCTATCCTCTAATAATAAATCTCAATTATGCAGATTTCAACAAGGCATTCGCCCAGTGCTGTGCTCTGCTCACCCTGCTCATGGCCCCGGGTCACTGGCTCTTGCAAACATACTCCTTGAATAATTCAACGGTGGATGTGAAATTCAAATGAACTTCTAGATTACGGCCTCCGATACCATCCGATTAGCTGATGCAATTAAACACTATACCCGGTAGCGCAACTCCAAATATCTCATTTGAATTTGGTCCAAATTCTATCCTGAGAAATTCAAACAAATCAAGCTAGTCGCTAACGTATGGACATGATGGAGTTGATTGGTTTTAGTTAAATATTTCGATGGATTCGATAATGCTGCATCGCAGCAGTTGGCCCAAGAGAACTCTTGTGACACTTATTTTAAATCTCTTATCTTTTGAAGTGGAGTATGGCATATTTTGTAGAGTATTATATGACTGCAGGTCATATCTTTTGAAGTGGAGTATGGCTAATTTTGTAGTCATATATGACTAGGATCATATATGGTAGGATCACCTACCCACACATTTTCGATACAAATTTTTGTTATTGATTAGGAATCTCTAACCCACTACTCACACCTGGAAACTTCACATCGAAAAGCAACTCATCGCTCGGCAACTCAGCGATGCAGCAGTTGCTTGTCATACTAACAGCCGCTACTCTAGTTGCCAGAGTTGCTGTTCGACTACTATCACAATATTCTCAAAAAGTAAATATTTTGAGAATTTTATAACTTATCTTCGATATTTTATAAGTTGAAGTGACCAAAAAATGATGAAATACTACTTTTTAAAGCAAATAATCCTACTTTTCCAGTTTGATGTGGTTAGAATATCACCTAACCTCACTTTTCTGTACATAGAATCTGTACACACATCGCTCGGCGACCAGCATGACAGATCGAAGATCAACTCAGTTGCGCGGCGATATCGCCTAGGCGGAATCGCCTAGTCTGAGCGTCGTCATTTGAAAACACATGCTGCGTCGCTGAGTCGCCGAGCGATGAGTTGCTTTTAGATTTGAAGTTTCCAGGTGTGAGTAGTGCCTAATTATTCAAAATGCCTCAAGTTTTGTAAAATCTTGATGGTTTCTAATAGATTTTCAAGATTCCAATATAACTCATTGCTTAATGTTGCAATATTTCTAGCTTTTCCTCAATTCATTTTGTCGTGTTAGAGTATAAGTTTAAGATTTCATTCCGCCCGCGTGTTTCTCGAGATCATTGAGCGTTGTGGAAAAACGAACTCCGCGTTGACAGCAACGCAATTTGTGCAAAGCCCTTCACATCTCTTTCAGCCCTTGACTTGGAAAATTGAGAGCAATAAGTTGGAAAATTGAAAATAAGCACACGTTCTTGGCAAGAAGCGAATGAATTTCCTGACAAATGTTAGCTACAAACAACAGATCCACATTATTAAACAGCTGAAATTTATTGTCCCCTTTACACCAGAAAGTTGGTGCGGTTACCAATGCGGATTTATGAAATATCAATAGATAAAGATTTTCAAGATCCTTGAAAGTTATTTATTGAGGCATGATTGAAGTGTTAAAATTCAGTTAAAGTGTTGAAAACTTAACTACCCTCTGAGTTATGAGGTTAATAAACCTAATAAACCTGGGATGACATAAATATGAATACTGTATAAATAATTGCCTTTTCGGCCCTCCTGCTTTAGAAGCTTTTCTGCTTTAATTTCATTTTTCAATAATAATCAATAATAATTCTGTGCCATGATGGTGACATAAAGTTCATCTGTGTACAATATGGCAAAATTTCTAAATTCCCTCTGAATAAGTTGTGTACAAAGCCCCTTTGTTTTGTTTTGTCTTGAGCTATTATAAGTGTGGTGTCATGATATTTACCATCAGTCCATATTGGTCTGTGAATAAGTAGTTAAAAAAATACATGCTCCGATCTGTGGTCAGGCATCATATCGTGACATTATCAATATTCGTTATATTATGGCTTCATTTGTTAATAATGAAAATTATTGGAGACATCTCACAACACTTCAACGCAGTTATTTCCGGTCCAGTATTCAGAAAATTGATTTCAAATTTGAAGTTATAGATATATGCTGTAAAAGATTACAGGTAAGTTACCGTACTATTTTTTAAAAGTTTTTTTATTGACAAATTTATGGTTGAGAATTGAGTGAGCATCATGTGAAAATAAAAGTGTGTAACATTCAAATCTTGGGGAAAATACCTTGAGAATTTATTATTTCAAGTTGAAGATAAAATTTGATCGATAGACCAGGAGTATACCGGTATTTATAAGAAGCAGAACTTTCATTAAATTTTTGTTTTTGCTAGAATAAATGAAAATAAAATGGTAGTATGCACTAACTTGCTCAGTTTGCACCAGTAAAACTAGTGCAAACTTACTATATCAGTTATCACACTTACTATATCAGTTTGATGAAATAGTTATCAATCATTGTTGAGGTCTTACTAAAATCAACTACTACTAATAATATACAGTTTATTACTACAACTAAAGACAGTTTACTACTGAAAACTGTATTAGACTCACTACTTGTTGGAATCTAATATCCACCTTATAGTTTATCTATCACTTGATACAGTAAGATTAAAAGCTTTTGTAATTCACAATGCCAAGTCGATTGTAATTTTATAACATTTAATCAATGAAAAATTGATTAGGATTGGACGGGTAACCGGATAAACATAGGAGTACATACTTGAAGATATAATCTTGGAAATACAAGGGATCAATTTCCTTCCATATTCAAGTAGCAGAATATTGTAAGGTTCAAAGTATAATAATAGACTAACCAAACATCCAAATTTGGATTATCTATGGTATAATAGATTGATAACGTGTATGATTCAAGAATTTCACAAGAAAAGTCTTCTCAGGAGAACATAAGCCTATTCAGGAGAATTCGGAAAGTCTAACATACAGTATATTTTCATTTGATTCAAGCATTACTAATCTAGATTCACTCAATTCCCACTTAAACTCACCACAACTCAAACGAAACATCAACATTCTCACGAGAATTATTTGAACATTACACATTCAAATGGTTATTATTTTGTTAACTGGCGACACTACATCCCCATTAGTGAATGTTAGGAGTTCAAGATGCTCACTTCACATCTCACAAATAACGTGAGCATAGCAAGTGGTGTGAATTTAGGTGTGAAATTTCCCTAGAACAGTGTTGAGAGGGTGAGTTTGCTGTTAAGGGAGTAGAGATTCATAGTTTTGGTGGTTGCCTAGTGTCTGGATCGGCAAGAAACTTGTAGCGTGCAAAGGTGAAGCGTCCCCTGGCAAGTTCGGCCAATGGAGCACAGCACACAGCAGAAGCATTGGACCGCAGAAAAGGACGACCTTTGAAGTTAAGCAGAAGGCTCGCCGGAAGCTATTCCTCCCCTTCGCCGTTCTATTTGACAGTGAGATTGTCGAGGGAGATGGGGGAAGGTTTCTGTCCAGCAAAAACTCAGACTTCATGAATGAGTCCGTTTGAAGTTGGTCGAATAATTTAGAAATTTCCAAATCCTTTCCGGCAACCCTGTTTTCCCATTCCTGTACGGACCGACTTCAAACGTTGAGCCTCAGGCTTGTGATGAAGTTCTATTTCTCTCTATATAGATCCTGTGACAAGCAATTATGTCTGTTATAATTGACGAGGATTATCAAAGTATGAAAAAATCATATTCCCAATGCATGACACAATAACATTGGAGTTACCATACTATCATCCGATAAAGAGAAGGTTTTAAGGGTTTTTCTACTGGTTAGCTCTACCCTCTCTCCAAAAATATCTCCCTAGCTATCTAAATTGAATAGCTTACTAATGCGCTATTAGATCTAATGCGCTCAATATACATTGAAATATGAAATTGATGAGATTTGTTCCTGAAGAAGTATGATATGGCGTTGATATTTTAACAAAACCCAATTAATTAACAATCAGGTATCATCTTGGTGTTCATACCAAAATTTCGAAAAACAAATCTGCATGAAGTTCTACATTGTGGTTGGAGTTGGGATTAAGAAATGATTTCTCAGCTGAAGACTATAAATTATTGTGAATTCCTACCGATGTTAATGAGTAGGCTACTGATTGGAAAATTAATGGTTATTGAATTCAATCAAGGAAAACTTGTTGCCTGAATTTAAGATCAGCAGGCTGTATTTAGATTGGAGTGGAAAGGACGAAAATGGGATTTTTAGATCCAATTGAGAAACTGTTACAATACGGTATTCATTTCAAGTCAATTATGAATTTCTAGACATGTTCTTGTTCTTGTATCATGTTATCCATTCATAACTTTTGATACAGGTTGTGTGTTTGATGTAATTGGAGGAGAATATTATGATGAAATTAATTACGTATGAATATGTAGAGATAATGAACGAAGGGAGGAAAAATTGATCTGATATGTTATCTGTTTTTGTCTTATCTATAGGATAAGAAAAATACACAAATGACAGGAAATATTCTCGTTTTTATCCGTAAAATAGGAAATCCTCCTTCAAGTAGAGATTCATTTTCAAGTAAGTATACTTTTTTTTAAATCACCACTTAAGAACGATCAACCAATTCTTGTTAAAAAAACTCAATAAGATAATAACCATTAAAAACCATTGCAGGAAAGCAAAAGTTCATTACAATTTCGGTTCATTTATCACGTTGATGGAGGATGGCAGATTTAATCCAAGCCTAAGATTGCAAGTAACTTATCACCTTGACATTTCACTTGGTCTCCAATTACACCCTCTTCCCAACATCCAACTGAAGTATCGATCGATCAGAGAAAGAACGATTCTCGTCTTGGTCTCACTCACCTGCAACACAAAAATTAGACCAATATAAGAAAGGAACATTAATTCCTTTAGTTACTTACTATAGTAAATATAGAAATTCTAGTTCTTTTTATTTCTTCACGTTCTAGTTCTAGTTCTTCTAGTTCTAGCTCTTCAAGTCCTTTATAGAACTTCTTGTTCTATAGTTAACTAGAGAATGAGTACTGTTCATACACAATCTCACTGTTTTCACAGTTCACAAGATAACTGTAGAGATATAGGTCAGCAATCCTGTTATTATTATAATTAAACAGTTCACCTGTTACATTTCGAACATAATTATGCTCAGAAAGCAAATAAACAGAACAACAATTTGGAAAATACCACCTACAGGGTTGAATTATTATGAGTAACTGTTTGCACACGCAAGGCTTGGAACATACTTTCTCATAAGGATAGACAATACTACTAGTGTAGTTTCACAATGGAGAAATAATCTTTCTCAAAAACTAGTAGAAGATACTAAAAAAAGGAAAATGACTGTTTATTACTATTGTACCAATCTGCACTGGGTTCTAACCTACTCCCCACTATCATGCTGGCTTCAACCTACATAATAATTTTGCTCACCTAATACTCGTGTAGGAAAGAATAATTATTATGTTGTTTTTTTTTTTAAATTTCAATTTAATTTTTTTATAAATAATGTAACGAGTCGATTTGAGTTTAGTGTTGGATTTGTTAGAAAATTCATGTCTATGAGGGGCGAGACCGATAGTTTTCACCCTTATTGATCATGAAGGTTGATTTCTAGTAGTCTCATAATTTCGAACTTATACTAATGTCAAGATGAAAATCGGTCTATTAAGTACCAATTTGTATAGCATAATAATATTGTTCTCAGGTTCGTTCTACAGAGTTCAACAGAGTTCAAACTCAGTTTTCAATAAAGTAAGAAATAAATAATTTGCTGGGAATTTACTAATCCCCATTACCAGATTTACTAATCTGTAGAACACATACGAAACTTCGAACGACTACACACGAGTTCTCGATCAACTAAATAAAACTTGAAATTGCAAATTCTGGATGCATGCAGATGAGCTTTTGAGGTTGATCTTAAAAATTTGTAACGAATAGAAAATGATGGAAAAATCGTCGTGGATCTGAGAGCGAAGTGTGTGAATTGATGAAGTGGGCTTATCTGTATGGAAAAGGGAGAGAACTGTTTTTGAACCGTAGAGGAAACGATGATGCATGGATATGCATTAATTGACGGCATCACTCTGGTTAAGTGAAAATCAATTTCTCTCACGCATCATCCCACTCCACCCGAAATCAAGAGAGCAGCGAACAATTTCCATACAAGGATGAATGCTGTAATGGATTATTTCTCGGCTATTTTTAAACTGAAGTTGAATGCTTTATCTGCTTTCAATATTTTTTGGGGGATTTTACCAAAATGTAAATGTACTAAATTTTAAAATTCATATTCGAGCTTAGAAATTGAAGTTTCCTATCTGATTTGTGATTTCATCATTGAACGGATTGGATTTATAACTATTCACAAACAAAACATAAACATGTTTATTCATACCAGGTTGATCAGCTGATAAAATTTAATTGTTATTCGCATAGAAGAACTTCGATTCCTTACTAGAATTGAAAGATCTCATTTAGAACTTATATGCCTTGAAAATAAAATACTTGCATGTAATACTTGTATGGCGTAAAAATTTGTGGAGGATTATTGATGGATGAGAAACTCACTCATAGTACACACAAAATGCAATATGTCAAAGTCATATTCTCACAATGCCAAATATTCTTCTACGTAGAGTATAATTCAAGGTTAAATTATAAACATTTCAACTAATTTCAAAGACGGTCCAGTAGTATTGTGCTATAACGTTCTTTAACTGATGAGAATTCAAGATCTGATCTCAAAACGAAGAGAATGCTGTGGAAGCAGAGGAAACCAGAAAGTATAATATTGAAAGGCTTTCAATTCTTAGAAAAAATTTACTCATGATAGGTGGATTTGTGCTTTGGGAATAATATAGAGAAGAAGAATGTTCTTAT
This sequence comes from Laodelphax striatellus, assembly GCA_017141395.1. Classification (NCBI taxonomy): domain Eukaryota; kingdom Metazoa; phylum Arthropoda; class Insecta; order Hemiptera; family Delphacidae; genus Laodelphax; species Laodelphax striatellus. The sequence continues at coordinate 25,264,011 of CM029531.1, forward strand.
CAATGTTTTAATGGGAAAATAATAATATGAAGCTGGAAAATATCAAACCATGGAGCCTATTATTTGCTGATACTTTCTGTGGGAATACCTTCCGTTAGTACGAAGCGTCCTAATAATCTGAAACGTCATTGGTTATTTGAAGAGTCTGCAATTTTCAACAGAAAAAAAGTGAAGAGTTGTCTCTCTCTTCAACTGCATCCTTGGGGAATTCTATCACGAATATCGTTATGTATTCTTTGTTCATCATTCGCTTGGATGGATGGGTGGGGAGGGGGTGTCTTGTTTCGGTGAGAGTCACTTTTTGAATAAGAATGAGAAAGTTATTCGCCGTTACTGAAACCTTTCCCGGTTACTGTAATGGAATTATACTTGTCGTCATCTTGTAACAGGCGTGACTTTATGGGAAGATGGAATTTCCAGAACATTTAATGAAGGGAAAATAAGAACAATAAGCTGAAATGTTCGAAAAGTTTTCTCTCTTCACAACTCTTTGAAACTGGAGTTTGGTTGATAAGTGGGCTACTAGGTTCTGTTAGCTTTTAAAAGATGCCATAGAGCTCAATTACCGTACTCGAGAAAAACGTCTTTTTAACAGGTAGATATGACCTATTGATGTGAGAATGTTTTTTTTTGTGAACTGTACCAATGAGAATTATTTTACATACTGTATTTTTTGTAAACTCTTCTTCCATTTGTATTGGTTGAATATTGGTTACAGTATCGCGTCCAGATTGTACATGAAGAAGTATAGTGAACTTAAATCTCAGATCAGATTGTTGTGGCTAGTATGACAGCACCACTCAATTATTTTCTTTCAGTATAACTTCCTGTTTCGGAACCTTCGTGAAACTATAATTACGTTGATATCTCTTTCTACCATCCCTTTTATGGCCGACGCATTAGAATTAATGTGGTATTAATGTGATAGATTTCAATTGATTGATGTTCATGCTCTCATCAACTGATCCTTATTATGCAGATCAAAAAAATCTTAATGCAGATCAAAATTGAACCAGTTCTAGAAATAAATATTTGGAGGAATGTTTGCCCAATAGACTGACTGTCAGAAACCAATTGACTGTCGGAGGGGTATGAGAACAACAGAAGCACTCTCATAATTTTATTACATTGAACTGTTATTATGTTGAAGTAGAAAAAGTTATGACAATGTAATACAATACGTTGATGTACAGTGAGTGAATAGAGCATGAATTTGAGTGGAGTGATTACATAGCCTACCACCTCATTGATCCATTCCGAAGGGAAGTTCACAAGAAACTTCACTGAATAACTTAGTACAATGTGGCATTACATGACTTGAGAACTGGTAGCTGGGGTCTGGTGATTTGAGCCCAGTTTAAACCCCAGTGATAATGGAGGACTGGCCAATGGCTGAGCTCGAACAAAATGACCAACAACAATAATCTCCTAATCCTTTGTCTGAAGAAGCCTGGATAGAAGCTGGGTTAAGAACTTTATTCATTTGCCTGTTCCGCAATGGCCCTGCCCTGTTTACGCAGCCCCTGACACAGCAGCAGCTGCTGGCGGCTTTCGGCATCTGATCAAAACAAGCTCAAAGCACAAATCTCTCACAATGTTTCTCTCTTACACTCTCATTCATCTTCTAGCTCTCTCCGTCTCTGAATCCTCCACAAATCTCCTTATTCAATCTGTTTTCTTCAGATTGATCAGACAACTCCTTCCCGATTCTAAGAAGAGGTTGGTTCTTGAGGAAATCACGTTTCAAACTATTATTAGTTCACTATGCTGATTAGTGAAGTAGGTTTCTATTATAAATATATATCAGTTTCAATAATTGATCAATGATAACCCAGAATAATAATGGAAATATTGACATTATTCAAGGATACAGTCAGCATATTCATCGTGTTATTTCAATACAGATCCATTTTCGTGTATACATACATGATCAATCAATCAGAGAGTTTACATTGAACTAGAGAACTAGAGTATCTCAACTAATAATAATTATAATATTGTGAATCGTGGAGGGATTAAAAATGAAAGAATGAATATTTTTCCGCACTTGTAACAGAATATACTATAAACCAAGATGATTACGTAGCTAAAGGAGTAGACTATATATTTAAGCACGTATAACGTCGATGAGATGATAAGATAATAATAAGAAGTTATGCATCTTTTAAGGTAATGGATTTTACGATTTTACGATTACGATCTCTTATCAATCATTTTTCTATCTGGAACCTTAAGGTCGCAGCTGATACATTCTGATTAAACAGCAAATTTCAACAGTTTAATTCCCCATGATCCAACGTTTGAAGTTTTCAAGTTCGTGATGAATATGCTTGATCAAATTCATCCCTCTCTTTCGATTTGTGGATGTTATGAATTTTTTATGAATGAGCTTGATGGTTGTCGATGAAAATGCAAAGCGCAAATTAACAGGATTTCTGCAACATCACAAGCCAGATAGTCGAAGTAATAAGATTTCACGAGGAAAATTGCTCGATTTAGTTGAATGGCAAAGTAGGGCAGTCGACGCAGGGTTCGGAATAAAGAATTCAGAAGATAGAAATCATCATTGCTGTAACGACCAGCTGTGCGAACAGAGGCAAGAGGGAGCTATCAAGAGTGAAATAATATTAAAACGATAATTTGGTCTTATTTTCATAACCAGGTGCTCACGGAATATGGTAATCACTGGCAATGTAAAAATAAGGGGCGATTACCAGAAGTGTACAACCTGTTGAGCTAGTCATCACATGAGAAGCAGAGGCCACCGTATTGTCTCTTCGCAAAGGAGAAATTTAGGGATAGCCTCCCAGACCTTTTTGATCAAAGAAGACTCTTGAGAAAGTTTCTTCAACTTGAAAACTCACAGATTCACTCAATTCATGCTTCGCCAATTTGTGTCTGAATAATGCGAACTCGATTGAAATGTAAGGAATTTTCAATTCCGTAATCAGATAATACATTTTGAAAAGAGTCTTCAACTTAAATATAACTCAATAATATCGATCAAGAAAAATTGATGGAAATTTCACTGTATGCTGGCAATTTCAATAATTTTCTAAATATATATTTTATTTCATTCAAATATATTTGGAAATCATGATATTCTATCACCCATCAATTCTTCGATTCTGGAACTCATTGAATTCAATTTCAAAAGTTGAAATTTGATACAACTCAAACTTTTTAAGCATACACATTTTTTGGTATGCTACTGTATAAATTACACTGATTTCTGGACCAAGAATTTATGGATTCTGTGATTTGTTTCATCTCTTGAATCATCTAAGTAGAGATTTTATCTTCGATTTTGATCTTTGAGTAACATCGCTCCGATCGGATAAGACGTGCGCCTATTACACCCACAGCTTGAGTTGTTGCCTGCTCCCACAGAGTAAAGTCTGTGCTTTACTAACTTTAATGAATTGATATACCTTTATCGAATCATAAATCATTAATTAATTTGTCATTATAAATTTGTATAACCTAATCATATATCTGTAATTTATTATTATAAGTTTCTTCTCTATTTTTTAATAGTCAACCAAATCTGGAAAACGAAGTTCATTGTAAACTTGTTGTGTGGCAACTAACAAACGTTGTGAGCTACTTCAACAAAACGTCATTGAAAAATGAGATTGATGTTTTAATTGCATACACCTCAACAAGTGAATGTTGAATTCTTAGTCAATGAACGTGTAAGCTGCAGGGCGAGAGACGTGGGTGACGTTTGAAGTTGCGCGCGTGCATGCTGTGCTCCCACGGGACTTGTGGCGGGAAAGTTAACCGTGCAGTGGCGGGACGGGTCGGCTGGTCTACGTATTGTAGACCGGATCGTAGAGTAGGCCGGTGGCGCTGGCGACCATTGAGCCGGCTACCGACGTGACCCAGTTGTGGCGATTGTGTGCGTAGCGTGGCCCACATCGGCCCATTTCCCGGGTTGGCTCGTGACGTCACGCGACGCTCCTATCGATCTCATCGTCTGCTGCCGCCGCTCCGCTGCGCTCTGCTCCGCTCTGCTCCGCTCTGCTCTTTGCTCGTATAGGTTAGGTACTGCCTATAAGCGGCTTTCACTGGCGCGTGCACGCTTTGCTAAACTTTTGCGACACTCCATCACGCACCATCACGCTGCTCCGACTGCCCCGCTCCACTCTCACTGATTTTAAACCAAAATAAAAATCTTCTCATCAAATTAATGTGCTACGAGTACTAATTTTAAGCGACTCATACGCAAGACAGCGTTATCATTATCGAAAGAAGAAGGAAGATTCTATTTCATTTTCTTCCAAAATAAGAATCTTCTCATCTAATTAATGAGCTATGAGTATACTAATTTTAAGCGACTCATACGCAAGACAGCGTTATCATTATCGAAAAAAGAAGGAAGATACTATTTCATTTTCTTCCAAAATAAGCATCTTCTCATCTAATTAATGAGCTATGAGTATACTAATTTCAAGCGGCTCACACTCATGACAGCATTATCATTATCGATATTCTATTTCATTTTTCTTTGTCTTTGTTATTCTGTCCAAAGCAACTCATAAACCATTTTTGTTATATTGGCTTATATCTATATAGAATGGCACGGCTTGCAATGCTATATAGCACGGCGTACGGTGCTCGTAAGTGAATGAGCCGCTCTAGGCGGTATAACAAATGAAAAAATGAAATAGAGTCTTATTCAATCGATAATGGGAATACTGATTTCAAGTCAGGTTGACTCTCTTCAGGTCCAATGTGCTCTGGATGAATGCTTGAAGGAGTAATGTAGGCAACCCCAGTTGCAACCTGTACACTGTTGATTTCGTATCTCAATTTCAGGAGAATGTTCTTTTTCTGTTTGTGAACTAAGAAGAGTTATTGAAAGTGAGTTCTGGGACATGTTTATTGAAATATATGATTAATATGATACAGTCGAATCTCCTCTATTGGAGGAGTTTATGTTTCATATAGCATTTCACACGAAAAACGAAATTTTAGGAGGAAATCGCCTGGTTTACGTTTGTAAAGAGTCAATGGCAAAAATATTGGAAAATTTTGGAGCATATAGTACAGCCTAATTTGTATATTTTATAAATGAAAGTGAACAAAAATGATAAAATGCTACTTTTTGAGAGACAGATACTTCAAATAATATCTTTTCAGTTTTTTAGTGTTATAATACCTAGCCTTACTTTCTGTACGGTTTGAACAGCTAATTCTTAACAAAATACGGAACCTATAGAACATTTTTAGATTGAATTGTGAATTTAGAAGTCTAACTTCAACTAAATGAGTTTAACTTTATAACATCACTTCTAATTTTTATCTAAATAAAATACACGTTTAATTTATAGCATCATTGAGTTATGAGAACATTCAAAGAGGCAATGTGCAAGGTCATGAAAGTTTATGAAACTTCGTAAATTTCTGTCACGAATCCATAAATATGATTTATAGTTATTCAATCAATATTTAAAATAATATTTTCCTACAAAAGTGAAAATTTATGGTATGAATGCAGATGTGATCTATTAGACTAATAGATTGATTAATAATAAGGATCAAATTCAGTATAATTTCGAATTTAAGAGCTTAACTCGATTCCAGTACTTTGAATTTTCTGGCATTCAATCAGGAAGGATAGATTGATAGATTGATTAATATTGAAGATATAGATTGGTAATATTGAAGAATTCCAATTTGAAATATGACATTGTAATTAATCAATTATTATAGATATCAAAAATAATTCACAGAGATATTTTGATGTGTTCGCTTTGAAAAAAATGGTAGTTTATATTTTTAATATGTCCAAACTCTGATGGATAGCTTAGAAACATAAACTCACTCTACTCAATCAAGTGATAGAACATTTTTGGTTCATTATACTTGATAAGAGAATATTTATAGAATGTGAATTAATCATTATTTTCCGAAAGGAGTTTCCAAAAGCTCATCCACAAAATTTCATTTTTTTCTTTGGAAGAAAATCAGTGCCTTTCTATACATTACGAGTTGTAGTTCTGAAGCAAGATGAAACTTGAAATGCATTCTCTGGATAAAACGAGAATCACGAGAAGTAGGAGTTTGCAGATAGCTCGAATGCTCATTTCGAACCAAGGCATAGAAGGACAAAAGTGCATCTGCGGCTCTACATTCAGTTGAATCGATTTCAGATAGAGACGGCGGTTACTCTGAGTTCCTCTTCCGCCCCTCTCCACCCCCTTTCAAACCCATCACCACCAACAAACTCACAACCTACCATGGCGAATGCAGTGTTATACCTCACCGCGTCTCCTCTAGAAGCACTATCTCTGGAGATACGCGAAACACACAAATACTTCCAATCTTCTTCATAACTTGAAAGCTCTTTCACAAATCCGTGGAGAACATTGTTGAAATATGGAACGAGCGAACCAGAAAGTTCACTCATTGGACGAGTGAACCGCTTAGTCCTTGTTACATTACTGTTTGTGTTGGATATAGGCCTACTAACTGATCATAGACATTCATTTTCATCTGTAGTTTTAAGAATGGTTTGGTATAATAAACTCTTGGTTTTAATATTGTTAAGGTTATAATGTGATATGTAGCCCATGTTATGATTTCCCGTGGATTGAACAGAAGCAGGTCGTGAACATAAGTGTGCATTTCCCAAGATCCACAACATTTATGTAGGCTACCAAATTGTAAATATTTTCTGCATAAATCTGTTTATTTTTTGCTAATAAATAATGTAATGCATTTATTGAAATCTCAACATCAATTTGCGAAATTTGACAGACGTTTGTAACTGTATGAAATCTCGTTGAAAGTCTAGACTCTTTTCTGTTTAGCCAAGTTTATGAATCCAAAATATTTCTTGAAATAGATCAATATCGAATTATAAGTTTTCATTCTTTTCCGTACGGTCAGGTTTTCTTGCTGCTTCTCCCCAACTAAAAGAACTTTGCCTGGTCCCTCACCTTGATATCAAGCTCTTGGAAAGCTAGCGCTGAAAAGTTGGAATGGAAGAGACCCTGTTTAGTATGCGGGACTGACTCCTCCCCTATCGTGAGCTAATTACTCCATTGGCATTGCAGCCCTTTCCACCAAGCCAAGTCGAACGGCCTGCAAACTGCTAGTTAAACAACCTCGAGAAATATTTCCATGGAAAACCTCCAAGAGTTTTGAGGCTATTAATTGCCAGTATTCATCTTTGAAAAATTGCTCAAATACTCAAAGCAAACATGATTTGATTCAGATGGAAATCAAATATAAAAGTAGCATTTACTTCATTTCAAAATATGATGATAAAATGTTAAAATAAGTGAGATTTTGAATCCCATATCCAACGAATCTGAACTCAGCAGCCTACACCTAAGCACTGGTAAAAGCGGGCGACGTTTTGGTGATTTGCGATCGCAGCGATTACATCGGGAATCACTCGCAAATCACAGCGATCCGCTCAGCAATCACTCGCGATTTGCTGTACTTATAATACTTAAGATAGTGGTGTCACAACAAGTGGATGTAATTGGAATCGCTTGCGAATAGCAGCGATTTTCAGACGATTTCCACCATTGTGTACTAATTGACGGAAAATTCAGATTGCTATTCGCTCGATTTGCCGTCTGTGTGTAGGCCTACTCAGGCTCAAGTCGTAACTGCTTATCGTTAATCCATTCATCAGAGTAATACTGTGGTAGCATTGGATTATAATTATCTCATCGAACAAGACGAAATCAGAAGGCAAGTTGCATGAAATCCAATTGAATGGCACCACCATGAAATGACGTCATTATAGTGACGTCCGTTTTATTCATATATTGGTTCTCGTTGCATTGACTCTTTTAGATGATATCATTTTATGGTGGTTGAATTCAATTGTTTTTTCGTGCAACTGACTGAGAGTCTAATTTGTGCCTTATGATTGATCTTCCTCACATATGAAAATAGGTTTTATTCATTGATACACATGAATGAGATTGAATATATATCAACAGAATGCTCTTGAGTAAAGATAAGATAAGATCTTTATTTTCCTTCAAATATTCATAGAATACATCGGAATTTGTCACAAATAGGATTAATACAATCAATGTCGCAAAAATAGTTAGTGGAAAGCGAGGTACAATGTACGAAGAATGATAGCCTAACAGTTTTTAGATAGATGGACGACTTCATTCTTACTCTTTACAAAAGTGCTTTTGGCGAAATCGGAGCAATTAAAGTATTACAGTCTCTTTCTATACTCTACTTACAAGTACCCACTATGAGTAGAAATAGTACATTTATAATAGTATCGGTGAATGTACATGCCAGCCGCTGGAAATAATCCCCGTAAATCCCTCAACAACTCATGTATCTGTTCAGGATTGACGTTTGAAGATGAACAAAATATTAGGCTCCACTGAACTATTCTGGAATTGGACTGAGTTCGGCTGCATCAAATATGAGTGAATGCTCGATTCAAAGTAGCTGGAATAATGCGCTGAGCGAACTCGGTCCAGACGATTCCTTTGACGGCAGATTGAGATGGCTCCAAGTCAAGAGAAACGGCGGAATAGAAACAGTTGAACTAAATACACAAGCGAATATTGACTGGTGGGTAGAGAAGCTGGAAGCCCAACAGGAACAGCAGGAATAGAATGCTGGTTCCTGTTTATACGGCTGCCTTTCCTTTGACAAGCTCGTTTCCTCACCCTACTCCTTCTCTTTGCCTTTCTCTTATAGTAGACAAGAATGGGTATCAGGCTATTGCCAAATATTTTCTTGTCTCGATCATTAATTTTTATTTGACTCATTTTATTTTCGCATCAATAGATGAAAACACCGCAAGTACGGTAGAAAGAACTTGTTGCTTTTTGCTAGGCTCTACTTAATGATTCACTAACGAATGATTTACCACCGCAAGTACGGTAGAAAGTACGGTAGATTCTCTAACGAATGATTTAACACCGCAAGAGTACGGTAGAATGAACTTTTTGCTTTTCTAGGCTCTACTTAATGATTCACTAACGAATGATTTACCTAGTCACTCAATATACCTAGTGATTCCTATAGGATGCCATTGTAATTTAATCTATTTCTTGAAAAAAAATGATCAAGTCATGTCCTTTAGAAGATGATATTCAAAAAATGATTTGCAATAAAAAATCCAATTGATAGAGTGGAAAGTGGAGTTAGATGATCGACATTCGTGAGTTAACAAGCGGCTTGAACCAGCTCCTGCAAGCTGTTATAATGCGTTCAACTTCTGCATTAGTTGCTCCCCTTCTTATCCCTTCAACTTTTACCTTTGTTCGATCCACCTCTTCTGAACTAGTGTATTCCTTTATCCAACCAAATGAAAATCATATCCTCTTCATATAATTTAATCCTGCCATATTTCATATCCTTCATCTTCTCTAAATGGCGTCATCCTTTCAAACTGTTCTTTACCTCTTCTTTCTTAATCTCTCACCTCTTACACTGAATATACTAAAAATTATTCAGTATTTGTGTAATTAACTCCAATGTTGCAGCACTCAATCAATCTTTCTCATAACAAAGTAATTTTCATGTACGAACAGATACAGGAGCAGATCACAACTTATTAACAGTAGGCTTTATCGAACTTTATTTAATATCTTTATTTATGAGAACTGTACATATTCGTTTATTTCTAGAAGTACTTGGATGAAGGCTATAACATTAAGGTAATGTCAATCAGGAAACAAATAATACGCAACTCAAGTATGTATATTATGTATATTTTCTAGCCTACACTAGTATTATTCCAAAGATTTCCTGAATCACTTCGATTGCACACAAAACTTGAAATATTATACAAATTGGAAAGTTATTAATTTGATCTTAAATAACCTTATCCTAACTTTTTGCAACGAATCGGTCGATTTGTGAACTTTTCATCAAGTCCTCCATTTTCAGCAATTATTTGGCGTCTATCGACATAATATGCTATTTTATTATGCAATTTCATTAATGAGGATATTTTCATAGTGTGATGGGAAAACATCTTAAATAGTCGCTAGACGAGCAAGAGTGTAACTACTTGCTGAAACTCGATTCCAATCAACTGAGTTTCTCATCAATGGGAGGTCACATGTGTCACACGTAGCCAACGGTTTTAAATAATTGGTGCGAATAAAATGGAAATCAAAAATAGATGCAAACTATATCCAGCAGCGTGTAGGACTTGTCAATTTTGAAAAGTTAAGTTTGGTGATTGGGATGAAACCAACAATGGAATACTGCAGCAGCAGCTCACTCCAGCCTTCGCACTGAACGGTTCGTTATAAACTGACGTCAAAAGTGCGCGAATGAAGCCAACTGAGGGCTATCATTAGAGCCAGTAAAGTTTGAAACAATATCACAGGACTCATTGTCTGATGTGAATATTATTTTCGGTTCCATTGCTCTCATTTCAGCGCTAACCACAATCCTTTGTTGAATTCAACGAATGAGCATTTCCAGCGTTTGTGGCGTACATTCATCCCTTTTAAACTTTCGAAACATCCGCGTTTCTTTCTAATGCGTCATTACCACAACAAACAGCCGTTTAAACCTATCGCAGTAAGCTTCAAAGCACAGAGAAATCTGCTTCAGATGACTTATTCCAAAAATTAAAATTCCTGTTGATAACAGATTGTTGAATACACCCACGGGACCACTCAAATTAGCCAACAATGATAAAATCAGCAAAGTTGAGGATAACGGTCTTATATCAGCATGCAGCAAGCAAGACCAGAAGAGAAGCGAATTGATGCTGGAAATATTTTTCTGTCTTCAGATGTAAAAGTAATAATACACGGCCTTGTTCTTATTGAATATTGGTATAACTTAATCAAACTTTGAGGACTTACGAAAACCCGCCTACAAATAAAATTTAACTATAAATCATGTTATCCGTAAACTCTCAAATATATAGATTGGATAATGAATACAATAAACGGATAGAAAGACATAAAGTTCACAAAATATTGGTCATTTTGTTTAAAAATTCCCGTAATCGACAGTCTATAAATGAGAACTTTTTAAACAATGGGAGCTATAAAAATCATAAACCAAAGATTTTCCTCTAAAATGATAGAGCTCCAGGATTGCAAAATTATTAATTCAATAGAATAATGGAGCAGAGGCGTGTTTGATAGAAAATAGCTGAAAATTAATTCATATCTCACCATAAGATCCCATAAAATTCTCTCTTACTATATAGAATATGACAATATTCTAGCGGTACGTTGTTAAAATTTGGCCTAACATGATATTATTTTTCAATTATTTGATATTTCAAAATATCAATGTTTAAAACGTTATCATTTTACTCTGAAGAAACTGATTTTTCTGTCTGGGAAGGTTGCTGTTTTGGCGCCCTGTTAACTGACCGGAATAAAAGAGTACTCGCTTCAGCAATGATAGGACGACTCTAGCGTGCATAGAATCTTGTATTATTCCATATCATTATAGACTCGCTCAAACGTTTGGAGAAGGCGATCTGGGATTTTCATTCCTCTGAGTTGATCTCTGCAAATATTCTATGCTGTGCGAGCCCTATGAATAATAAAAGGGAATATGGGAACTTTTTGCTCCGACATGAATGCAGGCAAATATGCAAATAGGAGAACTTGTTTGCTCAAGCAAAGAACGGCCCCAGAAGACTAGCCGCATTCAAAATGATACGAATTTTATGAACTAGAGGGAGCAAAATGGTTGCACACGTTGGCACTCGGTTGCGTTCTGGAGTTGACTGTACTCCACCAGAACTTTCCCATCCTCTCCCAAAACCATCCAACAGAACTTGTTTTCACATATCACAATTACCTTGTTATTTTGGTAACCTACGGCAGTAGAGTCCATATTAAAAACCCATCTATTGAATTCGCATAGCGAATCCCATAATATTATAAGACTAAGTTAGTTGTATACAACATCACAGAAAACTATAAACATAACAACTTCATAAGAAGTAATTTCTTTCACTGCAACACTTGAAATTCGGATCATAGATCGACTAGTTCGACGTCCTTTGCTGTTTCTTATAGATTATTCACTCAAGGAATTGGCCCTTTCTAAAAAAACCTGTGATCCACCTCATGACTTGAAATACGATCTAATAGAATATTATGGGTGTCTAAACTTAACTTATTTGTTTTCAATTGGTTTAAATCTGAGGGATTTCGGGTTTTTATTGATTCAGAGTTGAATATCACAGATTGGAATGGAAGATCTCTCATCTTATTTTGAAGCTTCATTTTTGTGGTGATCTCGTGAAATCTATATTTAATACTAATATAGTTCACTCCAAAACAAATTCTAATACTCCAAACTACCTAAATGTCTGATTTAAATAGAAGATGAATTAATTGAGTCTCAGTTAGAAAAGGAAAAGTTAATAGAATGTTGTCTCCCCATGAATGTGAATAATATCATAATTATTGTAAAAATTATTGAAAGTTTGTAACTGGGGTATATTGTTTCTAAAATTTCGGTAGTTGGCAATGGATGAAATCTCACGAAAAAACGCAATAGTCATCGAATGAACGTAGATTTTTTAATAATCTTGAATTTGAATCTGTGGATATGATTGAACCGAATTACGAAAATGTAGTGGCATTGAGTGCGAACTCCTAAACCAATCTTCCAAGCCTCTTCAACGTCCTGGAAACTTTACTGGATTTGAGAAGATTTCAGCTTGAATCTTGAGCTGTAACTGGGAAACTCCAACCAAGAGATGAACTTGGAAAACAGAAAGGATGTCATCCAGAGTATGGAAATCGGAGAAAATCACAACGTTAAACTTGAAACATTGTTCAAGTTAAGAAGTTGAATCTGCTGCTTTCCAGACTATTGTTGTGAATCTCTAACTCTCTTCATCACTTGCTGGCTCCTCTTATAGCTATCTGTTCTTGATCCTCTTCACTAACCTCTTAACAATATTAATAGTTCCATCACTTCAATTATTACTAGGTTCTCGTTTCATTATTGAGGATGATCAAATCATCTCCAACTATTTGTTATCAAACACCATCTCGGATTCCATCTTGAATAAGGGAGTTAATAATAGCCGTACTAGAATTTATAGCTTCCTATCAATTCTCTATTTCAGGGAATATGATAAATGAACAATAATAATTATGACTGACTGGAAATCCAACACGTCTCAAATTTATTAGACTTTCCATGTTCAAATGAACACGAGAGATTTTCTGATAGTTCAATTCTTGGTTTTAAAGCTAGTATTGGGAACAACGATAATTCTCCATAGAACAATAGATACATCACTTCAATTACTACTTTGTTCTAATCCCATTATTATTAAAATGATTAAATCTTCATCAAAAATTTGTCATCAGACACCCTACCCTCTAAGATTCCATCTTGAATGAGGCAGTTCAATGACTATACTAGAACAGTTCCCTATACATTTCCTGTTCCAGAAAGCATGATAAATAAACTCTCAATTATATTCCATGAGTTTTCTTACTTGAATTCCAGCCAGCCTCGAATCCGTTTGACCTTCCATATCCAAATCAACCGATTTTTACATAGTTATTGAAGCTAATGTCGAGAAAAACGATAACTTTTGAAATTTCAGCTACATTCTGTTGTTCAGAATGATGGGTAAATAAAACTTTTATGACTGATTTCAAGTTCACAAGAATATCATTCTTGTGGAGTCTTCTCAGCAGAGATTTTTAATCAACCTCGTTTCGATTCTTCTTCAATACCTACTAGCAGTATGACGATGGAGTAATTATTCCAGAGATGATAATGACTATCATTTTTATTGACTTTTCTGATGAATAGAGTCAATTAGTTGACTAGATCATACTGGTTGAATGAGATCAATTAATAGAGCTTGGATACTTTCAAATAATAAAATCGATCATTGGTAACAAAGCAATGCAATAATGCTTCTTCCAACTTTCATCCAATCTCTCTTTCGCGTTTCATCCCTTGTCCAATTTCCATCTTCTTATCATCCACCTCCCATTTGTCAACCTGCTTCCACTCCGCTTGTTATTACCTCCTGGTTCGCAGTAACAAAAGGCACAACTTTGATTGTTATCCAGGAGAAAGAAGAAAGCGTCAGAGGGGAAATACAACTCCACTCAGTTCCAGAATCCGATTATGAAGTTTGAATAGAGAGAAAACGCTTCATAATCTTCTTAGATTACGTGAAGGACAGAAGATTGAGGAACGGCAGGACTCTACAAAATGAGAACGAAGTTTAGAGACTTGGAAAGCTTTATCCGACCGTACCTAATCTCCAGCATCATATATTTTTTCAATTAAACTTCTATCTATGTTCTTGTCTCCTTCCTCTTCCACATGGATCTTCGTAGTGAAGATCAAATCAAACTTTTCACGACTCCCATGTCATACTTCAACTCGCTGAATCTTTCCAAAAACAGTTTTAAAATTAACTTTTTTCTCGTTGTACTCACATTTTCACGCTCCAAAACATGCAATTTTTATATCTTGACCTCTCAGAGAGTTTCCTAGAGTACTACTACTCTATACTATGTAAACTTTAATGAGTGTAATGAGAACTGTAATGAGTGTAACCATTCGTGGAATGGATCAGTATTAGCAGTGAATATTCGCCCCTAAAGAGATAGTTTATAAAGCTTTTCAATCATATTTGAAATCATTCAAATGAAGTTGAGATTCAATTACCGAGATGAATGTGGAATACCAATACATATAGTAGACAGCAACCATGAATACTTTATTAGGAAACAATACTCATTGGATGGATAACTTTGTTCTTTCTAGTGTAATTTTGTCAATGAAGAAAAATCCTGAGTCACAATAAAGTCCAAGTGCTACTACTGGAAATGTGACATTCGTTGATGATCGTAAACAGCTTGTCAAATGATTTCATGGTTTTCAAGCAGGATACATATAAATTTTGTAAATATAATTGTCTGGAACCAAGAACAATAACATCTAACCAATATGCATAGCAGTCTAAAATCGAAAATATTTGTCATGTCGCATGACACTGGCTGAGTGAAGTTATATGAATGAAGATTCCATCATTCAAGGTACATTTTCAATCTTTTCACGAGTTTATCAGGTTGATTTATCACTTGCTTTCTATTGAGACATTAGGAGATTATAGTTCCACTAATGATTCCTCAATTCGAAATTATAGATAACAGTGTATAATCATAATCAGAAACCCAGAATTCGAAAAGAGTATTCCGAAATAACATTTTATGAATATGAGCCGATTATTGAGCAGTACCATGTCTACAATACCACCATTGAGGCATCAAAATAAATTCTCTAAATTTTTGATACTCTTCTTAACACTTACAACTTACTAACAATTTGAAATTCTATTGTTTATTTTAGTTTGTCTCTGTACTGGGTAACCGAGTATTGCTTAGCAAAAGAACGAGCAATTTCCTAAATGCTTCCATTCTCAGGTGTAGGAAATTGGAGCGCTTGAAACAAGCAAGCTGTCCTTTCAAGCTGAGTTTATGAGGCAGAAGGGGGTTGACTTCAGTGGGTCCAAAATAGGGGCGAGTACGACTGTGAGGTAGGTGTGGGAGGGGGGGGGGTTGGCTAGAGTACGCTCGACCTCCTCCCCGAATTGATATCTGCTTCATTTCGTGCACAACACATCGCGATGCATCCCGTTTCTGCCATTATACGCATCCCTTGAGTAATTCTGCAGCGATCGTTCACTTTGCACACTGGTGTCAATGTTTCCCTGGCGATTATCGGAGAACGACAGAGATGCCGTGCTCCCTAGGTTACGCGACCCACCAACTGCAATTCATTCAAAAGTCCACCTGTTCTATCACAATCCCCTCGCAACTAGTTTCATCTCCACATTCTAAACACCAAATTACAGCATTTGGGCAAATCGAATCTATATATTATCTTTCTAGGTATATTTGACAAAATGAATGATGAATATTAATCTACAGTAATATCAAATATGTTGATGTTATTGTATATTGATAAATAGAAGTAGTATAAATAGGAGAATTCATCGACATCATTCAGGAGTAAGTATGCTCCGGGAGTAAGTATGCACCGAACATACTATCAACCAAAGCATACTATCAACCAAACCATACCATGATCTGAAACATACTATCAACCAGACCATACTATCAACCAAACCATACTATCAACCAAACCATACTACTATCAACCAAACCATACTATCATGCTCCCACTATCAACCAAAATTTGAGACTCTGATGAGAGAGGATTGTGTTGGTCAAGTTGACATCATAGGTGATAGTGAAGTCTGAAATGGTGATTTTCAATCCAGAAAGAATCATGTTATTGTGTCAGAGAATGTTGTATATTGACAGAGATGAAATGCTCAAAGCCTATTTGGTTACTTAACGGTCTGTACAGATCTTGTTCTGTTAGGAGTAATAATAATGTTGGCAAACTTTCAAGTCATTTCTCTTTCCTGTACCATTACAGTCTCCAATTAAATTCTAGTGGAGCTAGCTCTCAATTGCTGTTCCTTGTGTAAGAATACTTGTTTTCTCATTTTCAACTAGTGAAAGTAGTAGTAACTATTTATAGCTGTACTTGTTCCAGTCTACTGAATCACATGAGCAGTCGCATGTTGTACTTTGTACAACATCGATTTTTTTAGTGTTATGTACTCAGTATACTGTCTAAACATATTTATTGATTGTAAAGTTCCTATTTCTATCTCCTTGAATTAGTTTATGAATGTGAAACCCATTGGAAAAGATAAATTGATCACAATAAGAACCCAATATGAAGGAATTATAAGATTGAAAACTCACACAGTATTCAAATGAAAATAGTCATTATTATTCAGATGAAAAATATTCATATAATTATTATGTAGATTAGAATAATATTGGATAAATATATAGACATTTTTCCACTAAATATCATGCATTCATGAAAATCAAAGATTTCTTTCTGCTGGTTCAGAACCCACCTAAAGCTGAAGCTTTTTAATGTTTCTTACATAAAAGATGAATACTTGTCTCAATTCATTGAAGCAGATGAGTTTTTTGTTCTATCGCACAGATAGCATGCAGGTTCCTTTTTTTTAAGTAGGTATAGTTCATTAGAAGAGGTAGCTTGCTCCTCAAGATCCTTATACTGCTCTAAATAAATACATATATATTCAAATCCTTTGGCAATCATCTTATTTGAGCTCTTGTTACCAGAAGCCCACTCAATAGAGCGAACTTCGACAATAAAACTTAGAATAAAGACATAATATTGACTAAAATAAAGTAACATGAGCGATCGCGCGTTGTATAATGTACAACAATATTACGCACTGTCGCAACTAAATGGTGTCTGAGACCGAATCTTGTATTACTTTTGATACTGCTACTCAGTGGGGTGATGGGAAAAGAGTGCTGGAATGAATTCTTTCGCCATCTAGCGGTGAGTTTTGAAACCATTTTTCATGTGAGTTAAAAACAGTACCGCTTACATTTCATTTATAATGAATGATACAGATCAAAAATTTGTCAAACAACAATGTTATTCCATTTGAAAATTAGCAAAAAAACTGAAAACTTGGTGTGATCTATGATTTGTGATTAATATGATATGATTTGTGATTAATATGTATCTTATTTGATTGAATTTGCTGTAACTCTTATGTGAATTTTCAACAAGAACATTCTCTTGATTCTTTGAGAAAAGCTGACTTATTTTGATAGTGAGGGGCAGTGTAAGTTCATTTTGACTGTAATTTGATTAATAATATTGTAGTTGGTTAAATAATTAAAATTTACTTCTCACCCTTTTCATGATAATCATTCAAATATAATATCATCAAAGCACTTTTATGAATAATATGAGATTTCTACCACTGACTGAGTGAAAAATCATTACACCAAAGTTACTAATGCCAGTTGAGTGAGTCACTAGTGACTGTTGAGTGAACACTGAGTGTGTATCACTTGGATGGTGTTACAGATCTGATGAATGCTGAGTCTTATAAAGTCTAATGCCACTCTAATAATTAATACCGGGAGATTAGGGCTTTACCCTACATCTTTTTAGCCATATATGTTATAGATTTTAATTATCAGAATGATTCTATCAAAACAGGCTCAATTGATGTACGTTTAGAATTTGAAACAGAAAATAACATTGCTGAGGAAACATCAGCTTATTGTCTGTTAATACATGACTGCATGATGACATATACTCCACTATCCGGTTTAGTTAGAACAGTTTGAAAGTAATATGAATTATTTAAATTAGATTTTAGCAATAATAATTTTTGAATGAAAAGTTGTAGTGGATAGTCTATAGGATAGATTATATTTTCAATTCAGTAAATTGTGAGAAATTGAAATGTTTCATTGTATCATTCATAGTTTTAAGATGATTGATTGTAAAGTAATATTAATTTGTTTCTGTACTGAATAAAAGTGGTATCAATTGAGAAAAGATGTGTTTCAATTCATGTTCCTGACCAGAATATTAGTTATTTATTGAAGAAAATCTAAGATGAGTACTCACATTGAATATTAGGTTGGAGGTGTTGACTGCTTGAAGTGTTGAAGATAGAATAAGACTGGTACTGATGAACTGAGTGTGAGAACAGCAATGATCTGCAAGTGGAGGGTAAAGCCTGCACTGATAGTAGAAGGTTGTTTCAATGAATAAGAAACAAGTTATCAGAACTGCATATGCACCTAGCTCACCTCTAATTGGAATGATTAGAGAAAATTGCACTGTAGGAATTTTTTTTCTGTTATTTATTACCAGATAGTGCATCAGCTTTTTAATTGGAATGATTACTAAGTTGACTTTTCATTTTGATTACACAACAAAAGTCTGGTTTCTAGAATTATTAACAAGCAGGAATGATGCAAATGAAGTTGGCTGTTTTCAACTATTTGTCCTTGTTAATTCAATCACACAGCAGATAATCTATCCCCATCTACTTTCTATCAAATCAATTGGTATAAAAGGAGGTTCACATTTCATTTCAAGCATACAACAAGTGTTGGTATCAAGCAGTGTCTGCTACTACCTACCATCTCAGATCCAGCTAACTAGATCCAGCCAGCCAGGACCCTAGCTATCTCAGCTCCAACCAGCCAGGACCCCCCCAGCTATCTAAGATCCAACCAGTCAGGACCTGACCATACCAGATCCACCCAGTCAGGATCCAACAATTCCAGATCACTTCAAAACAACCGGAAAACAGTGAGTTTTTTTACATTCAAATATTTCTCAACTAGAAGTTACCCATGCTTCGCAACGGAGCTCCACAAAACAAAGCTAAAATTGATTTCTTCTCTACTTTTTTTATCAAAGATAGACCTATTATTTCTTTTTTTGGATTAGGCCTTAAAATATTGTATAGCCAAATGCTATGCTAAAACTGAATATATATACATATAAGGAGGGAAAAAATAGTTTAAATTTATTGAGAAATTCATTTCATCCAATAAAGTAATAAATTAGACCAATTCAGAAATTAATGGGAAAAATATTAATATAAGGAGATGGAGAGAAGTATAATTGTGGCATAGGCTCTATGTTATTCTTGATGGGTAAACAAACACATTAACACAACTGTATTTACTTAATGTAAGTAGTATTTATGCTACTTTACAGTAAACATATTCATCTTTTGTCAAGTACCTAAGTTACCTGTAAGCTCAATATTCCCGTTAGCAGTTAGAAATTCTGAAATATCTAAAGGGAAAATTGAAATTTGGGCTTCGAGGTGCATAACATTGATATTTTTGGAAGCAGTATGCAAAATTTCAAGGTCTAGATCATTCTCAATTTTCGGAACGCAATCCACAAAATTAGCTTGTTCCTTGCTAATAAACACACACACCCAATCGTACCTTCTTTTATTTATTTAGATAAGTGTGATGAAATATTTTTTTTAAATTCACAAATAATATTGTAATTTATAGACATTGTGTTTCAATTTTTTCTGGTGTTATGGTATTGGTGTAGAAATAAGGTATTCCATTTTCTTCTGTCTTTTAGATGATCTCTTTGCTTACTTTGTTCTCTCTTATCCACATTCAAGGAGGACCCCAGCTATCTCAGTTCCAACCAACCAGGACCCCCCAGCTATCTAAGATCCAGCCAGCTAGGACCTGACCATACCAGATCCAACCAGTCAGGATTCAACAACTCCAGATCACTTCAAAACAACCAGAAAACAGTGAGTTTTTTACATTCAAAAAAATGTCAAATCTTTTGAGAAACTAACGAGAACTCCTATCTCCCCAAAAGGGACAGCAGAATCGGCAGGCTTGATTTAAGAAGTCCTGTGTCAAGAACTATAAAAGCTCACTCTCTAGTAACAATTTTCTTAGACATAGTTGTAAATTGCCCTAGAGAAACTTTTGGTAAAATATATGAAAGATCTGGCATGGCTAGGAATAGTCAAATAATTGTATTGGGAGGGGTCATTGATACCGACTACAGAGGAAATGTGGGAGTTATGCTGTTTAATTTGGGAGATAAAGATTTTAATATTGCAAAGGGGGATAGAATAGCACAGATAGTCTTCCACAAAATTTTTAATGGTGTTGGGAACTGTTTTGTGTTGAAAGAAGAAAGAGGAAATGGTGGATTTGGATCCACTGATGATAATAATAGTAAAAAACGTAAAGTTGAAGATGATGATGATAACTGTTCAAACTCATTGATGATTTGAAACTTCAAGAAAGTGTAATGAAATATTTCTCAATAAGTGTGATGAAATATTTTTTTTAAATTCACAAATAATATTGTAATTTATAGACATTGTGTTTCAATTTTTTCTGGTGTTATGGTATTGGTGTAGAAATAAGGTATTCCATTTTCTTCTGTCTTTTAGATGATCTCTTTGCTTACTTTGTTCTCTCTTATCCATATTCAAGGAGGACCCCAGCTATCTCAGTTCCAACCAACCAGGACCCCTCAGCTATCTAAGATCCAGCCAGCTAGGACCTGACCATACCAGATCCAACCAGTCAGGATTCAACAACTCCAGATCACTTCAAAACAACCGGAAAACAGTGAGTTTTTTACATTCAAAAAAATGTCAAATCTTTTTGAGAAACTAACCGAGAACTCCTATCTCCCCAAAAAGGGACAGCAGAATCGGCAGGCTTGATTTAAGAAGTCCTGTGTCAAGAACTATAAAAGCTCACTCTCTAGTAACAATTTTCTTAGACATAGTTGTAAATTGCCCTAGAGAAACTTTTGGTAAAATATATGAAAGATCTGGCATGGCTAGGAATAGTCAAATAATTGTATTGGGAGGGGTCATTGATGTCGACTACAGAGGAAATGTGGGAGTTATGCTGTTTAATTTGGGAGATAAAGATTTTAATATTGCAAAGGGGATAGAATAGCACAGATAGTCTTCCACAAAATTTTTAATGGTGTTGGGAACTGTTTTGTGTTGAAAGAAGAAAGAGGAAATGGTGGATTTGGATCCACTGATGATAATAATAGTAAAACGTAAAGTTGAAGATGATGATGATAACTGTTCAAACTCATTGATGATTTGAAACTTCAAGAAAGTGTAATGAAATATTTCTCAATAAGTGTGATGAAATATTTTTAAAATTCACAAATAATATTGTAATTTATAGACATTGTGTTTCAATTTTTCTGGTGTTATGGTATTGGTGTAGAAATAATGTATTCCATTTTCTTCTGTCTTTAGATGATCTCTTTGCTTACTTTGTTCTCTCTTATCCATATTCAAGGAGTCAACACAGTAGAACTATGGGAAAGATTCATTGGTCATCTAGAAAATGAGGCAAAATTGCAAAAGAAACTGACAAGCATTTTTAGTGATTTAGAAAACTTTACAAGTGTATGAAGTGTGGTTATCTAGATTCTTCCCTAGCCAAAAAGTCTTCTAAATGCAACAACTAAAGAATTTGGGTTGAGTGATTTTGAAGAATTTATTTCAAAAGGGTTGTTATTGAAAAAATATAAAATTAAAACTAATGAAGAGAAATACTCTGAAGAGTTGTGTGATTTGGTTGTGAAAATATCAGAAAATTTCATATATGTTAATAATACAAATATTGATATTGATTCTGATAGTTTTAGTGATGGAGAAGCTGTGATGAGTAATGAAGAGTCTGATTGCGAGTCAATTTTCAAAAAAATTGAATCAAAAAAATCAAATGACCAGCAATTAGTTCAATCATTTATGATGAGAGATGCAACAAAACAGGAAATACTATCATGTAAGAGTGAAAGTATTAGTAAGGAGGAATTTTAATTAAGGTAGAAATTACTGATGTGAATGATTTAAAAATGTTGATGAAGGTTCCAGATGGAGGAAGGTCAACAGGAAAGTTGTTTTTTGTTGCAAAAATAGAAATGATCAAAAGTTTGTTAAAATTAATGAAGCATTAAAAATCTTCTTGAAAGAGTTGTCAAAAAAGAACAATGTTGTTAAAGAGTCTCGCAAAATAAACTCTTTCAACAACAATGCATCAAATTGATTACATTTTGTTCTG
This sequence comes from Laodelphax striatellus, assembly GCA_017141395.1. NCBI lineage: Eukaryota > Metazoa > Arthropoda > Insecta > Hemiptera > Delphacidae > Laodelphax > Laodelphax striatellus. Next base: position 25,286,468 of record CM029531.1, read on the forward strand.
TATCTTTAGATTGGAGAAAACATATTAACATACCTAGTTATAGCTCCAATTAATCCATATCTATTACTACATAAAATTTTTTTTTTATCTATTTTTAGATGAGCAGCAATATTCAAATATTTAGAGGGGGCAGAAGAAAAAAAGATCGGATTAAAGTTACGGCTAATGATTTTACTGAGTTGGAGAATGCTTTTAATAATACATTAAAAACGTACTATTACAAAAATGAAAAATACAAAGACATATGTAAACTATTGGTTGGTATTAAATTGAAAATTTTTCTGTTATTATCATCCATTTTAAATCAACATCAAGCTCTGAAGATCAATATTGTTGTAGAATGTACTTATAAGAAAAAATCAATCTTAAAAGAATCTGATTATCAAGATCGTTCTTTCAAGACTGGAAACATTACTATTTTAAAGTCTACAGATTTGGAAAATATTTTAAAGAATGTTACAAAAAAGATTTGTAATGAAGAGTCTATATATGAGGATATCAATCTGGTTGGACACTTTCAAAAATTGATGGTGTCCTCATCAGAATGAGCAGATACAAACCTCTTAAAGGTAGATCATTTATTCAACTTCCTCAAAAAATACAAAAAAAACATGCTATCATCAATTGTAGGAATAGTGATAACAAATGTTTCATGTGGAGTATTCTCTCAAATTATGTCAAGATAAAACCTGAAAGAATATCATACCATCATAGGAAACTTATATCAAAATTTGATTTTAGTGGAATCTCTTTCCCAACACCAATAAAAAATATTAAAGTTTTTGAAAGGAAAAATCAGTTTGTATCAGTTAATGTTTATTCTTTAGATGATAAACATAATATATTTCCTTTGAAAATATGTGATCAGGAGAAAAGAGATCACTTTGATTTATTGTTATTAGAAGAGAATGGAAAATATCATTATTGTTTGATTAAAAACTTATCAAGGCTTCTTTCCAAACAAATGTCCGATCATAATGGAAAAATATTAATTTGTAGAAGATGTTTCTCATGCTTTGATAAAAGGGTAGAGAAAAATTTCAAATCTCATCAAAGATTATGTGCAAAGAGAAAAGTAACAAAAATTGTAATGCCAGAAATAAATAATGATTGTAATATTGAACCTATACTCAAATTCAAAAATTATCAAAATAAATTCAAAGTTCCAATAGTATTATATGCAGATTTTGAATGTTTACTGATACCATACTTTTCCTGTACTCCATCAAATTCCAAAAGTTTCAGTAATAAAACTCACAACCATCAACCATTCAGTTTTTGTTGTTATCTAGTTATTGATGAAGAAGCTCCTGAAAAGATAAAATCAAAGCTTCCTACACAACCTTATCTATATAGAGGAGAAAATGTTGCCAGACATTTCATGCAATATATTATAAATTTGACAAATAAAATTGGGGAACTGCTACAAGAAAAAATTGATATGATTTTTACCAAAGTAGATATGATAAATTTTAAAAAACAAAATTCTTGTGAAATGTGTAATAATCAGTTTACAATGATGAATAAAGCAGTACGTGATCATTGTCATATAACAGGAAAATATAGAGCTGCCTTATGCAACAGTTGTAATTTGCTTCGACAAAAACAAAGATATATTCCAGTCTATCTACATAATGGGTCAAATTATGATAATCATTTTATTATTCGCGAATTGGGTATAGATAAACGCACTATCAATATTATCCCCAATTCAAGTGAGAAATACATTTCATTCACCAAACAAACTTCAAGCAAAATATCAATTAGATTCATTGATACTTTGAAGTTTATGAACACATCACTTGATAAATTAGTGAAGATTCTTCCAAGAGATGAATTTTATCACATAAGAAAAAATTTTCCACAAATAAGTTTGGATTTGGTTACTCGTAAAGGAGTATTCCCATATGAATATCTAGATGATTTAGGAAAACTAAATGAAACAAAACTACCTTCTATATCTGAATTTTATGATAACTTGAATAAAAAACAAATATCCTATCAAGATTATATACATGCTCATAAAGTATGGCAATCATTCAAAATTCAAACACTGGGAGAATATAGTGATTTGTATCTAAAATTGGATGTAATATTGTTATGTGATGTTTTTGAGAATTTTCGTAAAGTTTGTCTAAGCTCTTATAACTTGGATTGTGCTCATTACTATACAATACCCGGTTTCAGTTTTGATGCAATGCTTTCACATACTAAAATTGAATTGGAACTTCTAAAAGATTATGAAATGTATTTACTTTTTGAAGAAGGAATTCGTGGAGGAATTTCAGTTTGCACAAAAAGACATGCAATAGCAAACAATCCATTGATACAAGATCTTTATGATAAGGATAGAGATAGGTCATATTTGGTTTATCTGGATGCGAACAACTTATATGGATATGCTCTATCATGTCAATTACCATGTTCAAAATTTAGATGGATGACATCAAAAGAGATTGATGAATTTAAAATAGAAAAAGTAACTATTGACTCAAACATAGGATATATTCTCGAAGTAGATGTTGAATACCCAAAACAGTTGCATAATGATCATAATTGTCTTCCATTTTTACCAGAGAATAAACCACCTCCAAATTCACAACAAAAGAAATTGTTACTTACTCTTGAGAACAAAGAAAACTATGTTTGTCATTATATGAATTTAAAACAGGCAATTAGTCATGGTCTAGTATTGAGAAAAATTCATAGAATATTACAATTCAACCAATCACAATGGATGAAATCGTATATAGATTTTAACACAACCCGTAGGCAAGAAGCAAAGAGCCAGTTTGAGCGTGACTTTTACAAATTATTGAACAATTCGGTCTTTGGAAAATGCATGGAAAACCTAAGAAAAAGAATTAACATATCTTTGGTTAGTTGTCCTAAAAAATTACAAAAATTGATTAATAATCCGGCATTCAAAGATCGAACAATATACTCAGAAAATCTTTGTGCAGTTGAATTGCATAAGAAACAGATTGTATTAAACAAACCAATTTATGTTGGGTTTGCAGTTTTAGAAATTTCAAAAACATTGATGTACTCATTTCATTATGACATAATGAAGAAATTTTATGGTTCATGCATAAAACTATTGTATACAGATACTGATTCTTTATTCTATGAAATTAAAACACAAAATTTCTATTATGATGTGAGCAAAAAATTCCTTAATAACTTTTTTGATCTATCAGATTATCCTAGAGATCATCCACTTTTTTCAAACAAAAACAAAAAAGTTCTTGGTAAATTCAAAGATGAGTGCATTGGGAAACCAATAAGAGAGTTCATTGGATTACGGTCCAAGCTCTATTGTTTTGAGATTCATGATAAAAAAGAAAATCAAGTTAAGAAGAAAGCTAAAGGAATAAAATATAACGTAATTGAAAATGATATTTCTTTTTCCGATTACTATTTTGTGTTAAAAAATGATGAAAGTATTTTAAATCAGGAGGATAAAGAAGAATGTATCACTAATAGATATAGAAAAATGACCACATTCAGATCAGAAAAACATATTATCAATTCCATAGAGATGAATAAAATCAGTTTGTGTAACAAAGATGATAAAAGGTATATATGCAAGGATGGTGTGAACACTTTAGCTCATGGACACTTTTCATTAACTGAAAATTAATTTTCATTTTCCAGATGGACAGATATATTGCCATCAGCCTTTCATTCCCCCTGGACAGGTATATAAATTTAAAATATGATTTGAAAGAGGAAACAATTAAGTACCAATCAACTTTCAATTCTATAGATATAAAATATATTAAAGATGAACGTGAAAAAAATGAATTGTGGAACATGAACAAGTCCACAATTCTAAAATTTGATCTGAGTTTTTTTTGTTATCATTTTAAAATAAGGCTTGAAATAGAAGACAACATGATCATAGACAGTAGTACAGAAACAAATTTAATAGAACATTCATTTGATGCAGACTTCTGTGATGAATGGTGAATATAAATATATAAATGGAAAATAAATATAATCATAACTAACTAAAGACTTCATTTTGATTTTATTTTGATAAATGTAAAATACCAACCAACGTAACCAATTTAATCTGATAGAATAAAGAATCATTATTCAATATGTATAGATGACAACTCATGTATAAATGTCATCATAACTATTCATAGACTATTTTGAATTTTTTTAATAAATGTAAAATACCAACCAATGTAACCAATTTAATCTGATAGAATAAAGAATCATTATTCAATATGTATAGATGACAACTCATGTATAAATGTCATCATAACTATTCATAGATTATTTTGAATTTCTTTAATAAATGTAAAATACCAACCAACGTAACCAATTTAATCTGATAGAATAAAGAATCATTATTCAATATGTATAGATGGCAACTCATGTATAAATGTCATCATAACTATTCATAGACTATTTTGAATTTTTTTAATAAATGTAAAATACCAACCAATGTAACCAATTTAATCTGAGAATAAAGAATCATTATTCAATATGTATAGATGGCAACTCATGTATAAATGTCATCATAACTATTCATAGACTATTTTGAATTTTTTAATAAATGTAAAATACCAACCAATGTAAGCAATTTAATCCGATCAAATAAATACTTAAAATATAGTTGTTGTGTTCTTACTTCTTAATATCCTTACTCATTATTAGTTATTAATTAATCAGAAAATAAAATATTCACTCAGTCAGTGGTTTGTGTTCTATTTATCATATAATTTATAGGTGATAATTCATTATCATTATCTCTACATTCATTGATGTGATGAATTTTGAAAAACTAACAAAGTTCATGGTCAATTTTAGCATTCATCACTCTGTAGTATAATGTCCAAATAGTATTATTAAATGTAGATATATTCATATTTCTTGGATAATATAATGAAGATAGCACACAATATTTAATCCACACTATAATCACTTCACTTTTTTTCTTCAGTAGCTGATTGGAAACTGTAGTTATGTGAATCTAAATTATCATCATCACCAATTATATCTTCAGATGATGAATATGCAAATATAATGACTAGTGATAGAATCAAATAGAAAGAAAAGATAAGTAAACCAATGAATTTCATTGTTACACTATCTTAAAGAATGTTCTGAATTCAAATGATAAATTGAATGAATAGAAACCTCTTTATATAATAAGAATATACTCACTCATCATAATTAGAATTATTTTGAAAATTTTCAAAATTACTGATTTGAAAATAGAATGATTTTTCAAGTGGAATATTTTAATTTTTTACAGATAAATCATGGCTTCAACCTCGGAGACTCAAAAATGTTTCACAATATTTATTGAAGGAACATAGGTTGTGGGAAGTCAACACTTTTGAATAATCTCTCAAATGAAGGTGTTGAGATTCATAAAGAGCCTGTGAATAGGTGGCGAGACTTCCATGGTCACAATATCCTTGAACTGTTTTATAGAAACCCTCAAAAATGGGGGTTTATTTTTCAACTAATAGTTCAACTTACTACAATTGATTCTCATTTGAGATCAGCAAAACTACAAGAAAAGTAATAGAAAGAAGTATACATAGCGCTAGATACTGTTTTGTTGAATATTTATTCAAAGAAGGTTTGATGACTGATTTAGAGTACAAAATAATTGATGATTGGTACAAATGGATTACATCAAACATTGAACTCGAAGGTAATTTGATATTGTACTTGAGAACAGATCCTGAAATTGCATTGAGAGAATAAAATCACGAGGCGGAAGAAGAAAAGGAAATATCACTCTCTTATCTTCAGTCCATTCATCAATTACATGAAGAGTGGTTGGTGAAAAGAAGTAAGTTTACTGGTATCCCTGTAGTAATTATAGATGGAAATGGATCGGAAGAGGTTGTAATTGAAGAGTTTAAAAGAAAATTATGTTTTTAGACTTAAATAAGATAAAAAGATATTTTTTTGATTTTTAAAAGCATTTTTTCATTTCAAACCTATTTTAAAGTTTGTTTTATCAAAAAAGACAAAAAATATCCATTATGGTGTAATGATATTAACCTACATATTATGGTGTAATGGCATTAACCAACATAAACCTATATACCTCTGAAGATTTGAACTGGAATGGTAAGCAGAAACGTTAACCACTACACCATAATGGATATCTATAAACTAGATGTTTTTGTTGTTTAGTTAACTTCAGCTCCTCTAGAGTTAAGACTTATATGTGTAGCTGATATTGAGAGTGATCTCCATTTCAATTGGAACTGTTCTTGAGAGTAGGATATGATGACAGCTACTCCAAGAGATGTATATGAATGATAATAAAACTGTCTTATTGAGAACAATTTAGTATTCTATTTTTTACCCAACCCCTTGTACATTAGACTAAGGAAGATAGACTAAGAAAGCACTGGTCTGAGTGCACACTCAGTAGTAAAGGAGTCCTTTCCATAACCAACACCCCCTCACCTACACCTCCACATCACTTCTCCACTTCACTTCACTTCTCCACTTCACTTCACTTCACCACTTCACTTCACTTCTACACTTCACTTCTCCACTCCATTTCACTTCTCCACTTCACTTCACTCCAATTCACTTCACTTCAAGTGGATAGGATAAGTGGATAGATGCATGTGTTGCGTCCACAGCCTCCTGGATAACATCCTCAGAAATATGTGAAATATGCGACAAGATCAGACCTGTAGCGCCCTCTATTCTTTTCAGATGTACAAGAAATGCATAATAATTATGCATCTGATGACTAGACCAGACCTTTCCAGCACACAATTAGCTTGGATCATTGTCATTGGCAGAACTGTTGCATACTAATATAGATGGCAGCACTGTACCCAGATGCTTGTTCAACACAAAGACTCAAAAGCTTATTGATATTCTAATGCCTGAGAAATTTCTCTGTGTTTTCAATTTGAAAACTGTGGAGAGCTTTAACAAAAAGAAAGGTTACTTTGAAAATCTTAAAGAGAAATATTTTGTGTCAAAATGGAATACTATGGGCATTATGATATACCAATCCACAGAGTAAAATCTTTTAACAAAATTGAATGCACTGAAAAAATTAGAAAATCATTCTGCCCAAACTTGTGTCCCAGTCCCTGCATATGATTTCAGTTCTGGATCATAGTATGGTTTGGTTGATAGTATGGTTTGGTTGATAGTATGGTCTGGTTGATAGTATGTTTCAGATCATAGTATGGTTTGGTTGATAGTATGTTTCAGATCATGGTATGGTTTGGTTGATAGTATGCTTTGGTTGATAGTATGTTCGGTGCATACTTACTCCCGGAGCATACTTACTCCTGAATGATGTCGATGAATTCTCCTATTTATACTACTAATAGAAAAGTCCAAGTTTCAACTGATTATCTTGTTATAGATGTTTAAAAACATCATGTTCAAGGTGATTTCAAAATGTGTTAAGAGGGATATTATGTGATATGATCCTTGAGCTCTCTTATGTAACGTATAATCTGAATAAATAAATAGATGAAATTAAGTCTGGGAAATAACGGGAATAATTTCATGTAATTCTGCTGCTGAAACCAATCGACAAGCCATTGAGAACATGTCTCGACTTCGAAATTACGTTGACTGACGAAAGCTCAATGATTTTGTGGAGAAAGTCCTTATGTTTTATAAATGAAACATATTGGGAAATATGTTTATTATCCCCCCTTTGTCACTTGATTATGACGATGGATTCACTTAATAAAATTCCATTTTAGATACCATCATAGTTTTTCTCTTCTTTTTTTTCAACCATCATAGTAATAACATTGAATACCATCATCCACGCACATGTTCAGAGCGGGCACTATCCTCATAAAAAATATTACAATTGAATTTCCAATATTCAATACTTAGAAAAATTTGTGTAGTCTACCCTTTCTTGTGTGTGTTTAATTACTTCCATGAATCGACTCGGGGATAAAAATAAAAATCTTTTAATGTCTATATAATGCAATATTATAATAATATTATGTATGTACGGTGTTATGTGATTATAGTAACTGTACTGCACGACATTCAACATGTATTCGATTGAAAAAGAAGAATTACCTCAATAAAAAAATATCTATCATTTCTACCTTTTTAATAAATCCATTCATTTTCAATTGAAGAAGGATCAACAGACTTCAAGATTAGACTAATATAGGACTATAAGACTTAGATTAAGATAAGACTATAGATTAAGTAATGGTCTTATCATGTTGCATATTGTAAAACGTATATTGATGCTTTAAAACATTTACCAGAACGATCAACAAGTCTGTCGAGTAGACACAGCTTGAGAATGATGGCTTTGGAAATTCAATTACTGAACAAATCCCGTTGTTTCGGGAATACTGCACTAGACTGTGGTTGGGGAAAGTCATTTCTTACAAAATGGGCGGCGCCGGCAGATGGGTGCTGGTGTGATAACATCTATTTGGCCAAGCAGCGATGGCACCAGATTTCAAATGTTGCTCGTGAGATTGTGTTTTTCTCCGAACATCTTTTCTCCTTCTACTCTTTCTTCGCTATTTATTATCGAACTGTTCGATAAGCAATAGTAAAGTATTTTCCCTTCTTGTTCATTTCCCTTCATAAAATATTACATCATACAATATTACACTGATTTTTATTAAAATACGAGTAGATAGGAGACTTTTCCTGATTGTCAATATTGCCTCAATGACAATGGTCATAAAATTTATTTTTATTTAAGATTTTTTGTGTAATTTATCATTATTCATCATGCTCGACTGAAGATACGCATCGATCTGAAGAGACTTTTCAGAAGAGACTTTTCTCTATAATAGTTATTATACTCTGTTTCATTTTACAAGAAACTACGCAGCGAATGACTAATTGCAATAACAACTCCAAAACTGTAAGAAACTGTACTGAACTGTATGATATTAGACTGTTGAAAAATGAGTCTATACGCATTTCTTTGGTAAATTTCTCACTTTCGTACAATAATGATAGAAATAAAATCATATTATTCGTATTTTGCAGGACACGTTGAACTGTCAGTCCCGGCTGTCCAAGACGTTGTTTGAGTAATTTCTCATTATAGTGCACCCACAAAGAGAACAAAGTCGAAAAAAGTGAACAGAGATCTAAGATGGCGTCTGCTCCAATGCTCCCAACATTTTGTATGGAAATGGACTTACTCCCTACCCCTAGTTACACAAATGTGTCTGAGAATAGTAAACTCGAGAAACATCGTTGTGAAGAATGAAACTTATGTGACCTATTATAGCAGAAAGAAGAAAGCTGGCAATAGCCTAACCTAGAAAAAGCCCTTTCAGAGTTATCACGCTCAGTACGAGCTACACAATGTTGGTTGATTTGACACTGAAATTTTCAGAGTCGCGCATGCGTAGTGGTAGTTTTCTCTTTATACCACTTTTTCTGGGAGCACTATATAAACTTTCCTTCCGCACAAGCCCAAGGATCATGTGGGCGTCAGCCTCAGGATAAAATATAATACACTGTTCAAATATCCAGATTCATTTGTGATGTCTCTTTTTCCACTTGTGACCCTTGAACTTTGCTTCTAGAATACATAGAAAATTCCTTTTTGAAGTCTATACTGTGCATATAATAATGAATGAGAGACACTGTTACTGCGTTGTTGATTTGATGCAACGTTTGTTTTCAACGAGTTTCATATCATTCACCCACACAAAACGTCAATAACATTTGGTGGGTGAATTAACCCACACATCTGAGTGGGAGAATATGGAGCGTTTATTATATTATTTTTTGTGCAACGCTGACTTTAGCGCGGAATCAGTGCGTAGGAGAATCAAAACGTGGCGTTGCGTTGCTGTTATTCCTCCTCACGAGTCCAAGGAATCGTTTGGAAAATTTATAGCGTGCCTCATGGCAATATCTCTCTCACTTTACAACCTCGGTTTGGGAGCCTGGCGGCTTCTCTCCCATATACCTTCACGCAAGAGCCAGTCTTGTCGGCTTCCGTTTTCAGTGAATCTCTCTCGAACCATCGTTATTATTCACAACAACACTATATTCCAGATATAGAATCAACATCTCCCAATCAACTTCATCACTTTTAAGCTGAAAGATCAATCATTAGATGGAATTACAGTACCTCAACCCTTCCCATACAACTTTGAATACTTCTGCAACACTGAAGACTGAGATTCCCGTGTTTGCGGCGCATAACAAATTCATGACCGATCACTGAAACTTCCAAACAAGTTGGATGGGATTCGATCTTGTCTCAAATACCAAACCAATGGTGTTCGGTTATGAGATGATACACACAAGTTGATCCCACACTCAATCACTCTCTCATTAAAGTTTATTGGGGGAGTGAGAGAGCTGAGTAGATGTGTGTTGCTTCAAGTCAACTTATTCAATAATTTATTATATGTCTGTATTATTATGAGAGATTATGTATAATTCAGATTATTCATTCTTATCAAATGAATAATGAAGAACAATGCCAAAAGAGCAGACCATATTTTATTCACCTAGTAGTGACCAATTACTTAAAAAACAGACAAAAAGTGATTAATGATTCTTTTTCACATCAGAACTAAAATCTTTGATACAATGCCATGATATTGTGACATTAATTTATTAAGACTCAGCGACTCAGGTGGTTTTGACATATCTATAGAATAAGTTGAGAGAGCATTTCTAAAATAATATTCAAAGAGAAATTACACTCAAGAAGAAAGAAAGGAGGATCAAAAATATGACGGGAAGACGAAGTGGAGGATGATGTTCAAAAAATGAGATGAAGTGTGTGGAGAAGGTTTGTTGAGGACCGAGAATCTTGGAGGATGAGGGCGACCATATGATGGAGGCAGCCAAAGCCCATACTGGACTGTAGTGCTAAATAATATATTCATTCACGTCATGATTAGTTTGAATAAAATGGTTTGGACATACTCAATTCAAAAATAACCTTTAACCGATGTAATGCTTTCTTCTACTATTACTATTCTGAATATCATTCAGTTACAAGCATATAAAGTGCCTCACATAAAAATATCACCTCAACTGCAGATCAAATCATTCAAACTGCATGAACAGAGTCACTGAGTCTGTGGCTGCAGTGTAGTTGAGCGAAACCAACTTGTCAGAATACAGAAACACGGAACGGGCGTTACTCTTTCAAACAGTGTCCAAGTATTTAGAATTCAAAAACTCACGCAGGAGACGATTCATCACCATAGTTGTAACATATTATTGCACATGAGCCTCACGCTAGTAGACAGTTGGGCACGTTACGTGAAATGATTAATGGGATGAGTGGTGGTGAAGGAGGGAGGTAGTGATGCACGAATAGTGCATGAGGTGGGGTGACTGTGCTCTGCACTGTTCAGCGTCGAGCCAGGCCCCAGTTACTTGTCAATTAGTTATTTCACGCATATTAATAATTCAATTTGACAACAATCCTCATCTGGATAGCGGCAACATCATGTTGCTCTGGCAACAGAGGGATGAGTTCGACGCGAAATTGGATCCGTTACTGTCGCTGGTATCGATTACTGGTGCACTAGCTGTGTGCTTCCTCAATTGTCCGAGGCCTGCCAATATCTATGTGTATGGGAAACCAACGCATTTGCCATATACAATGATACAATCGTAATTGATAGCCCAGGAAAACGCGGATTGGATGATGTATGAGTATAGCATATTTTGACTTGAATTTTACAATTTATACTCCGAGTAAACTGAATAGGTTCATGAATACATTAATATGCTACGAGTGAATTAATTGTACAGTATTAATTTATGATAATTATTATTGTCAGTAGTCGGCACGTCGGTAGTAAAGTGAATCAGAAAAGATATGTTATTGTGATATTAGTTATCAATAACAATAGTTGTGTGAATACTAGTTATTAATAAGTTATTGTAAGGTTTGTTATAGATTTTATAATGTACCGATATTGCTGCATTTGTATACATATTCATTGGTTATATATAACACGTAAATATTAGCGAAATATAGTCTGACAAAGAAAAACAGTTTCATGAGAGAGCTTCCAAGAGTATATTGAAGCTACATTAATCTACTCCACAGTAAGTCTTGTCTAGATAATCATTGAGTGGTGTTCTCGTAAGTACAAAAGAGCGTACGCACACATTGCTACCTACACTACTGTCTGAACTTGCTCTCTACTTGCTACTCTGTCCTATTCTATGAAAATTCTTTTAAAGTATTATTCTCTCATTGTTTCTCCATTTTTTAATATCTTCAATCCCTGCGGCTATTTTAAGAGAGGCTTGATTGATCCCAGTTGTAATGATGCAACGGAAGACGCAGTAGAGACTTATCACTCACTGCATTTCCCGGATATGAATGAGATATTGGCGGAGCGTCATACAGTATGACTGTGTACTGTGTAGTCAACGATGATGATAGTTTGGTATTAGATAACTCAAACAACACTACTGTATTGATTAATATGTGATGCACTTTAATACTTATCAATCTATATTATCTTTCATCTAATTGCTTTGTTGATGACATGAGAGTAATTAGTATTACCATCACTCTGTAGATGAGAGAAATCTCATCAACTCTGTTGTTGAATAAATAAATAAATAAATAAATAAATAAAAACTTTATTGTAGTAGCACATGAGAACATCATATTATGCATTACAACGTCAAGACAGGATATAACAGAAACAAAATAAAGAATAAGATACAACAAACAATTCATAGCAAACAGTAATTATAAATATGTTTACATACTTTTTCTCTCCCCTACAATTTATTAAAGCTCAATTACCACCTTATATTCAACATCAGTTATTAAAAAGTGATCTGGAAGAATTCTTCTATTTCATAAATACAGTTATTTTCAATTTCATAAATACAGTTATTTGTTAATATTTCTTTTAATTTTCTTTTAAATCTGGCAGATTTTAACTGTTTGATAGAGAGAGGAAGAAAGTTATAAAATTTTATAGCTCTATATAGAAAAGTTTTTTGCGTTCTAGTATAGTTGAACCTGATCAAACTCAAAGTATCCCTATTTCTTGTTCCATATGTGTGGTTGGAACCTAGCTCATCATAAAAGTGAACATTTTCTTTAATGTACAGAAGGCTTTGAAAAATGAACAATGCTGGGACTGTCATTACACCAAGACAGATAAATTTTTCTCTACAGTGAGCACGGGATGGGAGTCCACAAATCAGTCTTATACAAGTTTTTTGCATTCTCAGCAGCCTAACACTAGATGACTTATGACCCCAAAGCAAGGTACCTCGACTTAGGTGACTGTGGATGTACGCAAAATAGACCGTCCTCAGCACCTGAGAACTCACACATAGTCTCAATCTTCGTATCAGGAATATTCCCTTGCTGATCTTTGATTCGATTTTATTATGTTTCTTTCCCAATCCAGACCCTCATCAATAATAAAGCCTAGAAAGTTTACAGACTGTCTTATCGTTTCAGTACCATCACTTCTGTTGTAACTTATTTCTAAATCCTGAATTTTGCCTTTATTAATACATAGAAGATTAGTAGTACACCAATCTTGTACAGTTTCAGAAATAGTCTTCAATTCCCTACTCAATACTTCTGCTGACTCTGATTTGAGACAAACATTTATATCATCAGCAAAAAGAAAACTCTCAACTGATGGATCTGATATAACCTTAGGCAAATCATTAATGTAAATAATGAACAGGATTGGACCAAGAATTGATCCCTGAGGTACACCGTGTTTTACAGATAGATACCTTGACTCTTTTCCATCACAAAAAACCTTTTGGAATCTACCACTAAGATATGACTCCATCATTGATACAGCTCCCTCCTTAAATCCATAGAACTGTAACTTTTCTAATAAGAGAGAATGAGATACAGTCTCAAAAGCAGCTGACAAATCATATAGTCTTACATTTACACAAGCCTTACTATCTAAACTAAGAATACAATTACTAATAAAAGAAACAGCTGCCCTAACAGTACCTAGTCCAGACCTATATCCAAATTGCGATTTATTAAATAAATAATTACTCTCAAAATATTCCACAATTTGATCATTGAGGATAATTTCCAACAATTTGGACAAAATTGGTATAATGGAGATTGGTCTATAGTTCTCATAACATGATTTTTCTCCTTTCTTAAATATAGGTAGCACTTTAACCAATTTCAGATCATTAGGAAAAACAGATTCAATAATACAACAATTGATCAAATGAGTCATAACTACTTTCAAACTATCTATTCCATATTTTAAAACAAATGAGCTCAATTCATAGACATCCTCACATCTACTATTACTCATTCTCATAATCGCCGTTTTTATATCCTCTACCTGAACAATATGGAAGTCGAAGGTAGTAGAAGTCTTTGGAAGTTTATTCAGATAGTACATTGGATCATTGTTACGTGGAAGAGCTGAAACTTTGATAAGAATATCGTCAGCCTTCTCAACAAAAAACCTGTTGAACTTTTCTACGTCAAGTATGGTGCAATGTTTCTCATTTTTATTATTAAGATTGCTCTCCTTTCTAATAATATTCCACAAAACCTTTGACTTATTGTTCGAATTAATTATTAAGTTATCATTAGCCTTAATCCTAGTCTCCTTAACTAATTTATATAACTTTTTTCTACAATTCTTATACATAGATTTCGCGTCATTTGATCCTGTACTTCTATAGAAATCATATAGGAAAGAGCAGTGTTCTTTAAGTGTTTTAATTTCATAGTTTGAGACCCTAATTATTCTAGATGCTTTGGGCTTAATTTTAACATGAATGTGAGGAAACACCTTGTTAGTCAACTGATTCAATTCACTTAGTATAAAACTAACTTTATTATCTATACTTTTCATACGATACATATGCATCCAGTTGATAACAGATAATTCCTTCAGAAACCTCAATATGTTAACATCATTTATTTCTCTTCTTTTTATTCGTTTGACATTTGTGAAAGCCCGAGTATCGATCTCTTCCACACGTGATCTAAGTAGAATTGCCCAATGATCCGAAACTGTAGTTCTGATAACAGAACAAGATAAGACTCTATCCTTGAAAGCTACTATATTGAAAGTAGAGTATGTTGAAAGCTCTAGAACTCTAGATCCTAATGATGGTATCATTACAATTACCATTTTTTCATCAACTATGGGACAAATTTTAGGTCTCAAACGAACTTATGAGTTCATTTTGATATTCATATCTCTGATTCATACACCCGGATATGAATGAGATATTGGCGGAGCGTCATACAGTATGACTGTGTACTGTGTGTAGTCAACGATGATGATAGTTTGGTATTAGATAACTCAAACAACACTACTGTATTGATTAATATGTGATGCACTTTAATACTTATCAATCTATATTATCTTTCATCTAATTGCTTTGTTGATGACATGAGAGTAATTAGTATTACCATCACTCTGTAGATGAGAGAAATCTCATCAACTCTGTTGTTGAAAGCTCTAGAACTCTAGATCCTAATGATGGTATCATTACAATTACCATTTTTTCATCAACTATGGGACAAATTTTAGGTCTCAAACGAACTTATGAGTTCATTTTGATATTCATATCTCTGATTCATACATCAGATATTTCGAAATTAAAAGACTTTCCATCTCTAGAAATTCCACCTGAAAAAATCACAGCTCAAATAACATCATATATATTATTCTCGTCTGCACGATGGGAAGGTAAGTGTTGAATTCCTTAGACCAATCTCATACCTCACCTTTCATGTACGAAATACGTAAGTGATGTAAGTTCCGTGAGGAAAAAAGAGAAACTCGTAAACATGAAACTTATTCCTGCAACGGACACTAACTGCCAATTTTCGAGGCGCTTCTTTGCTGACTTCTTTCTAATCGTCGAGAATTTCTTCTCTCTGAGGTTGACAGGCTCAAAATTACTTTGAGACTTGGAAAGGCGGCAGCTTCAGATCTTACAGGACTACGCATATCGCTTCGAGTGGCAAAACCTGTGAACAGCATCTGTCTCACAACAAAAAAAAAGCTTGTCCTCTCTTATTCATATTATCACCGAACAGGCACACTCTCTTACATTAGATAGATATTGGAAAATAAACTCGAAACAGATTTCACTCAAATACATGGAGACAGACACAAATTCATCTCAAATACATCGCTCTTGCGATTTATTCGTGATTCCTAGTGAACTTCACAAACATTCGTATTTCACATTCTTTAATCTTTGAAGCGTATAATTGAATACAGCCTCTATTGAAACAAAACTTAAATATTAAGATGCTAATATTGGGAATTTCATATGGAAGGATAAATTATTACCTGTGCACTATCACATTATTAGACGCTCATTCAATATCCATTACACTATTTCTGTAGTTAGGGAAGAACATGGATATCAAGATTTTTACATTCAGAAATCTGAAGATTGAAGATAAAAATTTTAAATTTCTTTCTTATAACCTCCCAGATTTTAATTCACCAATACAGTATCCATCAATAACAAAATAAAATAAATACACGTGATAATATTCACGTTTGATTATGCTATGTTTCTTTTATTGAACATGAATAACTTGGGTAAATTTTCTTATCTCTGATTCATCAAAACTCACGCTTACTCCTGGAAGAATTCTCAGACCCATACAGATATTTTTCGCACTCACCTGCAAAAAAATATATAGTTCTCATTAATGTTTGAATAAATATAAATAGATTGAAGCATAGAAGTGGAATAGATAATGATGAGATAGGAAAAAACAATGCAAATAAAATAAAAAAATACAAATCTTCATTATGTTCCTTCATACGTTTCATTATAAGTGATTGATTGGTATTCAGCATTTATAGAAGAAAAGCGGGAGTGACAAGTGACTGTTGAGAAGGCTATTTAATAAAAAATATTTTAATATAGGCAAAGGCAATAATTCTACTACTTATAGACAGAATTGTCTTTGATGTAGCCTAAAACTGATAACCTGTAGCCTGTAAACTGATCTGGAAGAGGAAAGTGAATATTCCCTCTAATGACGCCAATCAAGATGAGAGTTGTTCCTTCTCAAATGTATAAATAATCTGTTAATCTTGTACCATATCAATAGTAGGATTCTTGGCAATATCGATTGAAAATACCTGGATGTTAACATGCTTAGTATCCGAACCCAAAATTCTAATGTTATGAGCAAAAATATACTTGATTTAAAATGTCAAATAATTTGATTCACTTCAATTTAGCAAGAAACCAATTCCTAAGCTGATTTGCTGGTACTCAAACTCAGTTTTGCCATTTGTTCTGCTGACTGTCTGAAGAACAGGTAAGCCAAAGCTGGAGTTGGCAAGGTGATGCTTTGCTGATGATCTATAGTAGCAATTTGTTCCACACGAAGAGTTGCTAAGAGAAGAGAGTCCGATTTATGATCAAACAATGGAAGCCGGCGAACAAGTGTAACTACTTTTTTGGTGTCTCCTTCCTTTGTGTAAGTACGAAACGAATGGAAGAACAAGCGAAAAGATTGAATGGAGGCTGATGAAAGCAATCAATTTCGATTACCAGGGAGATGGTCTGGAAAGGAGGGTTGTCAAAAACTGGGCCTGATCGATTCCACTGAACGAATGAAGAGAACACCTTACTTTCTGCTGAAAGACGAGATTTTGGAAAATTATTCTTCTAAATCTAGAACTTATAACAAATATCGCATTTTGCTCTCCTAATTTCCAAATCAATTATCTACTATTTTAACATTTGTTCATGAAGTGAAATGTACTCAAAACTTCATTGTTATTGTCGTAGTAAGATCATTCTTGTTGGAAACTGTATGATAAATTACTGAGGTTCATTTACTATGCACCTTTCTTGACAATCAAAATGTATGAGAATTCATTCACTATGAGGCTGTAATGAATATTCATATTGTAGGCTGTAATGAATGAACTTTGTACACTTGTATGAAGTTATAATGATATGATTCACTGTTAATTCAGGTGCCATATCAAGATGAACTGTAATAAGAGTTTGAAAAAATTGCTGATGCTTGATAAAATATTGTTCACTTTGATATCAAGTGAGAAAGATAGGAAAATATCGTTATATTCACTACTTACAGAAAATATTATTCTGAGATAAAAAAATGTTGTCAATGACTCGGAAGATGTTAAATGACATCTGGTCAACTGACCTATTCTTTTCATGGAGCCAAGGACTCCATTTATAATCAATAGAAATCCAATATCATGTTACCAAACTATTGAAGAAGAAATATAAAAATTCTTACAAAATATTTGCGGCGAGCTTCCTTGCACCACCGATGTGCTTGCTTGATGATAGACATTGTCAAAAGAATGGACAATCCCCTGATATTTCTACAGATTAATGATTCAGGTGATAAAAATCATCCAAATTTACTTCCTAGATAATAGATTTTTCTTAAAAATGTATATATAAATAATACATTTTTAAGAAAAATCTATTATCTAGGAAGTAAATTTGGATGATTTTCATTAACTCAATGTCAGTGTTTATCTGTATTTCTAAAGAGAGCTATGAACTCCTCCAGATGTCATGTAGAGAATACCCCGACAATCATGTAAATGTTACTTTTTCTACTGTTTTGAATAATTCAATAAACGTCGTTATTCCTCATTTATGAACTTTGTAGTTTCTTTTCCAACCATCAGGATGGAGGCTCTCAGAACACCGTTTTCTGAAAGAAATTATACATAAAAACCGAAAGGTAGAATGAATTAAGGAATCTAATGAGACTATAGTTTGAAACTGTAGTTCCAAGAAATAAACTTAATTATTTGAAGGTATTTGAGCTCTTCTCCTTTATTATTTTATATTCCAGTCCATGTATTTAGAATTCAATCTGAGGAAAGAGAGGACTCTTTCGAGTATTCATTTCTAATTAACAGATATCAGCACTGAAACATAAGACGATTTCGAATGTAATTCTCAAACACGAATCAGTAATAAACATAAACCCATTCTGGGAAAGCTATCATTGTTCTGAATGCTATCGGGAGAGAGAGTCGGGCTCGCTCAGAACAAAAGAGGAAAATGTAAAGGGAAATTGTAGTATTATTATCACAGGAAAAAAGCGGGCCGTTACATATCACGGAAAACCTCTCATCCTCTGAAATAATTGCCGCCATTTTCTGCAACTTCCTCAGACAAGAATGCCGATGAGTTATTGTCCCTGGAGGCCCATGTGGCAAACAACGTGCTCACGTTCTGACCATTCATCACTGCACCTTTATAGGCTAATATGAATTGAATGTCAGTTGGATTTGAAAAATATCACCCACCACTGTCTTTATAATGATAAGAATATTATATCTTTTTCCACCTTCCTCGATTATGACACTAGAAGTTGCTTTTTATGATTCTCTCATGATAGGGATGATTATGTTCATTACCATTATTGTTATTCCCATGATGATATTCTCACATTGTGCATTTCTTTAAACACTAGAATCTCTGGTTTATATTGTGAAATTTTCAACACTAGAATCCTCGGTCATCAAATTTCGTGTCAATAAAAACTCATGGATCTTAATAACTCAAACAACCGATCTTTTTTGAATACTCAGGAACAAGTTTGTAGCGAGCTTCCCTTTTTCCATGTTGGTTAGTTCATTCATTCTAAGGGAATGATCAACAATGAACTGAATACGGAGAATAATTATGATAATTTTCTCAATCATAACCATGTTGAAATTCTTTCCTGAATGTTGTTTTGGTCTGGTTTTTTCATGTGGTGGAGGGGGTGGGAGATCGTATGGAGGGCTATTGAGCATTTCTAATGTTCTACGGTAAAAATGAAAATTTCTATAAAATTTTCATTGAAGATTTGTAAGATATTCTCTTGTTGAGCCAACTGTAATATTCAGGTAGATTTAGGTAAGACTTAGTAGGTATTTACTAATATAGTTTATGATAAGGTATTACTATAATGATTTACAACAAGATTTAGTAGGTGCTGCATTTTTCAGTGCAGTACGGTAGATTGAGCAGATGAGTAAAACGCCTAATCTCATGATCTTTGATTTTCCGATCTCCGACATTTCAAATCAACGTTGTTCATTCACAGTTTATTGGACTAGGTCTTGCAACGTAACATGGGCTTGAATTCGAATGGTAGCCTTTTGTAGGAGTTCTGGAAGGAAGTAGAACCAATTTAATTCCAAACGGATTACTTGCATTTGATTGCATGTTGAATATGGAAGAGGTTTGATCTCTCTCTTGTGAAATCCTACCTTTCCGGTCCCAGATACTTCCGGTCAGACTGATGAATGGGGTTGGAAAATAAGGGGCACAGACATGAACAAGCTTACCTTCAAGTCCATTAGCAATGGGGATTGAAATACAATTGAAAATTCAATCCTGGCTGATTTCTTCATGTTGATTTCCATCTTCTACATCAAATCAGATTCATTGATTTTCAAAACTATATTTACATTTCTCTCTAGATAATACATGATGAAAATTATGATTATAATTGTGATGGTACTCTAATAAAATTGATTAGCATTAAGATGTTGATTTCTATACAGTTCATGTTACTATGAATACAAGAATAGGTTTGTTTCTCAGTCAAAAATGATGGGTAACAAAGTACTACACAATATGCATTATTCATCACCATAATCTTCCACTATATTCATGACTAAATCCAACAAAATATTCAAATTTGAAATAATACAGGGTCATCCGGGGTATCGGATGTTTTTAAAACAGTCATGAAAAATTTAAGATTTGCTTTAAAAAAGTTCTATTCTATTGGTACAGAAATACTTGTTAAATCTTTTACATTCTACATTTAGGCTTTTTTTACTTACTCACGAACGACAAATTTTGTCCGACAAGTGATACCTATTTTGGGCAATACATTTTTGCATCCTTTGACGGTAACAAACTGGACTCAACTCTTTGCAGCATGTCTACATCAATCTGGCTGATGTTATGACGGATTGCGATATTTAGTTTCATAATGTTCTATTCCAGCAGGATGGGGCTACAGGGCACACAGCGAGGGTAACGATGGCTGTTCTCCGTAACTTGTTTTCGGGACGGATCTTTTACATATTCAGCGATCCCCCCGGTCCCCCGACTTGAGTAGTTGTGATTTTTTACAAGAATAAACCACGTACATCGGAGGAATAAAACATCAATCCGTCATCACATCACCCAGCTTGATTTAGACAACTAGACATGCTGCAAAGAGTTGAGGCCAGTTACTGTCAAAGGCTACAGGCTACAGGCTAAACTGTCAAAGGATGCAACAATGTATTGCGTAAAATGAACATCACTTGCCGGACATATTTTTTCGTTCGTGAGTGAGTAAAAGATGCTATGATTCAACAAGTATCTCTGTACCAATAAATAAATAATTAAAAACCTTTAAAGGATCTGAAAAAGTTGAATAATTAAATAAAACCTCTTTAAAACAAATATAACAATTTTTATGATAGCTTTAAACCATCTGAATCCCGTGAATGACCCTCTACCCTGAATATGATGATTAATATGAAATTAAATAATAATTATTAAACTAAATAATTACTTTGAATTCAAATTTCTATATGTTTTTGGTGAGGTCTTTCAATTTGGTGCTTTACCAAATTAACTCTTATGATATTTTGAAACCCATCAAACTAGATTGTATTGTTTCATCATACTTTCCAATCTGTTCTACTTTGAATTATCATATTCATCCAACCTAAAACGTATAGGGGATGATTTCCACGGTCTGAAAAATATAATATCTACAGACGTTACTCTACTAAAGCGTTCCATCCTCGCTTTTACTAATGGATTAAAATTATTGATGTTTTTTCTTTCGCTATAGAGTTGTCACACCATTCCTGTTCAGGCATGAAGGAGTGATTTATTCTATTAATATTTTCACGTTTGATGAGAAAAGCTTTATAACTTGATAAACTGCTACTGCTATCTTGTATACTCTGTTTTTCATGATTGATGTGTGTGATTTCATGACGATTACTATCGTACAACACAGTTATCGTTAGCATCTCGGTTGTAAGCTACTCGGCTTCTATGAATTAAACCATAGGTTGCATCACTTATTGGAAATGTTTTCTTGAATATCACTCATTCTGATTAATATTATTTATCTCTTAATCTAAGACAATAATCTAATTGATTACCTTTTTGGCTAGGCTAATCAAAGATCGGATTGTATGTTGGAATAGAAGAAACCCTTGAAAAACACGAAAATAGCTGTTGTGTAGTAGAGCTAAGGAAAATTATATTTCTCTCTCTCTCACTTATTTCTGCTTAAAGGCCTAGTATCACATTTTTCCACGACTATCTACATACCAACTAGCAAGTTTGTTGGTTATCACATGTCTGAGGATAAGGTGAAACAGTGAATACAAACATACTTCGTGTATTCGAAAATACATTTTCAAAATTATTCTTCTCAAGTTACTCTTTATTACCTTGAACTGTGTTCACATTTGTTTCAAATTATTTATTTTATCAATTTTATTTTGAATTCGATATCGAATTCCATTTCAAAAAAAAAAATTATTCGATTTTCTTAGAGAATAGGAAAATTTGTTTACAATGATGATAGAGTTGATTCTGCCTCAACTTTAAGGCAAGTTGGCAATAAAGACTAGTCTCTAGAAAGCTTGAATATTCCAATACTGAATTGGAATACTGAATATTGGAATATTGAATCAATTGATTTTATTCCAATATTGGTTTTCCTTGGCTGATAATAAGTTATTTTAGATTGAAGCCCTAATCTTCTCAGTACTTCGGGCTTTGAAAAAATATCACTATATTAAATAATATCACTAAATTTAACTCTGGGAAAAGCGGCAGTTATAAGGCAATCACACTGCAATATTCCAGCAGAATGTATGGGGAATATTCGGAAGTTTCCAAATACCGATAGGGTCGTTCCAGCGATGCAGAAAAATGACACTTTGTAACAATGTAAACTTTGCTTGGATTTATCATCATCTGTTCGTGTTGTTCAATCGATGATTTGTCGAGGATTTTGCAATCTATTCTGCCACATGTACGGCAGCAAGTTTGTCGTCCTATCGAGATGTGAGGCGGGCAGAATGCGGTCAACGGATTGCTTGCTGCGCTGCGCTGCGCCGCGCTGCGTTCTCCCCGTCCATCCGGCTGGAAACCGCACGTACTCTTGGCCTCTTTTTCATCCATCCGTGAAACTTATATTGGAGTTTTATTGAAACGTCGGGAAAGAAATAAGAAGGAAAACAAAAGAAAACTGCTCGAAGCGACGGCATTCAACGGCAACACAACTGCTCTCTTCGCAAAACCCATCTTTTCTTTGCTCCCAAGCTATTTTCATTTGATTAAAGTTTTCCGTCCACCGCTCGAAATTAATTTTCTGTAAAATCCAGAACTCATATTTCTTCAACAGGTTGTCTCTGTTCCAACGTCGAATCAGAATTTTCAGATTTACAACTGATTAATAGTAGCTGTATTCTACAAAGAGAATAGAATTGGCTTACTAGTATCTGTACGAAGAACCAGAGGAAATCAGAGAAGGAATCCCGAACAGGGCTTTATGAACACCTTTGTAGGACCTTCACATCCATCAATAAAGGCCTACATGTATGAGAACGTTTTTGTTTTAAGTTTATTGTGATAACATTTCGAAAGACAGAAATCTTGAGAGTAACGAAATACTTGAGGTTAGAATGTAACCAACAAGTTGCCTATGCCAGAGTTAATCTTCATAATTTCAAGCTTTCGAAGCAATACCAAGAGTAAAGAGACTATTTTTGATGTTAGAAAAATGAGAATTAATGTTGGTCCTCTTTAAAAAAAGGTATACGAATGAGTGAATAGTTTGCTTGTAAGCCCATATCTGAGTTCAAAATATTAGCAAAAGTATGGCGGTGGAAATCTGATAACACAGTCTCTGTAAGATCAAAGAAGCTTCAAGAGTAAAACGTGTGCCAGTCCTGTCTTCATTTATCAAGATATATTTGACATATTAGTATTAGTATAACAGTAGTGCAATATAAAAACTTAAACTTTGTAATCGTAATGAACTCTTAGTAATTAACAGTGAAATAATAATCGTGCAGTGACATTGGAATGATAATTGGAGTGCTGCAAGAACCATAATTTTTTAGATATGGTCAGTAATAACATTCAATCAGCACCACCAGAGAATGATTATTTTAAGTACATAATAGAACAGAATCGTTGAACTATGTGGTAAGAGATTGGATTGATGATGTTTATATTGGTATTTCAATTTAATCCATTATACATCATTCTATATTCTATTACATTGGTTATTTCGATAACGAGATTCGAAATGCTCGTAATCGACCTTTTTTCAAATTTGCTTTCAATTAATTTTGTGAAGTAATTATCGACTACTTTTTGACCTCCATAGATTTATAATAATTCAATCACATCAGTTTCTGAGGTTTAATCAAGAAAACTCATTTCATACAGTCAACAATATTGACAGAAAATTGTAAATTCGAATTTCCACATAATGGTGCGAAGTCTTGACGAGACTTATACAGAGTGGCGCAAAAAAAAAGGATTGATTTGAGTAGGATAGTATCAGTGGACTAGAGCTGTCTGTGACCGCAGAGCGACACCATTTTGTAGGTTGAAGTATCCAGTTTAGTATCAATGGCGCAATTGACCTTGCAAAATCGCGTATTTGCTGTAGAACAATATTTCCAATAGAATGAATAATCTGCAATCGTCGTTCAACGGAGCTTCAGCAGAAAGTTTCAAGTCGAGCTTATCGGCATAAGACTCTTCTTTACTTGAAATTCAAGTTCACTATCGTGAACATCGTTACATTGGAGATTTGAATACTGTAATACATGAATGAATTGCTGCTATATCAAAAGTTAGCTTTATCAAAGGCGCCATCTTTCGTATGTAATTTTTAATATATACTCAAGTGTTTTGGAGTTTTTCATACAAATTCTCAAATTTGGTTATTTACTTAGTATTTTGGTGTTAGGAAGATAAATGTATGATTCAAATAAACTTTCTTATAACACTTTGAAAAACATCAGTTCTTTATGCGCCACAATGTATTCAGACAGGTATATCCTACAGGTATATCCTATATCGATAGCCGTAGGTCGAGCGGTATCCGTCGAAAGGGTGGGGGTGTGTATCTTTCGTGTCCGTAGGTAGTAGGTAGTGGCAAGACCTTCTCCATTCCACAGACCTTAATCTAAAAAAATATGGCAGCGGTTCTCTTCCAATTCAACCAATTACATTCCGTAGCTTGTAAACATGAACATAAACTTGTGATTTTGTTTACAAAGCTACAGTACGTAATTGGTTGAATTAGGCTAGGAGGCGCCGCCATATTATTTCTATATTAAGGTCTGTGAAATGGAGAAGGTCTTGGTAGTGGTGTCTTAACTTTTCTCCACCCCACAGTAACCTTCTTGATCTTCCATATACATAGATTTGACATTAAAATGATAGAATGTATTTAATTGAACAGTAAATGAACATATGAAATTGATTTATTCATTGGAATAAAAAGCAATTCAATGCTGAGGTTCACAATTTAATCTTGTTCTCTGTAGCCTAGTTGTTAAGATGAAGGTCACCATCTAATGGAATAATATGTTTATTAATAATGTTACTACAATTAAGAAAATTCCACCATGATGTGAACTTGATAATTTCGATTGTTGTGGATCCATCCTTTTCTCATTTGATCAAATTATAAACACTAAATTCACTTAGAAAGTAAGATACTCACAAATTATGTGTTGATGCAGCACAGCACCGCGAAATGTGCATCAACACATAATTTGTGAGTATCTTACTTTCTAAGTGAATTTAGTGTTTATAACTTAATAATTTATTCAAGATCTCATATTTTTCGTCAATAAAATTCATGATAAAATAATGAAATTGTATTAAAATTACAATGAGAAGGTTAGCATGAAATCATGAGAGTTCTATATTGGAATTGAGATAGAGAGTCAAGTAAGTAATTTTCCTTTCCTTTTCCTTCATGTGAGATAACATCAAACCTCTATCGATAGGGAAGGTTCCGATAAGGCTCGTGTATCTAGTCAATTCAAGTGATATAGTACAAGAATGATATCTGAAAGTAGTCTTCTATTCAGAGGAGTGAAGTGAGAAAAGACGTAGACAAGAATGAAAAAGAAGCGATGGAATGAAATCTCCAACGTTCGAAAGAGGAATTCTCGTAAAAAGCGACATTTAGATTGCAAATAAATTTTCCCCACACGAAGGAGCAGAGAAGAAGAGCTCGGAGAATAATGCTGAAGCAAATCCAGTAGTGGCTTACCAGGCTGTCAGAATGGCACACTGAGCAGATCCCAGCTAGAAATTTCCGGCCTGAATTTTATTCCTCCGTAGCTATCATTGAATACCAATGATCTGATAGATCTTGAAGAGAATAATGGATCCTCAGTTCAAGACATCGGAATAACGTTCTGTGATGATCATCCTTGGCTTCAAGAATGAATATCATTGAGTTTGAAATAAATTTGCTCTGGGAACGACACTTGTTTTAGTAACAGGTTAAGCTATTCTTAATAAAATAGATGAAATTTCCCATTCTCTTTCACACAATGTATTCTGATTTCCGTGTTATATATTCAACTCTGTTTCTTCAATATATTCCTTTAAATTCTCTCTGATATTTAATTGATAATTATTATAGAATCTTTCAGTTTGGTCAAGTATCAATATAATTATATTAAAATATTCTGATTCTTCTTATTTCAAATTCAGATCAAATAGTTCAGAGGATATACAGTAGCAATGATTCAGCATGTAAAACATTGAGTCATTGAGTTACACTGAAACGGGAAGGAGAATGTTGAAAATGTAATTTTTCTTAATCTATCTCTCAGAAAAATTCGAGTTTAGTTTCTCGGAGCGCAGGATAACTGCCTGTTAAGTTTTCGATGTCAATACATACTTATACTGTAGTACTTGACTGGACAAGTAAATAACCTGCTATTGACAATGTACACCTGGTAACAGGTGTTTGTTTTTGGAGGCTGCTCCGGGGTCCTTTGTACAAATATGGCCGTCACTAGTTACCCAACATATAACAGTATCAACATCTCGTTTCGGTGACTGTGCTCCGACCAAGAATTATGTTTATTCAGGTTTGCATATTCAGCTACTGTTTCATGACGCGTGAATGTACAACAGATTTGGAACGGAGTTCTGCTTGTGGAATGTTGAGCAACTCAAAAGATATAGTTAAGGAATATAGAGTTCCTTTTAATGTTTTTCCAATGGGTTTAATGCGTTCAACAAATCTTATTCGAAGGATTAAATATTTGACACTATTTGTCAAATTAATAGTAGACAAAAATTATTCTCGAGTTCCAATAATCCACTTGTTGAAAGAATTATTCAAATTCAGTCAAGATACTTGCTCGGTTGCACCAAGCTTGATTATACAGTAAAACCTCGATAATTCGGCCGGTAGGCCGGATTTACGTAAAAGCCGGACCATCGAGACCATTAAAAATCTACAATAATAAATTTTGTGACCCCTTACACCCCTCATATACATCACGTCGGGCGGTCGTCGTCGGTCGCTGTGTATAAAAGCTTAATATAATGTACTGTAATTTAATTAGATTATGGCGTCGCAAAACGACCAGCGGTGAACAGTAATTATTGTCATCCTGTGTGCTGTGCAACACTATTCTATTTTGTACTGTTTTCATTGACTGTAGATATAGATATAGAATTCAAATGTGTGTAAAATTGTATCTATTATTTTTTATCAGCTATTATCTAAAAAAATACAACTTTTAGAATCGGGCGGGATTACTCGAGGGCCGAATTATCGAGGTTTTACTGTAAATTTAAATATAATCTCAAATAATTGAAGATATTATATTATTTTTGAATGAATATCTAGGTATTTGCAGAGGCAACAAGAAAGATTAAGGATGAATATCTCAAGGACGATGGGAAGAAACACAAATCATGGATGACTGATGAGATTTTATCACTCATGGAGGAAAGGAGAAAACAAAAGAACAATCCTTCAAATTACAAGAGCTTGAAGAGGGTTATCCAAAGAAAAATAAGAGAGGCAAAGGAGAAGGAGTTGGAGGAGAAATGCCAAGAGATTGAGTTCTTCCAGAACAAATTTGATGAGGTCAATGTACATAGAAGAGTGAGAGAAGTGACAGGAAGAGGAAGGCTGAAAAGGACAACAGTTACTGTTGGAAGACTTGTGGGTGATGCAGGAGATCTGATAGTTGATAGAGAGGACATTAAGGAGGCTTGGAAAAGGTATGTAGAACAGCTATTCTTTGATGAAAGAGGAGAGCCACCTGCAATGCAAATGCAGGATATGTCTGGTCCTAGTATCATGGTGGATGAAGTCAAGACTGCTATTGGCGCCATGAGAGAAGGAAAGACTCCGGGACCGGATGGGGTGCATTCATAGTTTTTTAAACTTCTAGATGATGGATCAATCAAATTTTTGACTAATATATTCAATCAAATATACAATTCTGGAAGCATCCCAAATGAATGGCTGATCTCATAATTTATAATATTGCCAAAGAAACAGGGAGCCAAAACGTGTGGTGATTATAGAACCATCAGCCTCATGAGTCACATGTTGAAGCTTTTTCTTAAAATAATTATTCATCGGAGAATCTACAAGCTCTGTGAAGAAAGAGTCGCGAACACACAGTTTGGTTTCATGAAGGGAGTAGGTACAAGAGATGCCTTGTTTTGTTTACAGGTGTTGTTCCAGCGCTGTAGAGACATGAACTGTGATGTTTTTGCATGTTTTATAGACTACAAGAAGGCATTTGATAGGGTTCAGCATGTGAAAATGATGGAGATTTTGAGGAACACAGGAATGGATGGGAAAGATCTCTAAATCATCCAAAATCTGTATTGGAATCAGTCCTCTACTATAAGGATCAGTGCTGAAGAGCAAACTAATGCGGTTGACATTCTTAGAGGCGTTAAGCAGGGCTGCATCCTTTCGCCATTGATATTTAATCGTTATTCAGAGGAAATATTCAGGGAGGCCCTTGAGAATACTGAAATGGGAGTCCTGTTGAATGGAGAACGCTTGAACAACATACGAT
The DNA here is from genome assembly GCA_017141395.1 of Laodelphax striatellus. Lineage (NCBI taxonomy): Eukaryota > Metazoa > Arthropoda > Insecta > Hemiptera > Delphacidae > Laodelphax > Laodelphax striatellus. The sequence continues at coordinate 25,315,558 of CM029531.1, forward strand.
ATGCCGATGATACTGTAATATTTGCTGACAGCAAGAACAGCCTGCAGGAGCTTGTGAACAAGATAGGAAGCGTCAGTGAACAATATGGCTTGGAAATCAATGTGAGTAAAACTAAGTTCATGGTGATCAGCAAGGAAACAGTGGGAGGATGTGACTTAATGCGCAACACCAAACCAATAGAGAGGGTCTCACAGTTCACTTATCTGGGAACCTTGATCAATGAGAAATGGGATCATTCTCAGGAGGTAAGATGCAGAATAGAAAAAGCAAGGGCTGCATTCAATCAGATGGCAAAACTGTTCAAGAGTCACAACCTCAATATGTGCATAAAAGTCAAACTTCTCCACTGCTACATATTCTCAATACTCTTCTATGGGATGGAGTCATGGACATTGACCACGGCAACCGAAAAACGACTTGAGGCCTTTGAGATGTGGTTGTATAGGAGAGTGTTGAGAATTTCATGGATGGACAGAGTGACCAATGAAGCTGTATTGGAGCGAATGAATAAGGATTTGGAAGTGATGAACACCATCAAGAGCAGGAAGCTCGCATATTTCGGCCATATCATGAGGAATGAAGAAAAATACGGCCTGCTGAAAGCAGTTCTCCAAGGAAAGATCTATGGCAGAAGAGGACCAGGAAGAAGAAGAGTATCATGGCTGAAAACCTGCGTACCTGGTTCTCCAGGACCAGAACAGAACTTTTCAGTGTAGCTGTAGATTGGGTGGCCATGGTCAGACTGATCGCCAATATTCGGAACGAATAGGCACTAGGAGGAGAAGAAGAATCTAGGTATATTCTATCCAGGACTAGCACAATGGAAAAACGGTCAGCTGTGACCTGCTGATTCAAAGTAGTTGATCCCAGTTGATGCAATCCAGTGCAACTGAAGAATCCAGAGATAAAACCTCTCACTCCTTAACTCCTTTAAACTCTAGAACCGTGATCGAGACCCATGTATCGAACTTTTGCAAATTTGGAAATTAATCTCAAATTTCGATATCCTTCAGATCGTCAAAAGACTTGACTCAGGCAAGTTGGTGGGAGATACAGATATGATTTCAACGTTCACTTTCCAATGAAGGACAATTTGAAATCCTATGTGACAGCAGTATCCACCAAGGTTACCCCAAAGAAAGTGGGAGTAAATGGATTCAGAACAAAGCACAGGGACATAACAAATTTGTATTGTTCTTTGATTAATTATTATTTAGGTATATTGTGCATTCCTCATTCACCTGCAAGATCATTAGTCTTGCGTTTCACAATGAAACAAACCAACGATCGACCTTTCTCTTCCTCCTCCATTGAGCTACAATCACCCTTATTACTCACTCCATGTCGCTTCAAACCCCGAACTTTTTCATCAACTTAATCTCACCCTATTCCTGAACTTAAACTTCGTGATCCAGAGTGGTAATTAAGTAAAATTTTCCATACTCATTTGATATTCGAATTAATATAGTACAATTCTGTATAATTATGATTACATATTCCTGAATTACTGATTAGAGGCTATTATTATCCTTCTACATTGAACCATTCATTCGACTCGAATCGGCGCCCAAAGAATTTCCTTCTGGGAGGGTTTTTGGGTCTGGTGACCGGCCGGTGGGGGGGGGGTTGTTTGAGTTGCATATGAGAATTATATCCTTGCATTTTTCGGCTCTGCGGAGTTTTATCCCCAAAACCCCCCTCGGTGCGTAACTGGTTTACTGTATACTCCAACTTTCCTGTATAACTAATAGATTGGATTGCAATCAGTGACATGTTTATGAGTGACCGTCAAAAAATTGACTGTGCTATTTACTTAAGTAGCGTCACTAAGCTTTTCACGCCAGAAGCTCAAACCTATATGTCCGGGGAGTCTTCAAATATTTATTTTGTGAATATTGTTATATTGAATATTTTATAGTGAAGTATCATTTAACTTAACTATCATAAAAAACTCTGCAATGTAGTAAGTTATTTTTGAGAATATTATTTGTAATGTCTTTGATTTTATGAATAAACTCCTCTGGATGTGTTTCCAATCATAGTGGAATATGATTGCATAGATCTGGATAACATAGAATAAGTAGGTATAGTATATGTAGGTGTAGTGAAAGTATATGAATAAAATAGAACATTTGGACATGAGGTTAGTATTATTAGGCCACGTGACACAACCTTCCCGAGTTAGCTTGATCTGACTTATTAATGCTACCTGAGGTGGGTAGTGATGGGGTTGCGAGGGTGAATTATTATAGTACACAGTGATTGGTGATACTGGAACTGGTGTACTGATGGCAGCGTGTGGGGAATAGTCAGTAGAGTGACGGCCATCTCTCAAATCGCTCCACTACTGAGGCCTATTTCCAGAGTCAACCACCCTGTTTTACGTCATTCAGTAACCCCCACTAATCCTTCCCCTATTACTTGCCCCCTTTTCAACAAACCTCCTCCCACCCTCATGCACTCAACGACGCGATCGTTTATAATTCAACAAGCAAATTGATACTGCGGCCGACTCGACAAACTTACACCAATTTCTGCCGCTTGAGCTCTCTCTTCGCCATTTTTCATTTCTACTGTTGACTCTCAAGCACACGAATCGACCGCTCACTTCTACATTGGTATATGGTAATGATTCGCAGAATTCATGATCTGCTAACGGTGGTAGGCCTGTGTGCTCTCTTCTCGTACATGTGAACTTCCACTATTCCAGGCTCTGGTGAACGATGAAAATCGTTCTCAAGTTCTTCATAAATATGATATTCGTCGATAACTCGGGTTCTCCCGTACAAAGTCTGGTTCTATTTTAAATTTGAATCATATAATTCGATCTTCTTGAACAATAATTGTTCAATATTCGTTTATATTATTGGACAGAGCAGCTGAGGTTGTTCAGTATTCATTCTATATTGATATCAGATGGAAAATTTTTCACGTTTTATCATCCCTAATTCCCGGTTTCCACTTCCTGGTCCATTACCTACTTGAAAATTTTTGAAAAGTTCAAAACATTTGAAAATATTTTAGGTTTTATATAGAAATAGTTCGAAAAAAAGTTGAAAAGATTCGTGGTTTTATGCATATTATGGAGACTCAACTTAATTTGTATCATTCGTGAATTTTAAATGATCTTCTCCTACCCGTTCGAGTAAGTACAAAAAATGTACAGAACAGTCGACATTGAGCATACTTTAATGATAGATTCTCAATTTTCATTGTTTTGGCCTCGGTGTTCTCTTCTTATACACATGAATCTTCATTTCCGCCTGTTCTAATGGTAGATGAAAATTGTTCTCAATTTTCAAATTCCCTAATCTTGATGTGAATTTCCATCAACAAATTAAAATCTTTTATCAATTTTGTAACAAAAATACTTAAGAGACGTAAAATTAGATTTTATAAACAGATATTTCCGATAAAAGCTAGTTGAAGTTTCTTTAAACATATTTCTATCAGTTTTTGAATTGATTCTATTCATTCACAAACCCCTCTCCTTCCATTAATGCCGGGGATGGCAAAAGAGTGAAACTGCTGAATCAATTAAGAAACTGTTGGCTGGTGGATGGGCTGGAAGGGTAGGCAGGCTGGCCACACGCCAGCACTGCGTAATTAATTGCCAGTCGATAAGGGGATGTTATGGTGAGGGGTGTTACTAGAAAATGGAGAAGGGGGAGCCCAGGGGGTGAATGGAATACACTAATTGCACACAATTCGATTCTACTCGGCCGCAGCCAGATTCGCTACAAAAAGCACGCCGACCGTCTATGGTGCACTGACAACACGTGAACAATTTTAGCCAAGAATCGATAAAACTAGATAAATTTACTGTACTACTATGTGTGCTTGTGAGATACATACAACTCATAATTTTGTGATATGGCTCTGCACATTGATCGCTTAGCAAGTAGATGGTTAGCGATTCCACACAATCTGCATTGCTCAAACTAGCAAATTTGTGAATAAAATATCAAATACAAACACTCCAGTGACAGTTTTTGAACATTTTCTCTCTGATTTTTTAGAACTCAGAAGGACCCAAATTTAGTGACTTTCAGATCTATAATGACTGATTCCTGTGATTAAAATTCAGATTATCATACTGAATGTTGATTGAGATATAATGTATAGGGTTGAATTCATAAATATACGAGTAATCGATCATCATTTTATCAATCATTTCATTTTCATTTCATAAAAAGCACTCTACAAAATGGTCCCGCTAAACCTAAAAATATTTTACAGCAGGTGCCTATAACAAATAAAATAAATTCTTACTATGAATGAAAACAATAAAATAAAGAGAATAATCTATTATCTATAATCTATAATACTGTCATATATCATTGAACTTACGGATGTATAACAAAAAGTTATAATTACTGATCTATTTTCCATTGAACATTGTAATACTTCTTCTCTGTTCAACAAATGATTGAAAATTGATGATCGTCCATTGATATCATATTTCTGATATCAGGATAAAAATTCGAATATATGTTTATGATATTATATTGAAATATCTTCGATGATCGTCTATTCTATAAACTAATGGTTTATTGAGTGACTGTGATGTAACCTCAAAAAGGTACTGTGGACAGTACCGTTTAAGTTTTAAAATCGTTAGTTTTAATGGTAACATTATTTATTAGAGGTATATAGTTAATATAAATTGAAAAACGATACTGGAGAACAGAATCAAAATTAGACATAAAGACATGAATTGGAGATTAGAGGACATTATTGCCATTTTTGGCGATATCACAATTTAATGGAGATGATGGGGAAGATTTTTACAACTTTAGATAGTAATTCTTAGCTTTGTAAGCTTTTAATTCTTAGTTTTGAATTTTTAACATTCTTCGGAAATTGGAAGAAAAGTTTGTAAAAAAAGTAATGGAATTTTAAGAGAATAATATTTGTTGGTACGCAATCGAAAAAGAGAGGAAAGGGGTACGAGTGGGCCTCAATGTATTTTTCTGTGAATGAGAAAGCCACTTGTTGAACGGGTCGTTCCGTCATTGTTCCAATGCAATTAACGAGCTCCTCACTTATTTATTGGATCAATTTGAATCCAATGAGTGTTGAGAGGTAGAAATCGATTGGTGGACACAAACAGATTTCAACATTACGTTATTCCAACATGTATTATGTGGAATAGATTCAAATTAATATGCAATTCGATCACTTTATAGCCTACGTTGATAAACACAATACATTGATAATAGAATACTGCACTCAGTGCAATATTATTTTTTGCGTATGTTTGCACTATGTAGCCTATTCTACTACCTAAAAAGGTCAATGAAGCTGGCAAAATAAATAAGAATAATCGCTATCAAGGTAATATAATTTAATAAATAAATCTTCTTATCTCAGAAAAAGTGTTGATAATTGAAGCAAGTTTCTTAAGAGTGGGCAGTAGTAGTTAGCCATATTGGAAATGGTCCCATAAGATCAATGTAATCTTTTGAAACATGTAGCGCCGTTATTTTTGGACAGGAAATTAGAAGTGTTGAAAATTGAAGTGTCATTGGAAAAAGAATAAAATTCTTCAGGGGGTTGGCTATTTACTTTTTTAATTAGAAAATTACTGCAATAATTACAGCAAAAATAAACATTTTCAAGTTTGAACATTTTTGGAGGTTTTTGGAAGAAATATTTAAAATTTGAAAAAGCCATGCCCCTGTAACATTTAATAATAATTGAATATTCATCAAATAATTTTTTTCGAGAAGATCCGACGTAAACTGTAGACTTGATGTGATACAGAAAAATTAATGTTTCAGCTTAAAATTACATTGATCATATATGACATCAATCCAGCATGGCCGAATACTACCGCCCACTCTTAATGTTTTTTCATTTGGAAAAAGAGTTGATAATTCAGTTACAATCTTGAAATTGTATTACTTTGCTTAGTTTTCTCTGAAAGTGTTTATTCTGTAAGTTTTTAAATGTTGATGAGAAATTTGAAAATGTACTATTAAGAGACGCTTATTGATGAATGTTGATAGGACGTCATTTTTGTAGTCAATCCTCTCATTCACGGAAAAAATTCATCATTATTTGATGTCGAATAGCATGCAACAACTTCTTTGCAAAGAACAATAATTATTCTCTATTGATGGCTTATGAATAAGTCATTATTCATCTTCTATCTGCAGATAGAAGAATGAAATTGTATGTTTGGGAAGTGAGGAGGAATGATACAGTAATAGAGTTCAAAGGTGGGGAAAGATAAATAACAGTAGCAATTATAAACTATGAAAAAGATAGGGAGAACAAAGGCGAGAAAATTAGTCTACTCTTGTACATAAACGTGAATAACGTTTCCTTAGGAATCTTAAGAAGTGAGCTAATGAAGAGTTTCTCCAGGAGTATTAGCTATAAAAGCGCCCTTCGTTGAAAAGAAGAGGCACGTGGTGGGTGAACTAGCAAATGGGTGTTGAGCAGTGTCCAGCATTCCAAGTAAAAGAAAGGGGAAAACAAGAAGGAAGCCCTATCTCATGAAAAGAAGCCCTTTCAAGTTGACCTTTCGGGTGAAACTTGAAAAGACAGAGAGGATACAAGGAAGATTCAAATCAGCTGAGTAGAATGCCATGACCTGTAGGGGTGGGAGTGAGATTTCTCAACACTTTTCTCCATCAACACTCCCTCACTGTCCCTCACCATCAAAGGGACAACCTGCAGATGAGATCAGAGTGGTGTGTTTGGCCTACAGACGGACGGTTGACAAAGCAAGAATGTCCACCGCAATTTCCCTGGGTCCTTTGTTTTGTTGGATGGCAGCGGGAGGCCTGATCTCATGGACTACTCTGAATTAGAATTATTCAATTTTCGCTGAATTCTCAAGTTTGAATTCTCTTTTCAGTACATACTGTATTATCTAGGAAGAATAAAATCTTATTTACCATTTGGAGCGTCAATAAGTTCTTGATGAGATGAGGATCAGAAACTTCAACTGAAACATCTCTAAAGAGCTTGAACAGTGATCAATTTCAAGAGGTATTGTTTCCATCAATGATACAAACTACAATCAACGATATTTTAAAGTTGAATTCGCTGATGTTTGTTCATACATCAACAACATGGTTTCGAAATATCATTATGATACGGTACCATTGTCAGTTTTCTTTATCTATAGTTGATCTGACATACGAGCTTGCTCGTCTTATTGATTACATTATAATAGTTCTATGTCATATATCTATCATAAAAATATCTGTGTTGAAAAATACTCGTATTACAGTGTAATTTACCAACTTTTATAATAGTTGAACTATGATCATATATTTAGAAGGTGGAGAAGGAGGAAAAGGAGGAGAAGATGGAGAAGAAGGGGAAGGAGGAAAAGGACGAAAAGGAGGAGGAGAAGGAGGAGGAGGAGGAGGAGAAGGAGGAGAAGGAGGAGAAGGAGGAGAAGAAGGAGGAGAAGGAGAAGAAGAAGGAGGAGAAGGAGGAGAAGGAGGAGAAGGAGGAGAAGGATGAGAAGGAGAGAAGGAGGAGAAGGGGGAGAAGGAGGAGAAGGGAAGAAGGAAGAGGAGTAGTGGATCGAGAAGGAATAGGAGAAGGCAGTGGAGGGGAAAATAATAGAATGATCTGTGTTCTATTGTGTGTTTGAAATAAGCGAATTTCGGGATGAAAATTGCCAAGGTAAATTTCAGTAGGAGTTGAACCATGTTGTCGGAACAGCGGCGCTTGAAAGAAGATTTACTTTTCGAGTCAGAATGCTATTTGTACTTTTGTTTTCAGCAGTGTGTGCCGATTCGTTTGAACAATAATGGAGCCTGTTTAAAACCAGAACTCTACTGAGCTTGTTGAGATTTCATTACAACAGTCGAATAAACGAAGAACATAGCCAGAGATGCAGACTGCTTTTCAGCAACGGAGAGCGGCAGTGAGCTAAATGACCTGCCCAGGAGGGGAAAGGGAGGGGGCAAACCTCCCTTCGCAAAGAGCAGCAGCAGCAATTAGTTCAACGCTGTTTAAGGGCGTCATATCAAGCTATTCCGGCTAATTAAATTCCAGTTCTGCGGCAGATCTCGCCTCCTGAAAAAGTGTTTTTGAATTCCCTCCCAAAACGTTTTCAAAACTCCATCACCACCGACATCAACTTTTCCAAATTCAATTCCAGCTTTAGTGTCTTATCAGATTTTGAATGCCACCCTTCCAAGAGTTAACCATCCACTGTGATCATTGTCACTCCCCATTGTAATCATTATTGCAATTCAAGAATTCATTCCACAAGATTACCTTGCTCCAACATTCATTCTAGCTCCTATTCCAAAGATAAACAAATTATAGTTGCGAAAGTGTACAATTCCACCCCTTTTTTGCACTACTCTCCCTCTCAGCCTATTGGTTTTGTTCATGTATGTATTTTTTTTTAATAATTTCATCTTTGTATTTGTTTCGTTTATAAATAGATTCTTTTACGATTCCTTTCCCTTAGTTCAAAGGACTCTTGATGATGTTATTCTTACAATTACAATAATTCTTACAATTTATTCCACATACAATGTCAAATATGGACACAGTCAACGTCTCTGAAACCCTCTCAGACTACTCTAGCTGGATATATCTCGTGCTATTCACTTGTCTATTTCAGTTTGCTGAGGCAATCATTGATATTATTTTCATAACCTGCTCTTCATTCAACTGATAATCTTTCAGCCTCCATTCATAATAATCTTCTCAGCCTTTAAAAATCCTGAATAATTACTTTCAATTTTCAAAAGAAGTTATAATTTGATTTTTTATTTTCATAATAAACCATTTTTATTTTCAAGTTTATTTTCTAGAACTAAAATTATCTGGCAGGTTTCTCATGAAAACCATATACAGCCTTTATAATATAGCCTAAATTCTTGTTAGATGGAGAATATTAATATTATTGTTGATTAATGAACCAAGTTTCAAGAGTATTTGATTTTAAGAAAGGAATCCTTGATTCAAATTTTTTAAATTATTCAATTGCTGGAGACAATGAAAAATGAAAATCTATAAGGCATAATTACGTCTGCATAAAGTATTATGCAAGCATGATTCATTGAAAATGAATGACATTAATTTCGTATTTATTTTACATTGGTTCTGAACCCAAATCAATTCTTATTACAACAAACTTTTATTTTTCAGTAGAAATTAATGGAGATGGAATTTGCCCTTCAGAGCAATATAACAGAGCTCATCTGTGTGGAGGAGTTGATCAGGGAAACAATCATATCAGTAACAGATAGTCTCAAATACATCTGTTTCTGATGTTTCATCTATATTACCACTTTCCTTCAACTGTACATTACATTATTCTTTCTACACTCTCTTCTTTTTCCAGTTGCCTATCTCGATTGCCTATCGCATTATCAGTTGCCATTATCAGCTCCCCTCACTTATCATAAACACTCTTCCACTTCGTAGTCCAAGTGTATCCAATTAAAATTAAAAAAAAAAATGGAGTCAGTAGTGGATTAATGATGTGAATTAATTTGAACTCCAACGATTGTCATAAATCACACGATATTCGTGAATTCATCATCTCGACAATAGTGACTGGAATTGGAATGCACATAGTTTGGCGCAGCAACAAATGTACGTGTAAGCCATAAATTGGTTTCGTTGGTAGAAGCCAGTGCAGTGAGTCGGACAATTGCGATCAGCATTTGATAATGTGGATGGCGACGGCGGGCGCTCGAGCGCTGCGATTATTTGCTTGGGTTTTTTCGAGTGTGCGTTGCGTTGCGAATGCGTGACTGAGCTCGACCAACTAGCGACTAGCGATGCCAGATACAAATAATACGAGTGAGTGTGAGAATCGATCGCGCCCGGCTCACATTCACATGTCGCCAACTCAGAGGTGCGCGCGCGCCTCCTAGTGTGTGGAGACTTGCTGGGCGGGAAATCGCACGACATTATTTTGATTGCCGAATCGATTCGCGGCTAAATTTGAATCGGCAGTTGCCTGTTGTTGTTGAAGAGCGTGCGTAAAGGTGCGATAGTAGTACAGTACTGTAGTTGAAGTCTCCTCATTTTAGTCCACCCTTAGTTCAAATTCGTTTACAGTAGGGTCCAAAATAATGAAATAAGTGTAAAGGTGCACGCTCCGGTGATAGAAGTAGTAGTTGAAGTCTGTAGTTGAAGTCTCCTCATTTTAGTCCACCCTTAGTTCTAATATTCGTTTACAGTAGGGTCCAAAATAATGAAACGAAGAAAGAAATTCGTTAAACAGTAATCTCCCGGTTATCAGAGTCCCGGTTAAACTAGCTTCGGGTTAACCGAATAAGAATATTTATTAGCCATTAAATACAAATAGTACAATAGGCTTCGTCATTAATTTTACAAGAATAGGATGAAAAATTTTTCATGTTGTCATGCCAGACATATTAGTACAGTTCATAAAATCATCTATGTCGTAAAATGCTTTTTCTTTTAGCCACTTGGAAATCACTGCCCTATATCTTGAGGCCGGTAACTGTTTGACTGTTACCGAACTTTCCGAGCCTCTCATTCAAAAATAACAAACATAAAATTAAGGTCTTAATTTTAGAAGAGGTTAGAAGAAGAGAAGAAGAGGTTAGAGAGAGAGAAGAGGTTATCTCAGAAGACAATCTAATACTTTATGTTTCTACTTGCTTACAGGTCTGTAATTGTGATTATTGTATGTTTTGCTTCCAATAAACCAGTTTTGTAACCTTTCATGGAGTTTTACGTTTTTTTACCATAACTGAAGTTTACCTTCGTATTATTCGAGTTTTCCCGTATCTGAGGTCGTCCCGATCCCAATTACCTCAGATAATCGGGAGTCTACTGTATCTTGAGTGCAATGTACATTTTTAAAGGACTCGAAATAATAATGTTATTACCGGGGAATTCGTTTTTCTGGGAACTCGTTATCAATTTTTCCTTGTTTTCTTCTTCTTCTTTTTCGTCTTCTCAAGTAGAGAGTTTTTGGGGCTCGTAAAATCAAGAAATTCCGTTGTAGAGTACATATGTACAAAACAATTTACAAGAGTACCCTTTACAAGAGTTGAATTTAAGAAAATTTTCCAAGTGAGAGTTCAAAAAGTGATAGTGGAAGTAAGAAAGTAAGTACGGTCAAAGTAGAAGGTCATAAAATATGTTGCTGAATTCCATTAACTGACATGCATATTATCATCATATTTCATCTAACATTTATATTTATTTATTTATCAACATTATATTATCTAACTATTCAAATTACATACATCTACCTGAGAAAGAAATATTTTGTCAAACCTACATCTTTACAAAATGTCAACAGTTGACAAAATAGGAAAAATATAATTATGATAATAAAAAATTCTAAAAATATTATCCGATTGCATAGTTTTCTCCTAAAAACTTTCAGGAAAATACGAGTACAATATTATTCTATAGGCCTACCAATCAAACTTATGATAACGATTTGATTTTGCATGTATAGCGTTGCCAGTACTTTTCAATCCGTTTTGTATCAATAAAATCAATAATTAATTATGAGTAAGTGCTATTTTAGCGTCCTGACCAAACATTTGATAAGCAATGACTCAGGCTCTTCATAATCAATTTACTTGAAATTTCAAGAAAGTTCCTAAGGTCTTCTCACTGGAAATTCTATAAGATCCTCAGAAACATGACTTCAAATTCATCATTCTCATAATTCCATGAATTATGAACATGAATATCATGATTATTGATCATGAAACGTCAATTCAACATCAATATTAAATTTGAGAATCTATATCGATTTTTAAATACGAGCGAAGGTTTCATCTGATAAGGTAAATATGTCTGATTAATAATTCGAATATCTTATCAACCGTTTGACATATCGATGTATGGTTTTCGCCATTCATTTTCTCTTGAAATTCTGTATCGAAATCATGTATAACATGACCACCTTCCCATTTGAAAAAATGAAGTTAGATTCAATATGGCGGATCGATGATGGCGGACCAGATTTTTGAAGTCACAGTAAAGTAGTATTTTCCATTCAAGTACGATCCGCAATGTCACCTACTGGCAAATTATTTTCGTGTAAGAAATATCAAGCCATTTCCATAACTTTCACCAACCCTGTATAGTGAGAAGCTATCCTTTTTTCGCCTCAGAAAGTTGAAGGGGTTGGTTAATAATGTTAATATTGTATTCGCCAACGAACTTGACCTGTATAAAGGTTCCAAGAGTATGTGTTTTTAATTTGAAGTTGATTGATATAGGCGTTCGAAATTTATTCTCGAACATACAAACATACAAACGGACAACGCCTTGAGCCTCGAGTCAAAAGGAAAACCTCTATACGCTCGTTCAATTAAAATCTTGACTATTTTAACCAATATTATTTTTTCAAACAATAATTCATCATCATGTAGGCCTAGTTTGTCCACAATAACCGCAAATTCCAAAATCATACTCGATGTATGGGACTCGAATGTGAGTGGTAAACTCTATCAATATTTGAGTAGTCGCCTTGGTTCCAATGGGACATATGCAAAGAAACGTGGTATAAAAAGAAAGCATGCTTCTCACGTTTCATTCGCGAATACTTTTTAAACTTCAGACAGCTACCCACTACGAAATTGAAGAAACGGGGCCAGACGTTGTAAGAATTCGCTTATTGAAAATTGTTTCAGAGATGTTTTCGTAGCACTCCACTTTCTTTCTATGCCTTCTCTCTTCCAACTGGAGTTCGAAAAATGCAATTCAGCCAATCCAGCAGAAGGATCTGAGATGAATGAGCCGTATCACAAACTTTTCTTCTTAGCTCAGCCAACATTCAGAATAGGAATTAGGTGGTCTATGCATGGTGAAATATTTCCTTTAAAATTGTGGATAAAACTAAACCCATTCGCTTTATTCGGTTCTCACTCTCTCGAGTAAAGGATAAGTAAATATCTTGGGAATAAAAATAGGTATAATAATATCTTGGGAGTGAGACAGAATGATTCTATGAATGTCATAGTTTTACTTCAACGTCTTTGCTTTGAAAGTAGAGAGAAACCGCTTGACTGTATGGATATGAAAATTACTGAACAATCACTCTTTCAAATTACAGAAATTACAGAACAGAGTTTTCCTTTTATATCTCGATCATTTATTGATATGATGGATTTATTGTTAGAAGTACACCTACACCGAAGTGTGATATATTCTAAGTGAATGAAGAATTTTCATACACTTGTACTCTATCTATTCAACCCTAGAGCAGCTTCCATCAATCATCCACTTTGATGATATTCATTCACCATTCAAATCTTCAATATTTTAGGGATTTTCAATGGAAGATCAACTCACCCTACTAAAAAAGATCAACCTTTTTTGTTGTTTCTGTGTATTTCATTTTTTCAGTCTCAATAAGAAAATATACGTTTTGTTGTGTGCATTCTAAGGTTACTGCAAATCAACTCCAGCAATCAGTGTATATAATTTTTGCTATGATCATCCACATCCTACCAATTATTTATATATTCCATTCCAGTTTCTAATTTTATATTTTGTTTCGGCTATGAGTAACTTACTCTACTCTATTAAAACTACAGTCAAGAATTGACGAGACGAGAAGGATATCCTTGATGTGCTATTCCAAAAATTGACAATTTATAAAATATATCTTGGATATATCATAGATGTATCTAGGACGTCGCCGTTTCAGGTAAATATATGAAGATCTCAACTCCACATATCAGATAATTCTCTAGTTTACGCTTTGATATAATTTTATGAAATTGATACAATATCTGCCATTGTAATACAATATGTGCCATCGCTGTTTTGATCATCAGTTCCACTCTTCCAATCCGCGCGCTATTTATTGCACTATCATGTTGTTCATTGACTCATTTGTACTAAATCAAGAGCAATAGAAATAAGAAAATTAGATGGATTTGATGAAGAGATAGTTGAATTGCATCAAGGGCTTATCACCGGATAACTCATTTGTGAAATACTCACTGAAACTCATGAAAGATTTTGGATTGAATATTTCATCAAACAAAATGTTAATTAATACCTTGCAATTGATCAATTGAACAGCCACATCGCGGCAAACATACTTTTTCTCTCATGTCATTCTCGGTGATTATTAGTATAGTTGTGATTAATGATTATTCAGTAATGATAAGTTATAGTGATCTGTAATCTATAATCTATAAATAAAAATAATTCAATTTTGAAGATTTTTGGAACTGATTCGTGAAAATTCAGTGAAATTCAATGTTGGACTACATAATCTATATCTTTTCCACATTTCCCTTGACGGAAATTGATGATTCAAGCAGAACTCCGAAAGGGTCTTCTGCTAATAAAAGCCATAAGCATAATAATAATGATAAGTTATAGTGATTTGTTGGCAGTTTTCCTTGTGTTTTCAATGCGTTTTTGCAGAATTTTCAACAACGAATATACTAAGAACGTTCAAACCTTATACACAGCTTCAGCTAAGGTATAAGAAGAATTGAATCGAAGTATTTTTAAATCATCCTCAAATTACGCCTAATATTGACGTTTTCCAGTTATTCTTTGCGTTTTTGAGGCGTTTTTCATGTATTCAACATCATTTCATGTATTCATGATGTTGATGCTTTGCAATTAATTCTTTCAAATTTTTTTGAGTTTTTCTTTCATTTTTACTAGGGTGAGAAATAGGGTTTAATGAAGGGTTTGAAGGTCACTCTTAGCTCTCTATTGATTGAGCCAGTAAATCAAACATGTTCAAATATGAAATAGGCGGGCGAGCGGAGCGAGCCTGCAGGTCTTTTTCTTGGATGATTCTCCCAGGGGTCCAGGGAGTTTCCCAGCAGTGCCACCTGGCTATCCAGCTAAGGCGAGAAAAGCGAGCCTGCTGGCTAGTTCATCATATGGATGAAATTATTGCATATTATCAATTATCAATAATATGCTTCCTCTTATTTATTTTCTAAATTAATACGGTTATACCTGCACAATTATGTAAAAATTAGTTTTCACCTGAATCTTGTAAGCATCTGCTCTATCAATATATTGTTATACTAACTCTTACATGACATAGAAATAAATTATCATAAATAATTTTATTAAAATCATCTGAAACGCTTTTAATATTGGTTTGATACTTTCGTGGTAACGAACCAATACAACAGCTCTCATAGCTGACGAAAGTTCGATGATGGAATAATAATAATGATTGTTATTTTCCATGGTGTCTGTCTGTGAAGTTGAGTTATTCAGGGGTAACTCTTAGCTCTTACCTCCTCTTAGCTTGTCCATGTTGAGAAGAGAAATAGAATTTCAAGAGAATGGAGAAACACTGTTTACTTCTTGGGGAATGGAGAATTGAACAGAGATAGTGAATGCGAAAATATCGTAGTTCCACGCGACTATTCAAATTTGATATGTGCACGCACCCATTGAAGACATGTGTCAATAAGTTTTGCTTATTGTCTTCAATAAGTTGAGCTTTCATCAATGAACGAAGGAATCAGTGTATAATTACACTCTAATTACCCTCTCATTACCCACGCACAAGCCTAGAGCTTATGTGGGCATCACCCTCAAAAAAAACTCAAATTAATTTTCAAGCTCATGAGGAGACATAGTTTTTCTTTTTGAACTGAATTTTCCGATTTGGAAAGAGTAGTTCCCTGATCTTTTTTTTTAATCAACTATGTTCATCAGAAACATAGAATCTAAGACTTTGTTTGATTCAGATCTGGTATTATAATACTCTAGAGGAATTTTCTATGTGATTTTCTATAAATAAAGTTGAAGATATAATCCAAATATGTCCCTTCTTTTGAGTACCGGTAATTAGTTCTCCCTTCAAAAAGTGAAACATATATGTCGTACGTAGAGTGCATACATTATGCAGAGTGAATACACTTCCAAATTTTCCTATTAATGTTGCTAGTGGGCGAGCTAGCTACCTAGAAGCATTATTTGATATTTCACTACTTATAATAATTATTCTTCATCACAGTCTCATAATAATTGAGTAGCATTAGTACTATATTTAGGAACAGAGTTTCCAGAATTCATTGATTGTATCAAAACCATCCTAGAAACTGTATGTGAAGCAAACTGAACAAATTAAAATTGTTTCGAAGTTCTGTATCTTATTTTTGAAGTTCAGAAGTGATCTGGAGTCATATCAACTGGAAAATAAGAACTGATTTGATAAAAGATAGTCGAGCTCAGAATAGGATAAGAGGTTAGGTCCACCAAACAAATGGAGGTTGCATTTGAGGTTGCATACATACAGATCAAAGTGAATCTTTGTGGTGTTCGGTACTTACATTTTTTATTGGTTTCCGAGAGCACAGCTCCAATGAAGAAGATTAGGATGATTAGTAAGGTTGGCCGTAGCACGAGCGGGGGGCCGGGGCCCCGCGAATTCAACGACATTACAGTCAGTGAGTCCTATCTAGTGGGTCCACGAGTCACATTGCACTCAGGAATGGAGAAGCACACGAGTTATGGCCACAGTTCAGTCATTGCCGGGTTTGTTATGAAGTCCGCGTCTACAATCGGTCACTCTCAACCACTACAGCTACAAGTTTTTACTTGTCGATAACAGAGTAGACGGCCGGCAATGACTGGACCAGCATGCCATATCGATCACAACGACGCCAGAGACACCTCCCGGACAAAAACGGCGCTGAACCACGCTAGAGCACGCGCACTTGCACCCCTATCGCTACTACCCCTACAGGCCGCCTACTACTCACTACAATACTCAACTTCACTCGCCGACTACTCGCAAATTAAAACCGCTCGTAATTTACCATACCAACTGCCCTGATAATATTTATCAACTCCAGTCCCAATCAGATTCTCTCCCATACAATTAATAGTTGCCATATTTTCCCCACTCGATTTAAATTTTTTTAGAGTTTATATCAATTGAATGACATTGACATGCTTTGTAATCGACTTATAAATCGCGAAAGTTTATGTAGTTACATGTTTCGAGTGATTCCTAATTAATTCATAAAAGAAAACAAAAAACAAAATCTAATTAGAAATAATTTTTTTATGTAAGAGGACATTCAGAACTTAATGAAAAAATTTATTTAGGAGTATTTTGTAATTCTAACTCTCTCCCACTCACTTGATATAGGAACACATTATTGACCGTATGTTTACTCATATTTGAGCTATGGAAGTATATTTTGGTGTAATACTGTTGACAGCCGTAAAATTTTTATGTAATTGAAAATGTAGAGTAATTCGAATTTGGAATTTATTTTTTTTTTTTTTTAGATAAGGACAAATCTGGAGAATTTCTATTATGTTTCACTATGATGAGATTGATGAGTATTAATCTAGAAGTAAATATTATTGTAACTAGATTTAACGATTGACAAGTCACCAGTCAAATGGGTGTAAATCAGATTATGATGTATTGTGACAATTGGTGAATAAATTGATAAATGAAAATGAATGTGTGATAATAGTGGATGGAATAAGTACAAGAAGAAATGATACGGGAATTATATATACGAGATTTAAAAAAAGTGTGCATAGGCGGAGCAGAGTTACTATAATAGGCTAATAAATTAAATTGAAAAGAGAGAAAAAAAAAAGGTTGAATAATTTAGTTATCTACCCAATATTTAATAAATTAATATTCTAAAACAGTCAAATACTGGACAAGATATGGAATGGTGGACATGAATTCATTTCATAATACTTGCAAATTACGAGTAGGCCTATAATGTTATTCCAGTAAATTCAAAAAAATAAATTTATTCCACTACAGTCACATAAGTCATGAGAAGCGGTTATCTACAGCTACTAACCTATTTTTTGCATGTACCATGTAAGTTTCCACTAACCGTTTTTATTGACCGTATTCAACATATTTTCATGGATTGTAAATGCTCTAAAGGCTTTAAACATAAGAAAAGAAAAAGAAATTAAGAATTAAATTTTTTTGACTTATTCAACAGTAATTACATGAAATTTAAATATTCATGCATGAATATTCACGTGAAGGATTGAATTAATTCCATTAAGTACTTAATTATAAATTATAATAGATAATTTAAATTTATTCAATTATTCAATTATGATTTTTTTATTCATTTATTTTATTATTCACATATGCTACTCATTCTCTGAATTGAAAGTGCCCACATAGTGCATGTTTTTTCTTTATTTGTTCTGATACATTGATCTAGTAATACGCAAGTACTAGTAATGGTTACTTAAAGGTAATTCACAGGTTTTAAACAGTGGCAGTAAGAATATCTGTTGTTTTATGGATGCTGATGCTGCCATATACATATTATTTCACTCCTTTTATAGTTTACTTTCAACTATTTTTTATGGTTTCCAAAAAATTTAAGCACAAGAAGTATTCCTGATGTGAATCAATAATAGTATAAATCCAATACAAATGTATAAGCATAAATTTAGCCTACCTATAAAAAAAATTAGTGGAACTGTTCTCGCAATCAAATCAATAAATTTCAAGGGAAAGTAATGTTTTAATGAAACAATACAATAAATACAGTACTTTAGAAAAAATACCGTGCTCACAAGAGGACAAACATAGCTCAATCAGGAGAAATAGTTTTTCATGATGTGTTGAACTGTAGGTACAAAGATCTGATGAATAAACTTACAGCCATATACATTGCCAGCTTCTTCAGGATGTAAGAAAAAGATGTGTTATCCTTATATTCGTTTTTCTTCTGTTTTCTGAAAATTTCTTCCATTTGATTAGATTGGTTTTGATCTGTTTCAGGCTTCATTCTCGGAGACTCACCCACGACTTTATTAAATAGTAATTCAATAAGAAACAGAATAATCCCCGAACAGAATCTGTTTGAACTTATTTTGCATTCAATTTGAAAGATAAAGTGAAAGTCACGATTAAATCACAAGAATTCTGATGAATTCAAGAAATGTGAATTAAAATTTGCAATAACATTGAAAATAAACAGAACTACATGAATTTATAATAAATTGTGATCAGTCTTTATTTTTCACTAATTTAATTGATAGGAGACTACTCAGCTGAAACGTCATGGAAACGCTCTAGTTAGATTCTAGTTTGGTGGAGAAATGATGTATTTATAAATAATATTATAAATATTTATAAATTATGTATTTGAAATTATAAATAGCAGTAAATGTGTCAAGTAGAAAAATAATTTAATAATTTCTTCTACACAACCTGCTGAAAACAATGCTGTTATGTAATGTTGTATGCAGTGACCCATGTATGCACTGAGCTAAATATATCCATCTATATATATATAAATATATATGGATAATTTAGCTCAGTGAATACCTTGTGCAATGACCAGTTTTTAATAAAGCAATCAGTAGAAAGTAGACCAATAAAACCTGCAAAGGCTACATTTAATTAAATGAAAATGTTTTCATTCAACTATCTAGATTATTTGTAATGTGGTATAAATGATCTTATCTTATTCTTAATAAGATACTTAGTTCATAATTTCACTATAGTCCATCAATTCAAATTTTAATTTTTTGGTTGTGATTGAAATATACTCTATATTATATTACATTTTTCTATATTATTACATTGATGTCTAGCGAGGCACAATACTAATTTTTATCCAAAAACAAAACTAAAATTTTTTCATCTTAATTAATTGCATTTGTATTTTTTCCTTGTAGATTTTAACTACTTGTACAATATGAGTATCTATGCAATATCCATAAAGTTTGAAAACAGAACAAAATCATATTATAATATCAATAACTTGAGGATATTACATCAAATTTAATATTTATTTTTATTTTTTTTTTAATTAAGAAAAGCCTATTACCATCCTACTTATTACACAGACTGTATGTATATTATTAATCTACTTATACAGTCTCTGCACCACTCACGAACTAAGTTACCTATATGCACTAGTCATGAACGTACATCGTACCATAGGTATATAGAATATGGATAATTTATTAAATGTTGAAACATGCTCACCTCCTGTATTGGACAGTTTTCAGATGACTTTCTTGTAAGGTAGATGACAAATAAAAACTACCCAATAATCAGTAGGCTATTCAAATGACTCAGGTTGTGTATTCTAATTCCAGATTGAATATTAAAATTCAGATTGTTACTAAATAATTCACCATACCTAGGCCTACTCAGTAAATACTAATTTTGAAATTAAATAATGTATCATTTAATTGTTTAGATGAATTCTCAGAATAGATATTTTGATTAAGTAACCGTACTCATCTTTTACATTTATTTCAATGAGTAACTTATGAGTCATTCATTACAATACATGACTGATTCTAACATACAGTACTTAGATGCTGTTCATTACATTTATTACAATTAACGTATGAGTCATTTACATATTAAATATTTACATATTATACAAACTACGTCCGAGTGACGTACTGTTCAAATACTGTTATGATACGTGTACTGTAATTTTTGGCCTATGAATGCATATAGGCCTACACTATATACGTACTGTAATAATACTGTTTGTTGGAAATTAACGGGATAAGAAATCGTGAGTAAAATTCTCAATACGGGAGTTCAACAAAGACATTTTTCAAGTAAATCTATGTTGGGTAATGTGAAATATTACTTTAGATGAGTGGTTGTTCAGGAAACTGAAAATAAGATTCAATATTGAGAAACATTAACAAAAAATTAAGCCTACTCAAAGAAAATAATGAAATTTCTTAAAAAATATAATTTCATACTACAAGGATAACAAGGATCACAAAGGAGCTCCAACTAATAATATTTCACTATAAGTGAGATTGGAATAATCATTCAATAATTATTCGGTAATTGAATCATTTAATAGGCAGGGAAAGAACATATTAGAGTATAGGTGCACCCGGTCGATGTTTTATTACTTTCTATATTTTTTACAAACATAAAATGACAATACTAATCATTTAACAAATCTCTATTGCTAGAGCTATACAATCTCATAAGACATCTTTCATTTTGTTCTTGGATATGTTTTTTCGTTCGTTTACTGTAACACCTCTGGGATGTGTAAATCATCTTTCAATATGATCGTCCTCTGTTCAATGACTTATTTGAAGATCTAGCACAGTCATGCTCACGTGATAGCCCAAGGATCGATCATTGTTTTGCACTGAGTCTTTTGTTTCGAAATATGAATGCTAACACCGCTCTTTGGTTCCCTGACACTGCACTCAGTAGGTGGGCTGCAAGCTTTTGGTGAAGCTAGATCTAAGATTAATTCTCAGTGTTGTTTATCATGATGGAAATAGTTGATTCAGGTCAATTGTGATCACCAATTATAGTTGAAAAATTTAAGAGAATAGGTGGTCATTTTTTTTCATTTAAAAACATTCTTTAACAGCTTGAGGGCTGTTCAACTCTCCCCCCCCCCTCCCTTACAGAACTGTATAATTAGATGGAATATATGATGAAAAAATAGTAATAAAAACCTCAAACACACACGATCACATAAACGAAGCACACGCAAATCCCTGGACGTAAGTTGAGTGACTCCACTCTGTCATGTGACGAAGTCCACGTAGTAGTCATCGGTCATTCAATTTGAACGACTACAGACCAATGTGGGAGTGAATAAGACCGGAGATTCCATTCTTCAGATGACGCAGCTAGCGATCTAAACAACTATAGTGTGTATAGTCTTTATTGATAATCGCTCTGGGATAGAAGATTGGTAAAATGGGTGAGGGGAGGTGGCTTCCTCCTGTTGCTTGCAAAACTAGACGAACGCGGGACGTCAAAAATAATAGGTGGAGCGAAGAATTGACAGTTCGTCAGTGTCTGCAGCTGTAGTGTGTATCGTAGCGTTGTGGATGTGTTGATCTAGACCGACCTCGGTCTACTGAAGGTTCCGCTGCATGAATGGCCTGCTCGCCCAGAAGCTAGTTCGGTTCGATTCGCGAGTCGCAGTTGTAGTGAGCTGATAGTCGGAGGACTCCGACAATACTAGCTAAGTTCCACCTCGGTGTGATTGTTTTCAGTGATAACAAGTGATAACAATCCACAAGCATAATTATTCTATTGCAGTCACCTACCATTTGATCTGCTGTTATTACTCCCCATCCATTGGATTTCTTCTTGCTATGAAACTGGTGAGCTATTTATTGTTAATTACTGTTAATGCTAATTACTGTTTTCTTTTGATTTCATTTTACTTCCGACATGCAGTTATTTCATTTCAAATGTAAGAAAGTGGTTGACGAGGAAGACAATATTGTTTTTATTTCATTTACATTTGAAATAAAATGACAGATGCATGTCGGTAGTGAAGTGAAATCGAAAGTGTATATATATCGCAGTTTGAGAATGGAAAAACGAATTATCACCTTTATTTTTTCAATTGAGAAGAGCATAATACTGTATATTTTTTCATATTTTATTATAACTTCAATTCTCTTAATCTGAATCAATATGACACCTCACTCGGTGAGAGCGGTTGCTCCGACACAAAAAAGACACAAATAATTCTGAAATGAGGTGAGGTGTAACCTACCCGTAAGGGTCCCCCCACCAATAAAAGCCATACGATAAAAAAAAAAATATGACACCTCACCGATCGAATTTATGCTTGCTATAAAATTGTTTTTTTTTTATTAATTAAAAAAATCTAATATATTTTTGTTATAGCCTATGATAACTAATTTACATCTTCAAAATTCACAATCGATGGGTAATCCAAACAAGAGAATTTATCTTATAATTTGCAAACTGCTTTCTATCTTCCATGCCAATTGAAATGAAACTCATTGTCCAAGAAAAAAGAAAATACTTTTATCTATATGCTCACTTTACGATTAATGCCTTGATTTTTCCAAATGCATTATCTATTACTGTAATCTATTAATGATATCCTACTCCTACTGTTTGACTAACTGGAGATGAATGAGTTACTACTCATTATCAAAACAATCCATTATAAAAATGATAGTTCAAATTCAAAATATATATTATGCATAAATAAGCAGCTATTTATGTTTTAGCTTGTTCCAAAACATTTTTTTATCTGACCTTGGTATATGGCTTGTTCAATGTAACTGCACAAACTATTGATCAAATTTTGTTATTCAAATAAACTTTCTTTCATTCAATTTATTTTTGATGAATTCAATAGGAATAGGCGAGAGTAAAGCAAATGTTGCTTAGTTAGCTGATTCCAATGGAGAAATCACTCCATTGTTATTTTTGTAACGTTACTTTTCAATTCAATAGCTTGTGTCCGGAATCTACTGAATTAATTAACATTATAACTGATAAAAAAACTCGCCCTAAAAACTCCTATGAAGATAAATTTTCTGATCTCTTTCAAGCAGTTGTGGAACGATAATAGTCTATAGTATTCTGGTAAGTGTACTAGATACTAGTTATTTCTTCTTATCTACTGAAAGTAAATGTGAGAATCAGAGAATGAAAAATTGAATGAGATCATTTTCAAGTGAATTTAATTGAAAATTCTTCATAGAACGTTAATTCACTGCCCTTTAGCAACGTGTTTTGTAATTTCTGCTATAATTTTATTAGCATAAAGGACGTAATAAATATCTATTTGATTATATATTCGATTTGAACAAGAATCTAATGCTAATAATAAGTCTTTTCAAAGTGTAAATGCAGATTTAATACTTTATATAATAAAGTAATCATTTGAATAATATTTTATTTACGCATGGTATACACAAAATATGTGTAAAGCTGAATAGTGGTATGTTAAAAGTGTACATTTTGTACACTCATGTACAAAGTGTTTCAAGTGAACATCACGGCGTTTTTCTTAGTCGGTTGATTATAATATTATTCAACAACGAGAATCTTTTCGAATGTTCCTAATTAGCGCGCAATTAGCAAAATACTCAATCACATTCCTAGTATTAGACACTGAGTATTGAGTTCATTAGACGGTGAAAAATTAATGAAGCTTTGTTATGATGCTAGCTGAAAATGTCACTCATGTTAAGAGTGGAAGATCGCATACTTTCCTATTGAGAATAGAAGGTGAAGGTGAAGGATATCTGAGACTTATAAATATTATACGTCATAATTACGTACTGCAGACGATATTATACGAAAATATTCTAAATTGATACGTAATGTCACATATATGTTACAAATACATCATAAAATTTATTCACGCTCTAAAAAATTTCATAAAAGATGAAAGGGTGTTTGCCACTTATCAAATTTCAATAGAAATTATTATTCATTCGAGATTAATGGAATTTCTTACAGGATCACTTATGATCACCTGCTGTGAAATTGATGCTTAAGTTACATCGTCACGTGTATGAGGTTGAATCTTCTTATTAAAAATTTAACAATCAATATATACTCATATTGATTGCATACTGATTGTATACACTTACTGTATAGCCTATAATACAGCGTGTCTCTCATATTGCACTATGAAGAATGCATTATTATGAAGGCGATGATAGGTGATTAATTTCTGAGTACGATTTGATTAGGCTTCAATTCACTAGTCTCAAAAAATAGTTCTCATTCATTTCCTTTCAAATGAATATAATAATTAACGTGAACTTCATAAGAAATGGTAATTTCCTTGATTAATTTCCCTTTTAATGTGAATGAGCGTTCACAATTCATCACTGTTATATAATTTCATTATTATTTGGCTATATTGATTTCGGCTATTGACAATTTATCCATAATCGTGACCTATTCATTGACTTATTATCAGCCAGTATAATAGAATAATTCTCATTTTGCATAAGTTGCATCGTCACATGTATAGTTAAGGTTGAAAATCTCTAAATAAGGACGTACAAAAGGTGATAAATCAAGTGTGTTTATCTATTGAAAAATTACCTTAAATCACTATTATTGATACAGGCGATGTTTTTTATCAGTTGCAATATAAGAGTTAACTCGTAGGTGCTTGCCACCTTGTTAATAATGTGTTAGCTGTTCTCAGATTAGTATAAATTATAATATATAAGTTGTTTACACTCACATTAGCCTACATTACGGTATTCAACTCAAATAAGTTATGTAGCTATGATATGAGGAAATTGACCAGTAAATATTTTTCAAGGTCCCATAAATAGTGCAATTCCTTCAACTCAAAGTTTTTAAGGACTTTTCAACTTGTCATGTACAGTTGATAAGATGTTTCTTATCGTCAATTCTACAGAGAATTGCTTCGTCTATGGTAAAAATTAACAAAACTAATTATATTAGGCTCGGTTCACACGAGCGTGTACGTTGAACATGCGGTAGATAATTGTGAGCGAGAATTCCAAGAATAGTTGCTTCTTCCAAGATTCGACCGGCAATTATAAAACGCATGCGGCCTAATTGGCTAAGAAAAATTTATTCATAGATTTTGATAGAAAAAGATAAAAATTTTTGATATTATAAATTTTCCAAGTCCTATCTTATTCTACTTGTTCTTCTGATTCTAGAACAGCTTGAAATTTTCTTATAGCATTTAAATTAGTATAGCTAGCTAATTATTTGATTCTAATCGGTTTTCTGACTTCATAATAAAATTTGAAATTTTCTTCATCCATTTAAATAAGAATTAAGCCAAAAAAATTATCAAGATTTATAAGTGGAATATCAATAATAGTATATATTTATCTATGAAATAAGAATGTAGTGTGTTGCATAGGCCTACTCATACTCATGGCTATTAATGATAAAAATGGTTGTTAATGCTAATCCTATTATGTTAAGCGAGCAATTTCTGTATGTATGTCCAACGGATCTCGAGAACGGCTCTAACGATTTTGACGAAATTTGAAATATAGGAGGTTTGTGATACAAAAATTAGTTTGCGCCGGGTCTCATCCCTGGGATAACTCGCTGAAGGACCTTAAAAAGGAAAAACCGATCCTTTAGGAATCAGCTGACAGCAGAAACAAATTTCTGTCGGCTGTAAATGATAAGAAAGAGTGAGAGCGGTGATTGTGGGAGTGAGACAAGATTATTTCAGCTGCTGAGACAATGCATTTCAATCACATGATCACTCGTGAAATACACAACTAAACTAACGTTTTTGGTAAAACCAGCGGTTCCATTTCTAGAAAAAATCTATTTTTTTTTTTGAGAAAAATATCGAAACACATAAGCTGCTTCTATTCCCCTTTTTATTTCTGATTTCAATTTATCTATAGAAAATTAAAAGGAATTAGAAATTTTGAAAATATTCCATATTGTACTGTATTGTTATTTTTAAATTTGAGGCATGAAGATAGCCATGTGCAATGATTTTTTTCAGTGCATAAGACTGATGGCTGTACTTGAAAAATTGTTTAATTTCATTCCTTTTTTCCTTTAAAATTTCCATTCCTGTGCCTTTGTAAGCCTACCCCCGAGCAGAGCTCGGTACCCCGATATTGGCTATAATGCTACAATGCATTATAGCCATTATATGAATTACACCTAGTGTTGTTGTTCTGGGGGGCTCCCCATAGGTTACGATAATTACAATAAATAATAGGAATAGTCTGAGAAAATTACATAAAATGATGATGCGAATAATTGTTCTTCTATTAAAAATCGAGAATATTGAACAATCACTAGTTTGCAGCGAACTCCATTTCCCGCTAATACTGTCAGCTGCAAAATATTCTTTGCTAATTGTACAAATGCATTATTTTCTCGTCGACAAGCCATAGTGGCATATCTAGCCTATTCATACTTATACTCATACTTCATACTCAAGATGAGCAGAAATTTTTCAATTATTTTAGAATGAGCATAAGGTTTTTCGACGAATTAGTTTTTAAATTATCAGAAAAATTGAGAAGTCAGGATACGAGCATGCGGCTTTCAGTATGCCCTGAAGAGATGTTGGCCGTAACTTTGTTACTGAGTGATAATTCACAGCATATTCATAAAATTCTCTACTCAAATACAGTACTAATCATTGTGTTGAATTCGAATTGCAAACTCTTTTATTTATGAGTAGGTTATGACATTCAATTAAAATTCGTGATTTGGTTGCTTGTAAATATGTACTATCTATTTTCTGTTTTTCATTCCTTGTTCAACACAAATAACTTACAGTATACAACTTCAGTATTCAATGTAGAAAAATGGTATAAATGTCTGAAAAATGTTAGTAAAATGGCACACAGAAAGCCAAGTTTTGAAACCGGGTATTCTCGGCTGTATGTAATTAGAATTTTTCATTCAATTGTATCCAAGTTTTGCCACTAATAGACTATCACTGGAGATAGAAACAATAATCTTCAATAAAACGGGTAATTTTCATGCTAGAGATGAAAATCAAGTTCGACTGTACTCAGGAGATCGAGTAGTATAGCATAGCACTTTCAAAAATAAAAAATTCCCAAATTTTAACTTTTTTTGTATGTTAGGATAATTAGATATAATTGCCTGGGGCAATTAGCACGCATGTTTCTAGCAGTGAAACAAGGTGACGTTCTGCAACGTACGTCTCACGGATGAAGTGTGAACAACACGATTTGATTCCCTGCACTAGCTCTACGTAGCTAGAGTTAATTGTTTAATTGTTTCATTGGAAAGTGTCTCAATTATCTACCGCATGTTCAACGTACACGCTCGTGTGAACCGAGCCTTATCTGTTTAAAGTTATTATGTCAGCATACGTATGCACTAATAAAATGTTCATCACAGCTTACAACAATAAGGAGAAATCCAATAGCTTTGCGAGAACATTCCAGAAGCAATTAGAATAATTGAATAGAATAGAATCTTGAGTAGAATTTTGTCGCAGATGATGCCTTCATAGCTCTATATCATTTGTGCGTGGGTAATGAGTTGGAAGATAATACACAAAAATGCCAAACGGAATGGGAATCGAACTATTGTTATACATGACCGGTGCAACGATATCAAACTGAAGTTGCGATGCTCCATCGCTGTAACTCGCCAAATTTTATTGACAAAATTTGATCAATTCCTATACTTGCATCAAACATCAAAGTCACAATCTTGGCTTTTCAGCCGTCAGCTGAAGATGGATCTTTTTTGGAAAGTGACTAGGCCTAACTTTCTCCAAAAAAATAAAATGTTCAAAAGCTATATAATAGCTATTTTTTATCATTACTAGCCGGGTTATCACATCGTTTTAAAGAATCAACTCACGAGATGTTTTTGCATATTTTGTAGGCCTATATTTTTTAAGTTCAATAAGTTTAGATTAATAAGTCTATTAGATGAGTGAGATAGCTCGTTTTCGGCAGTTTTCTCTTAGTTTCGCTGTCAAGAACTTTTCTATGATAGGCTCGGAATTCTTTTTCCTGAATAAATTGTTCAATGGTACTTATATCTTTTGTCATGCAGTTCAGTGCAATTCTTATCAAACCACACCTGCTTGGATTCAACTGAACCTGTCCTATCTGGAAAATTTCTTCCACAATTTCTTCTTAATGCAATCTTCAACTTACTGTTCCTGACTCTCCTTCATTGACATTATCTGCAAAACTTCAATCAAGATCCAATTATAGCACATTGCAAATGATTCTATTTCTATTTATGATATGTTTCCAATATTCTCACTCCAAATTGGTTTTGGAGGCAGGATAGGCTACTAAGTGCAATATAATAATTCTTCTATCTGTCAAACTGCTGTAATTCCTCTCAATTGAAGTTATACAGGCAGGATGGAGATAATGTGTGAAAATTATGCAGAAACGTGAATTCTGTGGAATATCTGTGAAAACATCAAAACATTTCAAGCTACTACTTTCAAGCTTCAAGAAAAAGCAGTCAAGAAAAAGATGGCCCTATACTTCCTTCAAAGGTGAGATGTCTCTCCATTTCTCCATCCTCCTTAGTGGAAAGGAGGATGCTGTTCTCCATCCACTTTACTTATTCAAAATCCTGACTTAATCCCACAAATTTTGCCCTTGAATATTTGTTGATTTATCTAGTTAATTTAACATTCAAATGATGAATTCCTTTTTCTTGAATTCGACTACATATTGGGAATTCTTTCACCTACAATAATCAAGATAAGTGAATCTTATTCATATTTTTCGTATATAATGAATCATTCAAATTGAATGACACAATTATTATAATGTGTCCATCTCAGAGTTTTTTGTTATTTATGACGATCCTTCTGTAAGTAGCCTACTTCGAAATTTTAATAATTTCTTAAAAGTCCAGCAATAAATATTGTTTATTGTTAATTATAATGAAGCAAGCGAAAATCGGTGAATTTATTTTGACTGAGATAAGAAGCGAGGAAAAGTAAAAACCTCTCAATTTTTGAAGCGCTATAGGAAGAATATCTTGCTTAAAAGTGATTCTGAACAGATAACAGAGTTCTGAATTCTGAAGTTGTTCTGTTTTATTTTGAATCAATGGCATTATTCATAACATTGATCGGTCCTGTAGCGTTTCGTCCGACAGCAATGTCTCAGGTAGTTTTGGGATTAGGCAGGATACCTGAAGGAGTAGTGTTTCGTCCTACAAAACTTTTGAACATTAATAACAAAGACAATAATGTCTGCATTGGCATAATGCATAATAGAAACGATTAAGAGAATGGAGATTGAAAATACGATTGATAAATTAATAATAGAACTTTAAAGGTGAAACTATAACTCAACTTGAAAATTAATAGTCTTAGCACACTATATAATAAACTATATAGTGCAGCTCAAGTATACAAAAATAGTTGAGGTTTTTGAAGGTGTGATTATGGACTAAAATATGATTATGGGGTTTAGGATTTCCCCACAAAATTATATAAAATTACAAGAAACGTATCATCAGCAGTTTTGAGTCAAAGGGAAGAAACAGGAAGCCTCTTTTTGCATCACTATAATATGAACTAAGTGATTGTGAATTGGATTCGTGCATGTGAAAAAACTTTCAGGTGAATCCAAAAATATTTTCATGGAAAATGTCTTATTTTTTTGATAGGCCATTTTGTTTTTGAATCACATGAATCGTTGGAAAGGAAGTGGAAAAGTTTGGAGTTATGATCAGAGAATTGGAATTCAACTTCATCAACTTCAACTTCAACTTCAACCTCAACATCAACTTCAACTTCAACAACATCTGATAGAAGATAGGTTAATGGGGTGTAACCATTTCCTATAGGAAATATAGCCGGCGATGACCAAATAAGTACACCATACTTCGCCACGGAATTCAAACATATTTCAGAAACGGTGATTCAATAATTTATTGTGTTTTCCAAGACTATTTTTTTTCCTATTTATTTATTCAGCAATGAAAATACTTGAACAATGCTTGACTGTGTCTAAAATTCTTTCATGAATCGTAGCCTAATTTGTAAATCATGTAGCCTCCAAACTCCGCCTAC
Organism: Laodelphax striatellus; assembly: GCA_017141395.1. Classification (NCBI taxonomy): domain Eukaryota; kingdom Metazoa; phylum Arthropoda; class Insecta; order Hemiptera; family Delphacidae; genus Laodelphax; species Laodelphax striatellus. The sequence continues at coordinate 25,345,812 of CM029531.1, forward strand.
TATCTCTTGATAAGCCAGAAATGAATGAATCAGCTAGTTCTGAATTTGACCGGTAGATGTCTGCAGTTACTGGGTGATTCACAGCTTCAATCTTTACAGACACGCCTCCAAGCTCCGCCTCTCCCCTGATTGGTCGGTAATGCACAACGCAGCTAGTTCTGAATTCTGTCGTAAGATGGCAGCAGTGACTGGGTCATTCAAGTTACAACTTCATTATTCAGCCGTCTAGATGTCAGAGGTGTTTAAAGTAGATTAAATTACTTCATCTAAGCTACCATTTTCAAAATGTACTCATCCACAATTCATTGCCATTATTGGATTGATTTAACTTCTGCCAATGTTTATGAATTGGCATAAATTTCTATATGAGCTTCTTCTGGATACAGTTTTATAGGGAGGAAAACTTGTAATTACATACAAATAAATAGGCTTTGACTTCGAATCAGTGGCTTTGATAGAAATAATTCACATGAAGCAATACAAAATTAATAGCCAACTATTGCAGGTATAGAATCTGAAGAAGCAGATTTTAAATTTTATTTGGTACTGATTATTTACAACAGTAATTAGCCAGTGATAGAATGGTTTCTGAAGTCAGGTAGAAGACTCAAAAATCGGACGAAACACTATACTTGTTGGTAATACGCACAGAAGCGTGGAAACCAGTCGGACGAAACACTACTAATTACCAAGAATTTGGATGTCGGACGAAACGCTACACATTCCATTGATCAATCTTGAGATCTTTTTAAAAAATGTGGTACCATTATTACTATTAAATTGTTTTCTATTTCATTAAAAACAGCGTTCGAAAAAGAGAACTACGATAGGTAGATTATTTTCTGTTCCCAGTTCCAGACCCAACTTTCAGTTCCTTCTTTTATTAGGATTTTATTCGAAATTATAAGGACTTCTAGAGATTGACTGATCAATCCAGTTCAAATGAAATGTCATACATCCAGGATCCCACATGCACATTATGGAATTAAGTGACTGTCAAATCGATTGGAAGTAGGCTAAGTTGCTCTACGATCGGAATAGCACAATGCAGATAGTATAGTTCACAATTACGGTATTATAGTAGACTACTCGTAAATTGAGGAAGTAATTATTCGGATTCTGAGCTGCCTAGCTATTCAATATGGTGTTGTCGGATACCTTGTCCAAAGTATTGACACACTTTCTATCCATTCAGACATTCGAATGATTGTCGCCAGTGAATGAAGTAAGCTCTCATAATGGGCTGATGACTTTATGCTGAACAGTATTTGATACTTTTTCTCAAATCAGAGCTTCCATTGTTTCAATTCCCATTCCTATTCATTGAATCCTGGTTTTTCGGCTGTAAATATTCAGAGACGAATTCGTCGTATTAGATATACTATGACTATTCTGAAATGCATGATTGATGTCAATGCATGACAGGAGATAGAAATTAATGGGAGAACGCAGAACGGTAGCCTACTTGAAAAATTGTAGCTTCGAATAATGACTAATTTTGGTTGTATATCATCAGTCATAATATTAATTATCATAATTAAATTTGACAACTTTGACAACCGAAAAACCAACCGTGTGCCTTGAACAGATCACTGAATGTTTTTTTCATAGATCTTGATTTGCTTCAGGATAATTTTTTTGAAAAATTCAAGCTCCGTTTGAAATTTTTTATTATTATTTCAAAAGTTGAATTATGAAGAGAATTGTTGGAGGATTCTCATTTAGTATGAAGTGGAATTCCGTTTACAAGCTGTGTAATTGTGTAATAAAACAATCTCCGATATAATTGCTCACTTCAGATTATCGAGAATGCAATAATAGGTAGCCATAATCTATTCTGAGTAGATCAGGACGATGAGGCATGTATGAGATATTAATTCTACAATCGAAAATTATTATAAAGAAATATAGATAACTTATTTATTGATAGATGAATGAAGCGAATAAGTATCTACTCGTATGATATGGAGAATAATATTAGAATGAGATGTGGCAAACAACTAAGCCGGGTGAAGATTGAATAAAATTACATACTTTTCGGAAAATTTTCCATAAAAACTTATCAGATATATTCATAAATTTTTCAATAATAATAAATACTGTATCACTTTGACCTTTACTAGATGCTCCACAAATAGTAAAGAATTGTCAATCCTGTACGAGTATAACAGGAGAGATACGGGACGGGCATATATTAGAGTCTAATAAGTACACTCATATAGCCTGGCGTACAATGGAATAAACCAGTGTCTATTGTGTTCCTATAACACAAGACTTTTTGTCTATGCCTCATTGTGAAATCTAATTGAAAAATTATTCGTTAGACACTGCCCTGATGAATGATGATTCAGCTCCCGTCAAATCTCTGCAGAGTCAAACCAAAGAAAATGAATATTTTTGAAATGTTATTGTCTCTGAATGGTTTAATGATATTATTTATGAATGCTATTGGGCAAATCAAATAGGGAAAAAAACTAGAAGAATGAATTGGTCAGCTTTTATGATCATATTCTTCTTGAGTCCCTCAAATTTGATCAATCTATAGTGCCCTTCTTCGATTATTTACGTGTACTATTCCTGTCCCTGTGCTAGGGTCAATTCGAGTCTGTCATTATTCAATTTGGGCCTCAATTTAGCGCTGTGGTCTCTATTATCATTTTCGAGTTGGAGAGCTGTAACTCGTCATTTCCGCTTGCAAATTGCAAGTAAGTCGCTCTTGTTACTGCTAGACTTCCAAGATAATTTGTTATCTGTTGGGATCACAACTAATTCACAAGGCTAGGACAGGCCACCATGAGAAAGTTGCAGCTCATTTTCGATTCAGTGGAAATTGGGCTGAGGACTACTGTAGATATTCAAGAATCCTGACAACAATATTGTTGAATGGGTGAACTGAATCATTGAGAATTAATTTTGAGGAATGCGAGAGACAATGAATTAGGTCGGAGTCGGAATTTGCGCGGTTCTTCTTTTTAGAGACAATCTACTACAGCAGTTCTACTATCTTGGTATCTTATTTCTGATAATAGCACATTATTCCTCAGTAACAAATAAACTGTGTGATTAATAATAGCGATAGCTATAGAGTCGATATGAAAACAATGACAGTAGCATTAATCAATCACAGAAACACAGATTTTTCAAATACCTCCCGGAAAATAAGGGAAGCAGCTGTTGTTTCAATGGTAGCAGGGGAGTCTAATCGGTGAGATTAGTGATAAGAGTCGGCGCCTACCACTCCTGAATTGTAACAGTGACCGGCTCCTCTAATTACAATTTATGAGCTTCAAAAATCGCTTCTCGGTGGTTCGGAACCCACCTGAAGCTGTAGGCTCTTACATCTCTCATCAACATTATTTCCCGTTACCCACGCACAAGCCTAGAGCTTAGGTGGGCATCATCCACAGCAAAAAAAAATAACGTTACCACCGAAACTCTAATACAAGGCGTTACGCTGATGGAGGATCCATCCCCTCGCTACAGGGTTACGTAAATAAGGGATGCCCCAACTTTATATAAGTCATAATAAATATTATTCTATATCTTGGGAATAGATGAGTGAAGCCTGAGTAATTTTTTGATACTGCATGTGAAATTATCAAGTACTTTATCTTTGAATAAATATATGGTTGGAAATTTATCAAACTTTTGCAATTTTCATACCATAGATATTTTACTTCTATAGGATGACGATATTCTTCAGTAATGTTGAAGAGAGATGAGAAATCAATCATTTTTGAAGATCAACTATACATTGTCACTTTTCAAGAATGGCACCTCTCCATTCAGGTTTTTCGTAACGGAAAGAAACTTTCAATTTAAAATTAGCCTAATTTTCAAAGGCAATTCAAACTTCGTATTGCATGAGCTGTGAAGTGGTTCAGCGTGCATAATTATTGTCATAGATGATTATTGGTCTGTGATGAAAACTTTCTTCCTTATTGATAGAAATTATTGGTATCGAAACAACTCAGGTCTCAAGTTGTCTGTCTGAGCAACATCAATCTTGGGTTATTACTTTATGGCCCTACTTGCATCATTCAGAGAGTTCCACATGTCTTTATCTTAATAGCCCCCAATTTATGGATCTGCCACATTCAGTTTTGGATCTTAGTTTTGTTTGAAGAACGAAGTAGGTACCGTATCACTGAGACTCAGGTAAGTTCTTGCTTGTCTTTGTATGATGTGACGTCTTATAATCTGTCAAGTTGAGAGCTCAAAAACTTTATTCGCGTCACCCGTGAGAATTTCCATTTTCATGAGATAGAAGCAGAAGTAGAATAGCTGTAGAGGTAGCCTACACCCGCAGGGTTGAACTACAGAGGTAGAATTTCACGAATAATTTATTAATTTTTTTTCAGTTTATCAATAGATAATTTGACACCTTGAGAGACTGGACTCCCCAAGTGATTATATAGTATGAAAAATAGAATGATGTAGTATATGCGGAGTTGAAAAGTGATCAATTTGAAAGAAAAATATTGCAGAGTTTCAAACTTGAAAAGATCATATCTTTATTATATTAATAATACCACGTAATTGATATTCTCATTTTAAACATTTTGGAGTGAATAATGGGGGTTACATTTTCGAGAGAGTTTATAGTTGAGTAGTTCATCAAATACTCAGTAAGATAGGTTCAATTATTCAGCCTTTATACCAACTTGCCCATTTTTTTATAAGTACCTATTACTTTGATCCAATTCCAATTCATTTTTCATTTTTGATGAATATCAATATTGTGCATTTAATTCAATATCAATCTTTTTAGATGGAAAGGAAGAAATAATGTAGTATTGGATGCATTGACTATATAATACACAAATAAATATCGCGCAACTATATACAATAGTAAACAATATTAATTTATTAAGTTATTTACTTCCAAATTATTTCAATGAAGCCGCAAACATCTGATTTCATCTGAATTGAAAAATACTAAAAAATTCTGGTTGAAAATATATGTTCAAAAGATGGTTTATACGGATATACCACAATACACCATTGCATTCGAATGCGAATATTTTGTGAATAATTAATAATCTGAACTCCAGTGAATAATAATTATTGTTGATGTGTGGAAAAATAAACAATTTTCTCTAAGAAGTTTGCAATGTAAATTGAACGATCCAATCGTAACGTTTCAGCCCAGTTTAAAGAGCTAACAATAATTAATTTCTAGCTCCTTGTGGGAAAAATTGTTAATTGTAGCATACATTGCAGCATATAATAGTACTACTGTAAATACGATAGGTGGTAAAAAATTCCCTGTTCTCTTGGAATTTTCCCACTTCCATTGTTTACATAATCCGATCAAGACAGTTATTGCTTTCAAACAGTTTTCTCAGCGTGTCAGGTGAATTTTGTAGCTCAAAAGAAAAACAGTTGACCTCCAATCGACTCATTATCATCATTGTTTACTCTTTGGAGTTTCAGAGAAACACGTCGGACTACCGTACTGATCCATCATCGTGCGGATGCCTACTGCTTGCTTGTCCTTGACGTTCTCTGTTCTACAGCATGCCAAATTCAAACGTCTTTTCATGCTATATTGCTATATTGTTCGAGTCCTTGAATTGCACTCCAATTCATAATACAACATAGCTTCCATTCAAATCTGTCAAATATTCTAGAAGGAATATTCGAGTGTGAATAAAAGTCACTACCCGGTCCCATTTGGCGACCGCCTAGAAAGTTCTTTAGGTAGCGACGAATCGACCGTAGGTGGAGGAAGGATCCATTCTCATTAATTTCACCAATGGAGTAATAGATTCCAGAAACTCAAGCCAATGAAAATGCTGTGGAGTCATTTAATCTTCTAAACGCTCCATTTTTACAAAATTAACTATACCGTACGATGTAGGATAGGCCAATTAAAACACTGTAAAAAATTATTAATTCAAAAGCTTTTGTAGGGTTAAGATCTCTATACTAAATTTCTTCTACTACTTTCAGGAAAGAGGAGAAATAATAATTATATAGAATATATGATAATGATAATGCTGTGAAGTCATTAACTCTTGTAAACGCTCCATTTTTACAAAATTAACTAGGTACATTAATAGGCCTATAAAACATTTTACAGACGCATGATTGTTTTGAACTTGCCCGCCAAGCGGCTACCGAAAGATGATCGTGATTCAAGATCAGAAAACACAGCCATATCATTCTAAGCCGCGGTAGCTCAGTGGATAAACTTCTGCCTTTCATTCGTGAGGTCCCGGGATCGAATCCCGCTACGGCCAATTTCTTTTTGTTCTAGGTTTTCTACTCTAATTATTTTTTTACGCTAGAATCATCAATAATAAAAATGAGTTATCGTTCGTATCATACATGTTTTATTTTTTCTATTAATAAAATTGAAGAACGGAAATAAAATTGAAAAAAATATATAAAATAAATTAAAACAAAAAAATTATTGATTATATAAAATAAAAAATACATTGATTATATTAAATATATTTTTACTTCGTGACATTTTTTGTGGTGGGGGGGTGACATGAAGGGGACACATTTGGGGGAAAGAAAGGGGTGAAATGAAAGAGTTTTTGGGAGTTGACATTTTGGGGGAATGAAGGGGCATTGGGGGGTGACATTTTTTAGGGGGTGTCATGAAGAGGGGGACATTTGTAGGGAGAAGAGGGGGGGACATTTGTGTGGGGGGGGGGTAAGAGGGTGATACGAAGTTCGCCGGGACAGCTAGTTATAGAATATATGATAATGATAATGCTGTGATTAACTCTTCTAAACGCTCCATTTTTACAAGATTAACTAGATACTTATAGGCCTATTAAAGCACTGTACAGAATTATCAAGTCAAAAGCTTTTCTATCAAAGGATTAAGATCTCTATACTGAAATTTCTCTACTACTTTCAGGAAATATGAGTTATTATACGGTATAAAACGTTTGTTTTTATGCATACTGGTATCTGATGTATAGTGTGATACAGAGAATAAGATAAGAGTATGTGATACGGTACTGTACAGAATTTTATGACACGATTCTTTTAAACATATGTGACAAACTCCACAGTTTCTTCTAAAAGTATTAGTTTGAATCATCGAAATATTTCATAATTTTCATAGAAGTAAGGCGTGAGGAGGAGGAGGGTATTTGCTATACTTGCTGCCTAGTATCATAGAGAAGCTATACTCTCTACTCTTACTAATCTGTTCTCTGTGCTAGGGTTGTAAATTAGGATTGAATTATGAAATCAATATAATGCTCATTTCTAATAAAATATTTTTCAATCACTTGACAGTCGAATCTCGATAGAATGAATTCCTCGGTAAGAGGAGGAGGAGTGTGCAGACCCATCCCTGATAGAAGTTGAACAGCTTCGGAAGGGTGGGTCCATAGCTGAAATCAGCAGCACATTTGCTGCTGGAATGTCCAGCACTTTTGCAAATGAGGAGGAGACTTCTTGGAAAGGCAACCCTCCTACCAGAGGAGGCAAGAGAACTGGACTTCAAGGCCCTGAGTAAATTCTGCTCTGGCCTTGGATTATGGAACATGGCATAAGCCAAAGAGGGGATGCCACAAAAGATCGAATAGCGGTCGCGGTGGCTAAGGGTTACAAAGCCCAACCCAATTAAAAAAAAAAAAAATGCCCTTGGTTTGACTGTACCCTGAATAATTCGAAACTACGATTTTTCAAGATTTTGTCCTATAATATAACCAACTGAATGAAGATATGATTTACGTGAGGCTTACGGTATTATCGTCTTCTACTCCTTTATTTTCAATAGACTATTATTCCCACAGATTTGATGTAGACATTAGTTCTATTGGACTTTTTTATATTTCAGGTATCAGTAATGGAAAAAGCAGGAAACTCCAGCAATCTGAGGTGATAACAAAAGTTTACAAAAATGGCTTCAACAAACATAAAAAATACAGGTGCACTTGATATAAGAAATACTGGAAGTACGGACAGTTTCAACACTTCCAGTCAGTAAGTATTATCAAAATTTCCCATTAATTAGATACACAAAACAATTAATAATTATTCGACAAAACCATAAACAAAATAAATATAGAGACAAAACAATCGATTATAGTTGTCCTGGAACTGTTCTAAAATTGACATAAGTAGAATTAACTTGAAACATATATGGATTCAGATCCTGAAAATTTTCATAGTTATCCTTAGCAGTGATATTCCGAGTAAAATCCTCTTCATCTCCTTTTCTATGTGTCCATAGTTACCAGACATCAATGCATCAAAACTTCGTTATATCTGTAATGCACATTGCATCCAATGAAATTGAACATGAAATAGATTGAAATTTTTGAAATTGAATTTTATTTTCTTCATAAAAATACATTACAATATAGAAGACATTAATTCTAAATAATAGTAGCCTATACATAGATTGCAATAATAGTAGTAGGCTACTTTAAGGGCGCGGGTACACCATGCATACTATGCATTGTATGGACGACATCAATAAATGGCAATTCAAGAAAGTTATTATCAGTATCGTAGTGGATAAATCACTCTATAATGATGATTATACATCCATTGTTAACGTGTTGCTTCTCTTGCAGTTTGCATGCACCAGAGCTCATTGATTTTCTGTTATTCCCTACTATGACTGGAAGTCAACACAGTAGAAGCAGAGATAGGAAAAATTGAGAATTAAATATTTACAAAGCAGAACGCTTCAAAGGGGGAACATCAACCTTTTCGGCGAAAGCTTCCATTTGCTTCATTTTTCTCATTGACACTGTCAACAGCACAATGCTATTCCTGATTTCTCTCTTACCGAGCAGTATTTACATTATTATAGACCTACTTAGGGCTTTTTTCTAGAAAATGAGGTTCAGGAACTATAAAATTATCGCTTAGCCACGCATAGTCTATACTCTATAGGGTAGGTGTACTTATTTGTCGACTCTTTTCTCTATGTAGGCCTAATATAAATGTATGAATAGCCAATTTTGGTACAAATATGTAATATCTATATATCTACTTAGAATTTCAAATTAACAAATATTAATTTAGAGCGCCGGTAACAGTATTAATTGTAATGTTCCGGTGCGTTCCGGCTGAAAATTAATATCTGGAGTGAAACAATACATTTCCAATATAATTGATTCCTTATACAATTTGTGAATAAATTCAGGCTTATTCAAATTTTGTTTGAATTTGTTCTGTAATAAAGATTATAAATAAATGTATAAAACTTGAAAAAATTATAATTACAGTAACTATAAATTAATATATGAGAATATACATGTTCACGAACTATAAATATGAGAATCACATAAAGCTCACGAGACTTTCGTTTGATCTTGAGCGGATTCACAGTGAATCTGAAGTTCACGTTCAAAAAGTGTAATAAACATAAACTGTGATATTTTCATGATTTATTTTATAATATCATCAATACGGAATGTGAATATTATTGATAAATTATTAGTTAATGTCCCGGTAAATTATTTTTTTGTTCAATTTGAATGGGCTTTTATTCTATAGGATTGAATTAGCTCCGGCATCAACATTGGACAGAGATCAGAAGAAGAAAAATGAAGTTGCACAGTCCAGAGATCATTCAAAGGCTACCTCGTAAGTGATTTTTTATTTAAACACAATGTTATCAATGTATAAGTGGGATGACTGCAATCACTTTTGAGTTGTTATAAAAAATCAATTCGTATTAGTTGATATTGTAATTGTACCTCAGAAAACTTAAAAAGTTATAACATCAAGTATGAAAAAATATTTCAACTAATATCCCTTTATTTATATAAGTGAATATTTTCTAGTACCCCTATATAATTTGTATTTAAAAATGCATGATAAATTTTAAAATTGAGTATCTTATTTTCATGGATATTAATTAATACATGGGTCTACTTCTCATATTTTATTTAATTGTAATAACAGATTACGCTGCTGTGTTTCTTAGAGGGGGATTATTGCTTTCAAATGTAGCCTATAATGTTAAATTGTGTAAGCCCACGTGGAAAGTATAGCATATTCAATAGTATCAGTACGGTACATTTACAGTATTCAGCAACCATGTAATATGCATATCATTAATATAATATTCATTCTACAAGCTAAGAGCTCATGTGAGCATCACCACACCAGAAAAATCGTAATATTCAAATTTTTTCTCAATCTCATAATACACTCATCATAGGTTCTTTTTTATACAGATAAGCCATTTTAATGTCCACAGAGACTTTGGAGCATTACTGCACGTGATCAAAAGCAGTTTGGGTGCCGGAATTTTGGCGTCACCAGATGCTTTCAAACATGGAGGACTCATTTTCAGTATCTTTGGAACTATTTTCATGGGAATTGTCAGCACCCACTGTACTCATTTAGTGGTGAGTATTCCCAGTCAGAACAGAATCCCAGTCTATGTTTTCTTCAAATAGTCCCTAATCCAATAAAAAATAGCAAGTCACAAAATAGTGTCATCAGGCCTGCGTTTAAGTATAGGATCATGAAAATACTGCTTTTGAAGGAAATTGAAAACTATAATAATATAGTTTTATAGAGCCTTTGGCTAAAGCATAAGCATGGCATTCCATAGAGCATAGGCATTCCATTAATTATAGTGATGTTATATTATTCTAATAAAATGTCACTTATAATTTGTTTCAATAAAATTCCAATTCCATTCTGAGAAATACACAATACTTTCATAACATTACATCACATCCATCGCATGAGAGATTATCATAATTCATTATATTCATATCAACCCTAAAAATTTCATATCCATTCGACCTTGTTTCCTAATTAACAAGCGAAACTCTGATTGATTCAAAATCTTTGTTGTGATAATTCAGAATTCAATATAATAAAAATTATTGAAAATGAAATAGCTCATGATTATGAATAGTTCATGTAAAAATGAATAGGGTAGTTCATGTCTTAATAATTGACATGAAATAGTCATGTTGAAAAATTAAAAATTCCTAAACTATATTATAGTTTTCAATTTTCTTCAAAAGCAGTATTTTCATGATCCTATACTTGAAAACAGGCCTGATGACATTATTTTGTGACTTGCTATTATTTATTGGATTAGGGACTATTTGAAGAAAACATTAATTCTAAAATAAATCAAGTAGCCTACTTAAGATTTCTACTCTACACCTACATTTTATTTTTTTCTCAAAAACCAGCCAGAATGTAAAAGCTGAGATATTTGATACAAACTGTCAAAATTTTCTAGACTTGATTATATAACTCTAATAATTTCCAGCATTGCAAAATGTTCATCAGCTCTGGTTTTATAAGTTGAGTGACAATAAATGAAACAGAAACATCAATAATAAGACTGAAGATTCAATTGTCATTCAAAGTACTATCATCAAAACTCTTATTCTCTCATCAACAGGTAAAAGCATCCCAAGATTTGTGCTTTATGCTGAAAAAGCCAAAGTTATGCTACCCAGAAACTGCAGAAGCCGCCTTCCAAGAAGGAGCTGGTAAGCGTCTCAGAAGATATGCACGGTTGTTCAGGTAAAATCCTCAAAAATCTACATAAAAAATTTTATAACATCAATCACCATGGGACCTTTTTAAATAAAAACATAAAATATTTTCAAATTATCGAGCATTATCCTTAAAACTGCGTTCTGGACTATTGAATTGCATGACTGTTAGATTTCAGTAAATAGCATATTTTGAAGTTTTCTGGGAGAATTTTGGTCCACTCTCATTATTATTAGTACTAATTACTAATTACTGTACCTACTTAATCTTAAATGAATTCCAGGATATGCATTTCAATTCAGACGTAGCAATAGACATAGGCTTGAATATTATTACATTACGAGCAATAAGACATTTCTATTTTAATATAAATAGAATAAGAGTTAAAAGTAACAGATAAAAAATTGTCTTTGGTATAAATTCATTTCATTTAATAATATGACAATGGTTTCGAGGCCCAAGTCTATTGAAAAAAAAAACTCATTTCAACAACTAGTGCAATAAATACGAATGATCTTATTGCTGAAGAGAAAATAATTCACTACGGTATTCTAATAGTTAATACAATAATATTAATCAAGAAGAAGAGAAAACAAAATTAAGCTAATAATAATGTTGATAAGAAGAAAATAAATAAAAATATACGAAAAGAAAAGAGGAAAAAATAAAAGAGAGTGGCAAGAGCACATATAAAATGGTAAAGAGGGTAGCCTAGAATGATATGAACTGGTACCGGTATGAGCAATGTAAATTGACAATAAAAATTCCATCTTTGTTTCGCTTCCAGGAAGATGGTTGATTTCTCTCAATTCATCACTTACTATGGAATCAACACAGCTTACGTTCTTATTATTTCTTCGTCAGCAAAAGAGGTATTACATCGAAACAATGATTCAAACTAATACTTTTCCTTCTCAAATAGAATAATAGAATAATAATGATGATGATTTCTCTTGTCCTCTCAAAAGAGCTGAACATCTTTTACATAGAATCGTATTATATATTATCAGAGTTTATTCTTTTATTTACATTTATCAACACTAGATATTAAAAATCTTCTAGAAAATTATATTAAAAGTAGGTCCTACCTTGTGAATTCCAATTATTTTTCAAATTAATGGATTATTGAAGTCAACCTCAAGTTTTTTTCACTTTTCTTGTTGATGAAACCTTAATTTCAGAAGTAGAATATAGGCCTTATTTCATATATCCATGACTGTGATTTTCTCAGATTTATGGTTATTTTAATTTAAGATTTTTAACATATCTCATTAATAAAAATAATGGAGCCAAAGCATGAAATTAAATACCGTATCAAAAGGATAAGAAATCATGAAAGAATTTTATGGAAAAATGAGACAGAGTATAAATTCTCATACAATCTGTATATTTGAAAGAGGTTTGCAATTTTTTCTAGTCAGAAAAGCTAATGTCCACTTTTGTGTATCTTTCAACAGATTGTCGAATATCACTTTGGTCTATCATACAATATTCGATGGTACTCGCTTGCGACCACTCTTCTTGTGGTGCCAATCGGCTGTGTGAAGCACATGAAATACCTTGTGCCTTTCAGTGCAATGGCCAACTTCTTACTAGGAATAGGAATCACAATAAGCTTCTACTACATTTTCCAAGACCTGCCTCCAATCGACTCACGGCCAGCCATCCAGTCACCAAGCAGCATCTCGCTTTTCCTCAGTACAGTACTTCTTGGAATGGAAGGGATTGGAACGGTAAGTGAATGCACCAAACTTTTGATAAAAGCATTTTGATCAGGGGAGAAAATTATAAATTCAATTAGATTTCATTCTCTAATGATGATAGGATAGGTAGTCAAGTAGATTTTCGGAAACTATTTTTATTATTGACCGAATTCAAAAAATAAATAGATGGGCCTACCATACTGAATACCATTTGAAATACTGAATAGAATACAAAATAAAATCACTTATTTTCAGTAGTGTGTTTCCTAGTGGAAAGCCTGCTTGAGAACATTTTAATACAGTAGTTGAGATTTTAGTTTGAGTTGTATTTTAGGCCTACTGTATTGAGCTGCTAGTACGGTCGGTATTTCCTGCATTGTCATGGAAATTATTATTTGTGACCAACAATCGTTCTATTATTGCTAAATATTTCATCATTCAACACATTTTTATTCATCAATAATAATTTATGTTTATAATAATTAATAATTGCAATTCATGTTTAAATTATTGTAAAATGTAAGTTACAATATGCAAAAGCCTTGTAACGATTGACTAATAAAATCTATCTAATTATAATAAATTTTTCATGAGATTGAGAGGATATTCTCAATATTTAATACATGAGATGTTGATTCTTCACCTTATTCCCAATAAATAAAGTATACTTTATTTTCAAATATTTTTTTATTTTTAGTATCATTTGTTTTTTGTAATTGAATTTTAATGATGTAAATGTACCACTGTATAATATTCATTGTAAACTGCTGTGCAAAATAAATAAATTTTGAATTTTTTTCCAGATTATGCCCATTGAAAATTCTATGAGGCATCCGAGCCATTTTCTAGGATGTCCAGGTGTATTGAACTTTGCTATGCTGATCGTAGTCTCATTGATCACTTCATTGGGATTTTTCGGCTACCTCAAATACGGTGATAAAACAGTTGGCAGCATCACCTTGAATTTACCTCATGATTGGTGAGTATTCCAAATAATGTATGAACTTCTTAATATTCTATTAATACTGAATAGGGCTTGCCGGTCTCACAGACATTCAAAAATATTAAAAATCACGCTGATTGAAATAGTGGAATAAGTAGTGGGTATTGTTTGCAAGGAAAGTGTTGTGTAAGTGCATTTTCAAGGTTTTCCTTTTAAAGTAGGGTATTCATTATGCAGTTACGAGTAATTCCTATTACCACTCTCCCTCAATTTCCTCTTTATAGTGAGAATGATTTTTCAATTTCTTTTGAATTTTGTTAATTAGGCTATAAGTAACAAATTACCTAAATTAGAGCCCTTTCTTGTTCATGTCAGGTGGTTTTTTCAAGTCGTTTCTTAGGTGGTTTTAATCTTTGTTATTGGAATGATTGAATCAACTCCACATAATTTTCAGTGGAAGATTACAAACAAAAAACTCCCATTGCAACGTTACAATCAGATAAATAGTACTAAATGCATTGAGACTCTAGGATTGATTATGTAACTATTTTAATTTTTTTTAATTCTTGTATTATATGTATTTCAGGTTGGCAGAGTCAATAAAAATCTGCGTTGCTCTAGCAATTCTCTTCACATATAGTTTGCAGCTGACAGCATCGATTGAAGTTCTTTGGGATAATGTGAAGCATAACTTCAACAAGGAGATTCAAGGAAAAGCCTATTATGTGATCAGAGTATTATTGATTATAGGGACAGGTAAGAAAATTCCGATTTCCTTTCACACTGCATAGGATATTTTCCAAACTTTTATGTTCTATGTTATATATTATCTGTTAGCCTAGATGTTTTAAACTTCAAACTGACTTTGAATATAATAGCTTTAAAAGCCAGTAAAATAATTATATTGCGCTAGTTTTGCTCATTTTTAACAAAGTGTGAAAGTGAATAGTGCAAAAGCAGAGTTTTTCTATTTGTGAATGTGTGAAAAATAATCTTCTTATTCAATACAGACGAAGGATAAACCAATGGGTCATACCTTCTTCAACAATCATTAGCAATCTGAAATAGAATAGCTTATTAGTCACCATGCAAATAGCAATGGTCACCATGGTCACAATGAAATACAAGAATTCCTAGAAGCAGAAACTTTTCAATAGATCACTTTAATTGTTCTAAAAATAACTGGAGGTAGATTTGAGAGTTGAATCGCTGATTCAACATTGTCCAATGTCCATTCGATTTTTCCAAATATTGAGCTTACATCCAGTAGTCCTACGTTCAGAAAATGTGTTCTAAATAATTATATAATTGGGAAAAAAGATCAAGTTTATGAATTAATCCATTATTATCTGTGTGAATTGTTTCCTTGTATAATAGTTCATAATAGTATAACCGTACATAAACTTTCACGTTTTTTTATTTCATATTTGTTTTATATAAACTTTGATTTTATTTCATGCTATTGTTGCGGTTCCAAATCTGTCACCTGTAATATCACCGATCGGAGCGGTGGGATTTGCTGTTCTGGGAATAACAATTCCAGTCACAATTGACACTATTCTCTACTGGGACGAAGGATTTGGAATTGAAACTGGTTTTATGGAAAACGGCATTCTCTTGCTCATATCTCTACGCGATGATTGCAGGAGGCATCACTAGTTTAATAGATATTATTGAAGAATACAGTTGACAAACTATGTAGGATAATAGTTCCTAATTCATACTACCGTACTCATCCACACTATTAATAATATTGTATTATCTACAACATAGTTTGATTCAGATAATTTTTTTTTCTTTTTTTTCTGAGGATGATGCCCACATACGAGCTCTAGGCTTGTGCGTGGGTAATGAGTGGGTGATTATGAGATATGACGACTACTTTTGGGCAGTCGGGACCGACAGCTTAACGTCTCCTCCGAAAGACGGAGTGCCGTATTATTTGTCAAAAATCCTTCCGTCAACCAGGCTCGAACCCTGGCCCAATGGATTTTATCTGACTGCTGATAACTTAATCAGTCTGACGCCTTAGCCGCCTCGGCTACGAACCACTCCATATATAGCCTTACAAATATTTACAGAATGTTGTGAACTCAATATTCTCAATGAACTGAACTACATTATTTATGAAGGTAGTTCATAATTATTCAGCAAATTATATTTGCTGGAAACAAACAAAAATTTATAAATATATTTGAAAAAAGCCCTCCAAATTTGTACCAGCGACCACATAGTACAAATACATTTGTATTATGTGGTCGCTGTTTTGTACAGAATGGTTATTCTTTATCAAGTCAGAGTCTCTCATCTACGAATTTTTCCCAGGAAGAATTCAAATTAAATTATCGAATAATTCTTTATTTTGGAAAGACATTACAAGTTACATGAAATATACATTATAGACATTTCATAGAAATATGAAGGTACAATAGAACGGAATAATTTACTTTGATTTGTAAGATCAATTATTTAATCCAAAATGAAATACTGCTTGTTAAATTGCGAGTGGAATTTGATTGGAGGTATTCCTTGGAATTTGGAAGATGCTTTTTATTCTCTACTAAGTTAGTGTTTTTTTCAGAAAATACTCCTAAAAGTTAATTGAACGAAATTCCTAATTATTAATGCCATATAATATTCTGAAGACTTTTGCTTTTGCAAATATTGACAACAGATTAATAGCTAGTAAGGAATTCGATGAACGCTACAGCAACTGTATGGTTGCAATGTCTCATTACCTTCCAACTCCTAATAGATTGATTGATTAATTGAATATTGATAAATTTAGATAATATTAATAAGTGCCTCTTCACAAACACATTAAATAAATTGTATAGGCCAACTGTACAATAAGGCCTATCTATGGAATGAATTATTATCAGTTCACAAATCTATGATTTAGAAGCTTTTTGGATTTCTTCTGTAATAGTAATACTGTACATAATAGTAATAGTCCTTTTTTTTATTAAACAGCGAGAAATATCCAAACTAGCCTATATGTTTCAATTTTCAGTATTTGAAACTCGTGTTCAATAATCAATTCACTTGAATGATAATTCAATTAATAAAAAAAACACTCGAGAATCTAAACAAACACTTGAAGCTTGAAAGATTACAATTTTTTGTAAGATAAATAGAATAGTTAGTACAGACTGAAAAATTTTCATTCCTATGAATCGTTCATTTTTTATTCATCAGAAACTCACAGCATTCAAATCATGAAGTATCTACTGAACTTGTAATACATTTTTAAACGTAGCCTACATAATATTTACAACATAAGTTATACCTTGAGTTCCATATTTTCATATTAACTTTTCACCAACATAATTAATATACCCACAGTATCTTAAGAAAAATAGATTACTTGAATTCCAATAATTACTTATCTTTCTTTGGGAAATCGATAAATTTGATTGCTATTTTGATTGTATAAAAATGATATGGACAGTTATTATTCAACTTTATTACAACTATAGTTATAAATTCAGTTGGTCCTTACTGTAGTGTATCTACAATATCGGTGAATGTAACATGAGTATAATATTGTATGGTGTGTATTGTATTGTTTGAACATTGATATGTCTCTGTATTACCCTAATTTGTTGAGTCAAAAAAAGCTTTAAGTTGTTGATGTTATGTTAAAGAACTTTTCATTATTCTTGAATGTGTGGATGCGGTGGGTTACAAGTTAGAGGCTTGTTAGACAAGTTAAATGTGAAATGTGAATGTCCAAATTTCAAGAACGTGTAAATATAATATTTTAATAAAGACTCTGTTACATGTTTTTCTTTTGTGTTATGAACATTTGAAACCAGAAAGTCTTATTTATCTCTCTCAATGGATAGGATCATTTAGCCTAATATAGGCATAAGACTATTTGTAAAAGAAACTATTTTGAAAAGAAATTGAAAAAACCTCATTTGAAATATTGAACCTTACTTCTTTTTCCCTCATATTTTTTTCATACAGAGAAATAAATATTAGTTTGAAGGAGTTTATTTTGTGAAGAATCACAGATAATTGTAAACATTAATCTTCCTTCCATGAAAAGGAAGTGCTACATAAACATTTTGATAATTAAATAAATTTAAAGAATAATGCTAGATAAATTTGAAAATCATGCTTACTTTGAACTGCAAGTGAAGATAAATTAGAAAATCATGCTAAATTTGAAGTGCTAAATAAATATTAAACGATAATTAAATAAATTTTAAAAAATCATGCTAATGGGTTTAAATCAGCACGCAATAATTGCAATAAAAAATATTTTTCTAATAATTCCGTTGAAATTATTCCAAAAATACTCAAGATGATTGAAATTTCATTATGTTGTACAATAATACAGCTATTGTTTCCTTCAAACTAATAAAATGTTAGAACACACATATTTCACAGTTGATAATATATTTATAGATACTCTATAGTTTTGCAATAGAAATCCAATACAATATTATGATTGTCAGTGGTGTAGTGGTAAAATTAGCTGTGCCGGAGCTATACCTCTACCGGAAAATTTTTGAAGATTATCCTACTACCCAAATCGTGAGTTTTAAGGCCCTTTGGCAAATGTTTTGAAAAGTTTAATAATTAAACTAATTAATGATCTTTTAGAGTGATAGTAGTTACAGTAGGGCCTCCTACACATTCTCCTCCAAAGAATAATTTTAACTTCAAAATATAGTAAGACTTTCTTAAGGTAGATTATTACAGTTTGATACCTTAAAAACTGTTTTTAAGGTATCAAACCATAATAATCTACCTTAAAAACTCTATAATTTAAGTTGGAAGCCTTGCTGACAAAAATTAAAAAAACACTGGTGTAAGTTAGGCAAATATTGTAAATGACTAAGTTTTCATTTTCAGTAGTATTAATTTATTATTGTGAAAAAATACACCCACAAGTTACATTAGTATATATATTTTTTATTATTTAACACACACAAACATTATAATCTGTGCCAAAAAAATTAAGAATTATTTGAAAAAACTACATACAGTACAAATAACTTGTGTATTTAACAAAATACATATAATAAATACATCCTACCGCTGCTACCGCTAAAAAAATATATAAATACATGCTACCGCTCCTCGGGCGGGGCGCGGGTGATCGGAGCGTCGAGTGAGCTAGAGAGAAATCGAGGGGGAGAGGCGAGAGATAAGAAGGACACAATATTGTTGTGGCTATTCCTCCTTCCGTGGTGGGGGGAGGGTTGTGGTGACACGGACACGGTAGTGCTGGGCGCGGACCGCTGAGATGTCTATCATGTCTATCCATCAACTATCCCGTCTGCCAGTCGCTCGCTCAACTTTTGCGCTTACAATTACGAACTACCTAATCGTAGCTGCGTATGCCTTAACTGATTAACCACGATAACTAACGTGTAAAAATTACTTAGTAAAGGACAAAACAATATTTTCTAAATAAAACAATTTCAGATCTATTTTTGTCCTATATAAAAAATTCGATTGAAACAATCGTAGCCGGAGCGCCGCTCCCCCTTCAAAAGCTCCGGACCGCTCCGGCTCCACTACACCACTGATGATTGTAGAAGATTTAGAGAATCATCTTTCATTCTTTGACTTCACTTTTTTCACTGGAAATAGGCATTAAAAGTTTTTAAATAGGAAAGAGATGACCCGACAATAAATGATAGGACGCATGGCCCGAGGAGATGTGTGTGAGAAAAAGATCTCAAATATCGACACTGGACACAAATGGAAAAAATTTAAAGAGTTTATTTTTTTAATAAGAATTCAAGAGATTGTATAGAGAAAAGAAACAGACAGGTAGCCTACATGAGCATATAGGCTATAGCAGAAGAAATAGCCTACAAGAAAGACACAATAAATGAAAGACTACAACAATTAAAAAATCAACAATGTGCTAAATAAACATTAATCTCTTTTGGTTGATTTCATAACAATATCCAGAATTGAGAAACATTGATTCAGCAAGAAATTTGAAAATCGGTAGCTCTGAAGGGATAATAGCCAAAATAAAAAAAATGACATCATTCTCCATTATCACAACATAAGAGCCCTTATGTATTGGTACATAATCACAAGGCTCTGAAAAGATTGAGTCATATCTTCAAGTACCCTATAGGTACCGTATCTAGAGTAACATGTAATGATCTAGTCAACTGAAGCATTGACTCTACCGTACCAACAGTGTCCATTGAGAAGTTGTAGTCACAGCACTCATCAATAATTAAAGAAGAAAGTGTTTATAACAATAATCAAGTAAAGTAGCTTATCTTTTCACTGATACTCTTCAAGTCAAGTATCAAATCAAAAGAAATAAACACATGACAAGTTTTCAAAAGTCAATTTAATTCAATTGGGCACTGTGTTTATCTCGGAAGGTACCCAATATTGCGAGTATAATGAGTTTTTTTGCTTTAGAGTGGGCCTGGATAATAGTGTGTGAATCTTGATTTAACAATGTCATTGAAGAATTGAATTTATTCTAGTCTACTCCAATTTATTGTAAGAATTCGATTCGAGTTTTTGAAAATAAGAACACAAGTTAAGAATAACTCATTTATTTGGTTTATAGTCCAAGATCTTAGGTCATCTCAGGTTTAAAAAAAATAGATGAAATTCAACTCACATAGGCTACTCAGGTAGATCTTACAAATACGTGTAAAATGAGTTCGAGCCAGAAGAAAATATCAGTGCCAGAGAAGAATGGAGTTAAAGGAACAGCATCAGTCAATATGTGAGTAGAATAATTTTCTCTCAATCCTTCATTCAACAAGTAGCATATAGGAAAGATGAGGATGAATTTTTGCTCCGAGAAAGTTCATTAGAGAAACCCTATGAATGTTGGTTCAAAATATTCTTCTCATAGCTTAGAGAGACAGACATGTTTGGCAACTTAGTAGAAATGCGATAAATGCCTAGATTTTATAGTAGTTGACCGCTACTCTTGAACTCTTCAATGCAATATTATATTTTGGGAAAACATAACGTATTCATGTTATTGAGTAAGTTTGTCAACTAGTTAACAAGTACTGTAGATTTGAAAGTAGTAATAAATTTGAAAATAGAATATTTTTTCAAATAGACATCACAATGAATATTGTCCAAGACACCTGTGTCTTTGTAGGCCTACTTGAAAAAATTAAAAAGAAGAATCAATAAATTCAAGTGAGTGCGAGCTGTAATCAAAAAGGAACAATACAGTACCTACCTTGATCCAATATATATAAACTGCACTGAGTTTTGTTATACGTTTAATTATACAAATTAATTTTGTTATAATCAAAGAACTTTCAAAGAGTTTTTAACTTTCGAATGATATTTGAATTTTTAAATTAGTTTTGGGGGAGGTACCGTACAAATTATGAGTTTTGAATACCGTACAAATTATAATAACTGGAATTAAATAAACCTGATTCACTCTCCATTTCATTTTTTTCAGTTTTGATTCGAAAAATCTCAAACAGCCTGGTAATGGAATGTTCAAAGAGGATAATACCCGCTCAATGCATCTGGCTACTACGTAAGAAAAATATTTTTCTCAATAATTCTTGCTCTTCAGCCAACTCATAGGCCTATATAGCAGCTTAAAATGTGAATACGCTTGCAGTATTTTTGCCTGGCATGCAGAGCTAGCTCAAAGACTCAAAAAGATTGATGGCAAAGATTTGTGCTGCTGACCGCGTGTGTAGTGAATGGTCAATATTGAAATCACAGAATAATATACTTTTATTAACTTTACGGATACGGATTGCCTGTAAAAATGATAAATAAGTAATTCTTTCAGTCTCACTTTCCATTGAAAGTATTACTTCTTTGAAAAAATAAAATAAAAATATTGATATTTCTATTATTTCTCTTTGATAATTGATTATTCACCTCTGCTGATTCAGTCAAGTGGATGTGAAACTGGCAACCAGCTGGTAGGCCTAAGCCCAATAGGGCTGTTGAGCTATTGACAAACAAACAAACAAATTGATCAGATAATACTCTTATTTAATGAGAAATGATTAAAATCTTGATAGAAAACTTTAAAGCTTAATTAAAAAAAGTTTATCTCTCAAGTTATATTTTCAATAAGATAAATGGAATAATATGGATCTTCTAATCTTTGATGAGAAAAATAATTGGACTTTTGAGAATTTGAATTCTCCTTTCAAGAGAAATAATTACAGTGGTTTATTAAAATTAACAGTTCTACAGGGATATACCGGTATATTTCTAAAACAGGTCTTTTAGCCTTTATAGCCTTTCAAGTACCTACTTTGAACTAGGTACCTTCTTTAGAAGGTGGTAAATGAATGGGAATGAATCAATAGAATGAAATCTATTTATTAAATCGTATGAACTCTGTCAAATACTTTCCTTCTATCAACTGTAAAATATAAATTATATAAAGTGAAAGTGAAAAGTCTATCCATGTTGATTCAGGTTGTTCAATAATGTAATTTTGAAATTCACTGTTTCATAGAGACTTGGATGCATTATTACATGTGATTAAATCAAGCTTGGGAACTGGTCTGTTGGCCATGCCTTTCGCATTCAAACACGCTGGAATCATTGAAGGCCTTTTTGCTA
The DNA here is from genome assembly GCA_017141395.1 of Laodelphax striatellus. NCBI lineage: Eukaryota > Metazoa > Arthropoda > Insecta > Hemiptera > Delphacidae > Laodelphax > Laodelphax striatellus. The sequence goes on from CM029531.1 coordinate 25,368,489, forward strand.
CAATTTTTGTAGGAGTTCTCTGTAGTCATGGGACCCATTTATTGGTACGGTAAGATTTTTCACGTTTGTTTCTATTCTTATAGCTATAATTTTCATAATTATTCAATGTTCATATATGATGTTCAAATAATGTTACATAATGTCCAAATTATCCATCGATAAACTGAAAAAAAACTTCAATAAATAATAACAACCAATAATCATGAATATTATTTTTGGGAATTTTCTTAACAATGATACGTTATAATGATATGTTGGAACATCAAGAATTGCATTAACCATTTAAAGAAGCAAGAACCTTATTCAGTACAAGAATTTCTTTCTACTTGAAATTTCTTGAAATCCCTCATGGTATTTGAATGCTTCAGTTTCCACTTAGACTATTGATTTTTATTCAATCCCATTATTTTATTTTCTCTAATTTTATTCCACTTATTGGAGACTAATGGTTCATCATATTTTTTCAAACATTATTTTTATAATTATTATATTATTCATACTGTAGCCTACTATTTTTCACTATATCATATTCTTCATCTTTCCTTTATTTCATCATTGTCTATTATTGAAAATTTTCGATTTTTATTTCACTTTGAAGGTAAAAGTATCCCAGCAAATGTGCGCAGTACTTAAGAAGCCATCATTAACATATTCAGAAACTGTTGAGGCTGTATTTCAAACTTCACCACATCAACGATTAAAGGCACAATCTTCATTTGTTAAGTATGTCTTATTCAATGTCGTGATTCTTTTGAAAAATACATGTTCCGTATTACTCACTCATTAAAAAACTTATATGTTTTTTATCACAAATTACTTTTACAAAAATGATGTTTAATCAACATAATAATATTATTATTATTTTTCCTCGTTTTTCTCATATCAATGAATCATTGAATAAATAGCTATAAGCAATCTCAAGTACCCAAAAAGTTAATGAGTAATCATATTTTTTTTTAAATGAGGTAATAATTTTTTTGGTGATAAATAATCTTATTGGAGAGTTTCATTTGGAGCTCTTATTAGCTTGTGCCGGCATGACCATGAAGTCATTCCAATTATGAATTGATAATAGTGTATAAAATTTATCATGACTATCATTTTTGCATCCTTGGATTGTAATTCCTGATGAATGATGAAAATTAAAATGTGTTTTTCTTCAATTTTCAAACCCATTGAAAAGAATCATCCCATAAGAACAATCATCTTGGTAGACTGACTTACAGCAAAGACAATTAAACTACTTTAATAGTTAAATTGTCTTTGCTTATAGGTCTTTGCTTTATAGGTAGCCTATTTGTTTTAGCTACGGTACTGTACTGTACCTATAGTAAGTTACGTCAAGCAAATGAATAATTAATATCACATAAATATAGAGGTCAATAAAATTTTATGCACCGGTATTTCTGATTAAAGTATATTAAAATGAATCAGAGTACTTTATTTTAGTAATTCAGTACATTATTACATTTAATTGAGCATATAAATTTAATGTAACATTAAAATAGATGAAAAACAAATCATGAAAAGAGCTATTTTTTTCTGACAATATTCATATTATGATTCCAACATCTTGTTTATTGCATTCCAACACATTAAGAGGAATGAGAGTTCATTTATGAAATTTTCTTATTGACAATAAACTCCTAGATGTTTTTTCCAGGAAGATTGTGAATACTTTCCTTTTTTTGACTTACTACGGATCAAACACAGCTTATATTGTGATTGTGGCAGCTACTCTCAAAGAGGTAACTCTTAATAGTTCATCAAAGTATCTTCCGAAGCAGATTACATCATGTTATCATAATGAAACAAAGACTAATAATTTCACATCCTATTAATAATATTACCGTTCTATTATTGTACACTATAATATCCGACATATCGAAATGAATCCTGAGAAAATTTTAATTTATGAATAGATTTCAATTTGTTTGTTCAATAAGAAATGCTTAGTAAATAAAGAAGGCTACTGTATCAATATTTTCATCCATGTTTCTATGAGCAAAAATAATGGATAATGTACAATACTGCGGAACCACATACCACAGTAAGAAATATGAAATCACAGATAATATTCTATCCGAGAAGTAGAATATTGTAATTGTCTCTGATAAAATGTAACTGATTTATAAATTATGCTAAAATAATATTTTTTTTTTTTTAAACTGTCTATATGTAAACTATTATATTATTGTACATTATTATTAATTATTATACACGTTAATATGATATTATAAATTATTATACGTTAATCTAATATTTTAAATTTATAGGCCTAATATTTGGATTTTTAAGAAATATTATAAAATTCAAACGTTTAAGTCGTATCAGAATTTGAACTTCAGAGTTGGAGATTAAACAAATGAAAGTATAATAATTATTGTGGTCAGTACCGTACCAGAAAAATTAGCTATTAGGTTACTCAGTAGCAATCAATCACTTTTATCATCATTGAACACAAGATTTTTTAAAATTTTGAAGTTTTATTTTAAATTTTTCAAACCCCAATTCAAGAAATGCAACAAAACTCTTACAAAAAAGTGAATTTTCTCAGATTTTTATTAGGTTCAAATTATAATGGGATATTATATACAGTTGTGCAAACCTATTCCTTAAAAGCTTTACTCCTTAAGTGTGCATTAGTGCATAAGCTCAGTGTTCGAACGATAAGAGCATAGCCTAAACATAATTGACGAAAAAAATAGATATACACATGTCACTTGTTTAATCCATTGTTTTGTTTAATACAGAACAATTTAAGCCCAATGTCATATTGATATAGAAATAAATTAATTGAATTTGAAACGTTGATATTCTAGATAGCCAAGGATGATCTGGGATATGACTACAGTGTGAGATGGTATATGCTGATTTCCACACTGCCTCTACTTCTAATTGGCACAATACGGTCGATGAAGTACCTCGTTCCTTTCTCAATGCTGGCCAATGCTCTACTTCTCACTGGAATTGTTTTCATTTTTTACTACATACTTCAAGATCTGCCCCCAATTACCTCTCGTAATGAATTCAAAGCAATATCGAATTTTCCCATTTTCTTTTCAACTGTGATTTGTGGCCTCGAGGGAATCGGAACTGTAAGTATAGCTTTTTGTACCTTAATAGTTAAGTAGGCTATAGGCATATTATGCATTTCAAAACTGTATTAGCCTTTCATTTTTCAATATTAATTTTGATGGTTTATATTTATGCTATAATAAACTGTACTCTAAACTTCTACTCTGCTTAATTTTCTATTACAAAAAAATGAGATGAAAATACCTGTTCCTTCAATGCATAATAACTGTTTTGAGCAATTTTTTGTCCAGGATGACGCATTTGAGTAATTATTCTCCATCGGACTGTCAAGTTATAATATGCCAAAAATAGAATATATTTCCACACTGCCAGAAATAGAATTTTGGTTAGAATATTACATGCCAAAAATATAATTTTGGCATATTATAATGCAATATTTATGTATGGAATCCAAAAATAATAAAATGTGGTGCAAGAACTTATAAAAACCAAGTAGCAACAGTATATTAGCAAATAACATGGAACATCATAATACGTCAAAACTAATGGTTCCTGACGGAAGCCTACTATAATAGGACTGTAGCCTACGTTAATTTGAAAAGAGTGCAGATAATAACGATACCGTTCATTATTGTTCATCCTCCTTTACAATGAAGGCTTAAGTTGACATTTAATATTGGATAAAATATTTAAAAAAATATCATTGGAATAGATATCCAATCATTTAAAAGACATCATTTAAAAAAATAGATATCATTTAAAAGTAAGAAAGATTATTTGGAGTTTTATTGTCTAGTTATTTATTTAGCTTATGTTATTGTATTACCCACACATTTGGAACAGACAAGACGTGATATCAATTGATTTTACAGTATCTGAATAGGAAATCAAGTTGACGATATTGATTTCCCTGAATAAATATTCTTGTTGGATAGCCTTTAATAGTAAGTAGACCTTTGATGAATTGGTAGGCTTTGAGAAAGTGCTAACTTTATCAGTCTCTTGAATATTTTTAATATTTGATTCTCAAAATTTAGTTTTCACATTTGAAATTACACACTCTATAGTCTGGTATATTCTTGCAGATTCTCCCAGTTGAAAATTCAATGAGAAAGCCTCAACATTTCCTTGGCTGTCCAGGCGTGTTGAATATAGCAATGTCAGTTGTTGTATCTCTATTTACAAGCGTTGGATTTTTTGGATACTGGAAATATGGCGATAACGTTAGAGACTCAATAACGCTGAATCTGCCCCCAGGATAGTAAGTAGACTACTGTTGGAGGTTGAAGTTATCATAGAACGTGTATTTTCTTATTATGATTCCAATTGTTGATAATTTCAAAGTTCTTTGTAATCATGTAACTTGCATTCACATAGAACTAATTTTTCAATGAATTGATAGTTTGATAGATAGACCTACAAAAAAATTACAGAGTATTAGCCTATAAGGTATAGGGTATGTCTGAAAATAACATTTTTTGAGATAATACGAAAAATATTGATTAACAAACCATTGGTTTTTATTTGTTGGTTATTTAAAAAACTCATTTTTAAAATACCTCATCAAAATATCATATACTGTAATTTCCTCCCACAATAATAAATTATTATAAAGAAATTGATCACAGTATTTTCAACCAGGGGCGTCATTTGGGGTGGGCAGGGGGGGCATTTGCCCCCCCCCTTATTCCTGGGTTACAGAAAATATTCTGTACAGAGCGTGCCATCCAAATTGGCCTCTCACTGGAGCATGCGCGTTGATTGCTTTCTCCCACTACAGTGCCTGCTGACTCGTGGTACAGTAAATTTCAATAGTTCATTCAGCTGGCAAACTCAGCTTTATAAAAAAATTCATATTCGCTTCGGCTACCCAGCAGCTGTAGTATGATGTTATTTGCTTCACTGATGTTATCTTTCAATGAGAATTTTGGAGGTGACTGTACTAACCTTACAGTGGCTGGAGGGGAAGCGTGGTGGGAGAGATTATCCATCTCTCTCGCACACTCTCCCCTAGACGCCAATTTGGATGGCACGCTCTGTACTAGCTAATGTACAAATGAGCATTTTATCCGGCAAACCCCCCCCCCCCCCGGTGTATGCCCCCCCCCCCCAAGGTTTTGGTGAAATGACGCTACTCTTTTCAACTGTGTTCAATATTCAAAAAACACACTTTGTATCTATTTCTACAAATTTTCGCCCAATAAGAAGACAAATTCATTCAAAATTTAACTGAAATTTGTATTTTTCACCAAACTTATAGGTTTTTGGCTGGTACCCTTACTCTAAAATACCATATAAAGTGATTTACAACGTAATCAGTTTCATCAATACTCAAAAAGGTGCCATTCCTTATTATATACAATGAATTTGTTTTTCAGTATAGGTTCTACAGTGAAACTCCTTGTTGCCTTGGCCATTCTTTTCACTTTTGGACTACAAATGACAGCAGTTATGGAGGTTGTGTGGTTCTCAGCTGAGAAAAAGTTCAGCCCACAAAATCGTGACATCGCTTATTATGTCATCAGAGGAATCCTTGTGGTCATCACAGGTAGCTTAAGCATTAATTTCATAACAATATTATAATTGGATTCTATCTGATAAAACTAGAGAAAAAAAGCAAATGTCCAGACTTTAGCCAAGCCTTAAAATTCCGACCTGTTTCTGAAAAATTCAGAATTGTCAATACAGCTATGTCTTGTGCGTAAGCTTATATTGTCTCTTTCCATTGAATTTGTGTTATCTCATTTCAATTGTAATTCTGTATCACGCTTATGTTTGTTAGATTAGTTATTGTATTTGTACGCTTATGTATTTTTTCTTTGTAATGGATTGGGATTATTGATTTGAGTATAAACAAATAATACAGAAGAAAGGTGAAGAAAGGTATGTAGAAATACTAGTAATAGAGGTAAGATTTTTTCAAATTCATATGTACCATTAATGTGTAGAGTGTGTGCAACTGTTCTACAGGACCTTGAATTTTAATGGAACATGCCCAAGCCCTATTAGGCGAATAATATCAATGATATAAATTTTGTCATTCTATTTTCCAGTTTTGTGTGCAGTAGCAGTTCCACAATTGGGTCCCGTGATTTCTCTGGTTGGTGCAGTTGGCTTCTCAACTCTAGGGTTGTTCATACCAGCTGCAGTTGACTTGATCTGTGCCAGTGATAGAGGAATTAATTGGAACAGTTTCATTGTTTGGAAGAATCTGTTAATGATGGCGTTATCCATTTTCGCTCTTATTACTGGATCATTTACAAGTATAAGAACAATTATAACTCAGTACTCGTGACGCAAAGAGTAATTTATAAATTATAGTAAAAAAGAGTGTTGACCGCCTGAATGAATTTTTGATTTTCATGATACCTTACACCTATGGACAATTTCCTACAAGATTCTTATGGATTGATAATAAGATGAGATGAGATGCTCCATTATGACATTCATCTCATTGATCTATATTCTATAGATGAAAAATATCCAGTGATCTACAACCCGGAACATATCCAAGTGGATTGGAGTATTGGAGATGTAATATCCAAGAGCGATTTTATCAGACAAAATATTCTCCAAGACTCCAAGTGGTTTTCGAAAGAGGAAGATTTATTAGGCACTACTCTAATAACACTCTTGCAATACTCGAATCGCGAAGAGACTCTATACTCGGCGAATCGAATAACTAACATTAGTTTTCAGATGATGACGCTCAGACGATCCTGCAACCTAGGGCTCTATAAATACTTTATAAAGCCTTACTGCAACCGTATAGTCTGAACGTCATCGTCATCATTTGAAAACAAATGTTTGTTATCCGAGTCGCCGAGTATCGAGCCGCTTCGCGATGTGGGAATTGCAAGTAGGCTATGAGTACCTACTACCTTAGCATAGGCAAAGAATAGCTAGGACTCTCCTATTCTTTGTCTATCGGCAAAGAATTTATAGGAGTCTCCGATTCTTTGTCCATGCTTATTGTGAGAAGAGTATGTTTGTCTGGAAATGAAATACAGTAGGTAGGTACAGGAATAACAAAAACTGAAATTAAAAGTACTTATTGTTAAGCATTAAGCATAAAGTACTTATGTTTATGGGTTCCAAATAAATGCAAATGATGATTGTAAATACTTATCGTAAAGGAATGCAATATTATTTATCTGTACTACAACAAAGAAAAATTACAGTAATTATAAATTTATGCAGGGTTACAGGTTCAGAAGTTCACAAGTTCAGAAGGTGCGTACAAACAGAAAAGCGCGCCGCACACCATAAACAGAGCGCGCATCCCGCATCGTAACTTGCCGAAATGATGTTCGCGCGCACCGAATAAACTTCGCGATTAGGCGCGCGAGCGGCACAGCGTGTAAATCTGTACGCATCTGTAGATACTGATAAGAAAATAGTAGTGTATTAAGTTCTAGACTTACTTCAACACCCTTTATATTAAATTGTACTTGTACATGAAGAACTTACAAGATCATTGCACATTGATCTATGTAGGTACAAATACCGGCGATGTAATAATACCTTTCTGGTACCGATCTTTTGAATAATAGATATATAACAGGTACATAATTATTGATTTTCATTTTTCATTGCTTCCCCATAGTTTTGGAAAATGTGACTTGAATTGTTTTGTTTTTGAAGCTGGTTCCGTAAAAATTAATTAAGTAGCCTCTGCTTCTGCTGGGCATTGGACAATCGGTCCAAAGTTTGGGCTTCAGGACTTAAACTTGAAGTGACGTGGGACGGTGGGAGTGCGGCTGTGCAATTAGGCTAGTCTTCACATGAAAATAAATACCGGTATCATGTGACATGTTACGTTGACGTAACAGTGGAAATTGGAGCCGGAGATTATTTCCACCCGGACGGTGCTGCTGCCTGACGGATAGGGAATGAAGCAGTGAATTTTACTTTGCACGGTAGATTGCCGACAGGTAACAAGAGGGACACGTAGCCAGGTAGACCTCCCCACTTCCACTGCAGCTCACGGCTGGTTCGTGGGCGTGCGTGCGTGCGTGGTCCGTTGACTCCGTGTCCAAGTCGAACTCAACAGCAACATCGAACAGGGAACAGCCATCAGTTCAGTTCAAGTTCAACCTGAACGTCGCGTGCTCCACTACTTTCTGTGTGTTCTTTTTACAAAACAGTGAATTCAATAATCAAGTGTGTTGTTTGTTAAGAGTTCAAGAATCGGCTGTCAATGGATACTTGACGCTAGCCGCAGACCTGTCAGAGGTGAGTGTAGTTCAATTACAATTAATAATTCGAGTGTGATTCGAGGAATTCTGTGAGCTTTTGCTGAGAGGTCGTCGTCGGTTTGGAACAGGTGAACCGAATCTAGATCTGCCCCACCCGCGTTACACCACTTTTCCTATACAACAACTTTGTATACCGGAACATATTATCGTAAACAACCGCTACACGGCTACACTATTTTTCGGCTAATGCTCTGACAGAGATCCTTTCAAAATAACATTACTAGTAGGCCTCCAGCATAAGTCAGGTTAGGGCGAAAAGAGACTTTCAAATTATCATGTAGCGATGAAGGTATAGTTCAAACAGGTGGCATTGCACGTTGTCCCTTCCCTTTGAATTATTTTGAAGGGGTGTGCAGAGCTGTAAAAGGCTTCAGCATCTTTATTCTTTACTATCAGCCTATGGCTCAACGCCATTCCATGAAGAAAATAAATTAACCGGTAACATAAAACTTGAACATTATTGAACACTGTGACTTAATGATAATTATATTGGAGTAGTCAGATAGCAACTGAGTCTAGAAGGGTTAAAGGTTTAGGTCTCTATGAAAATTAAGGTAGGGTTCTATAATATTGTAAGCTTGTTCATTATTACAGAAGGGAATAAAGAACATGCAGCTAATGTTTTCATGATAAATTTAAATTAAGTAGGTACTCGTTGCAATGAATAACAGTTACAGTTTTGCAATAAGTTACAGTTTTGTTGGTGAATTTGGTATTTAAAAATACAAGGTATTGAATTTTTTGACTTTGCAATGTCTTGGCTTTTGAAGGTATGTACTTGAACAAACTTAGTTGTCTTAAATAAATAAAAAAATATAAAAAAACAAATAAAATAAATAAAAAATGGGCCTTCAGCACCATTACACCATCTGCGGTCCCATTATTAACCCCTCTGTCAACCTGGTAAGATATTTATGCGTGATACTTTAGACCTTGGCGGGGTTGACAACCGGTGGGATGTGAGGGGTGATCAGGGTTCTGGACCAGTGACTGGAATGCATCCCATGATAAACGTGGGGGGGGGGGGGTGATAACACCAGAAAAGCGGGGGGGAGGGGTTTCTAGGGGTTTTCCCACGGAAATTATTGAAAATTTGAGCGTCTCTGAGGCTGCAACGTTTATTTTGTCAATTATGCTGGAGTTTGCCGCTGCCTTGCGAGAGATCAGGAGTGACCGTCGAAATGCGGGTGAGTTGCCAGGCCTGCCCTCTCCACTCTGAGGGTATCGTATCTCATTCTCCTCGCATCGGCCTCCTGGAACCATTCTCTGATCTTTCAAATTAAATATGAAATAAAAAGCTATATGAATAAATGAATGAATAATCAAGTCACTGCTCAAATAGGATCATCATATTGCTAGTTTCAATAAAATTTCTCATTGAAATGGTGTAGTACCGTGATTAGTGGTAATCACTAGGCAAGTATAATTATTATAATTATATACTATTATTATAATAGTATCCCATAATACTCTCACTCTCTAGTATAAATAATACAGGGTTATTCTAAATTTTAGACCTATTTTCAGACATTCTTCTTTTCTTGAGTCTTCTTCTTCTTCTTCTTCTTTGGCTTTGCCTTTATCCCATTTAAATGGGGTCGGCATTCCTTCTTCGTAGTCTGCTTCTCCACAACACCCCTGTCCAATGCTTCCCTCTCTCCTCCAACCATTCTCCTGCATGTCCGCTGCTATTCTGTCTTTCCGTCTCATCTTCGGTCTACCACGTCCTCGCACTCCATCCAAAACCAAATCCTGCAATCTCTGCCGCACATAATCTGCCTCCCGTCTCTGTACATGGCCAAACCACCTCATCCTCGCCTTCTGCATCTTTTTACCCAGTGGACCAACCTTTACTGTGTCTCTTATCAACTCATTCCTTATCTTATCTCTTCTTGTAACACTACACATCCATTTCAACATTCTAATCTCAGTCACTTCCATCTTCCTTTCCTGTCTCTTTAGAATGGGCCAAATTTCCGTTCCATACAGCATAGCTGGCCTCACTACTGACTTGTATACTTTCCCTTCATTTTACAATTCATTGTCCTATCACAAAGAACACCACTCATTCTCCTCCAGTTCATCCATCCACAATTTATTCTATGCTGTATTTCGACATCAAGCCCTCCATCTCTCTGCACATTCGAACCCAGATACTTGAAACTCCCAACTGGTTGGAGTTGGCTTCTTTATTGAGTACCAATCCGAAATAAAACATTCTTTATACCAATGGAAATATGAGCGGTCAGTAGGGTTCTCGCGACAATAGGCCACCATAGATGGATGTAATGAATGGGTATGCATAGGCTGGTAATAGGCTACCGCCTGCGAATATTTGTGTATTATTATATTTTTGTGATATTTTTTGTGCAGTAGCCGGAGTCCTCACACTAGTGAGTTGATGAGATGAAACTTACTCTTTCAACTGGTTTGAAAATTGTTCATTTCAGATTTGTACTTAATTAAAGAAGAATATTTTTAAATTGGTCCATCATTTGGAATATACAGTTTACTCAATATCTTCCTATTTAAAAAATTGAGTTCTTAAATTTTTAGGTTTATGTCCTAGGGCATAAACTGAGTTATATCATTCAACATTTTCTGTTATTTCAAATATTTTTGAAAGGGGAGGGAAGATAAGTCTCTTTATCCTCCCCCCGACGACGCCTTTGATTCCTTATGATGAAGCAGCACAAAACTTGAATCCAATCTGAGTTGATTATGCTCTCCTGACAGAAAAATTGAAACTGTTGGTCACTTTTTCAAAACTGGCAATCACTAGTTTGTTCATCTAAAATAATTCTGCTTATTCAGCTCTGTCAATTTTGACTTACTCAATAAAGACTGATATATTGCATTATTGAACTTATGAATTATGTGACACAACAAAGAATATCCTACACAATGAGTCGAATCTTGCCATCTGGACTAGTCAGATGGTCAGCTAGAAATGCCATGATTTGAATAATGGCATTAATGTACTGGTCACCGGTAGCCTACATAACTGATTATGGTTCATTAATCTCACTAGGAACGCGTAGGCAGGCCATGATGTGTCCAGTATTCATGAATATGAATTGAAGTTTCCTTATAATAGGACCCTTAACTCAATCTCAAACATCTAAAATAAGGTCTTCCTCTTTACTTGTTAGTGAGAAGAGGACGTTATACCGATAAGTTACCTGTGTTATTTACTGTTCAATTAGCGATTTATTGTGGAACCTACGTTTCAATTTTCCATTCAATATTGTGCATTCAAGTAATTTCCAATAACCACACGGTACTAAAAGTATTCAAATCTTCCTAATCAATGCTGCGATTTTGCTAATGATGCGATTTTCCCCGCATCGCAGAAAATTGTCGATTACAAAATTGTCATGCGATTTGCGTTTTTTAAAATTGTGGAAGGGGATGTCAGTGCTGTCAACGCTCTTCAGAGGCGCTAATGTTGAGCGCCTTGTATATTGACAGCATGCGACCTGCACCACAGTTCATAAAAGCGCTCATAAGAGCCAATGTACAAGAGAGATTGCAATCGCAAACGCAAATGCAATTTATAAAAGCAGCCTAAGAATTCAGTGGTAGTAGCCTACTGAGGCTGCTTAGTATATTAATTCATATCTAATTGGATGTTATTGCGATTGGAATGTTACCGTTAACGCTCTTGTGAAAGGTAGAATAGTTTTATGGCCTCAGTCTCGGTATCAATCAATAACTCATATTGTACGGATACGAAAGAGAGAGTGTTTGTTCATTCCATATGAGTAGTCTTATTTCAGTCATATACAGGTATTTTGAAATTCAATTCCATTCAAGTAGAAATCGTGAAAATAAAAAAATAAATAGCCTGAGCTGTGTCACCACCCCCTCTGTAGGGGGTGGTGGCTGTGACTTGATTTTATCACACTAATTACAATTTGTGAAAACTTAATTAATTATGGCACGTAACATGGTGGCCGAGAATAAATCCATCTCTTATGGGGTCTCATATTGAGGCCAAAAATATCATCCCATTTTCCATTTAGCAGAAGTGTGAAACGACAGTTGGAGAACGGCGCGAGAAGTTGATTTTGTCTAGTCATTCGAATCCACCTAGACTTCATAATTTGCTAATCGAACTGTGAATTAAAAGCATGACTGACGTTTTTGAATTTCATGATTCATTATGAATGATGGTACTAACATGGTTCATAATGGAGTTTAAGCTTGTATACTAAAATATATACTCCATCATCTCTTCCTGTTTATCAATATTATGCTATTGTATGCTGGTTGCTGAAACTCCCATCTTCAAACATCCTAACTCTCAGAACTCATTATTTTGAGTTAAGTGAATTTAAAATGTTATGGTTCACGTTAGAAAAGTATTTTTAGAAGAGGTAGGTGAGTTCGGGTCATTTACAAATGTTTGTACAAAATCTAATAATTTGAAGCATCAAATAAATTGAGCATATTTTTTTAATGAACATAAGTTAATCGCTGTATCTTGCTGTATCGATGATACCGTACTGCTTCCGTGTAGAAGCAGTGGAATTGAAATAAAATATTCTCTTCACAGGATCTTGGAAGAAAATAAATTTTCATGAATTGAAGAATTACTTGAATAAACAATTGATTATACCAACTTCATCAATCTCTACTAGAAGTGAACAGGAAATAATTTCAATGTGTCACAAAAGCGAATATTTTCTTTAATAGCCCTCAAATGCTGTAACAAGCAAACCTACAATTAAATAAAATCCCAGAAAATGTAAATATTATTAGTGTCCATGAGATACTGAGCGTATTAATATGATTTGAAGATATGAGGTAATGATGAACATAATTTTTCATTATCATGATTGATTATTTTTATTCATGAACTATTATTTTTGGATTATTTTAAGAGCAGAACTAGATGAAATTAGACTACATTCTTATAGAAATTTTCAAACTGCTGTTCGAATTTACTGTACTATGATTTTCATGCCTGAAACTAGTTAGCTGCAATCTGCATGTAGTCTATTATCTTTGAACAGTGGCGTTGAACGCTAGGTGAGATTCGCGACCGGGCCAGTACTTGTTCTGGCAATTGTACTGTACTGTGCAAGTAGGTTGTGAGTTTGTTTGGTGGGTGGTGGAGCGGTTGGGGGATGGCTCATCCTCTGGCAGCTCATCATGAGGATGGTTCGCTGGATGGAAGCGGAGCGCCGTGACGACCTTGATCGACGCCCGGAACGTGACTGCGCATGCGTCACAAGAGCTTAGTTCAACCCGTTAAATAGAATCGCTATCATGGTTTCGTTGTAGTAGAATTGATGCTTCTTGTTCAAGTTATAAAATATAGAGTATAAATCCAGAAGAATAACCAAGATTAGAAAATATCTTTCGGAGGATGCCTTAAGCCGTCGGTCCCGGCTGCCTGAAAAGTAGGCATCTCTCATCATCACCCTTTCATTACCCACGCATAAGCCCCAGAGCTCATGTGGGCATCACCCCCACAAAAAATACACCTAGTTAACTAAATCATAAATACAGTATACACACATATTGCTAAGTAAACTAAACTTAGCAATGTTAATGATGCTCTTGAAAATTATATAAATTTTTCAATGGCACTGTACTATTTACTAGTAAAACTTGAGATTAAATTATTTTTGTAATACAGGCTTTGTGATTGCTATTCAATCAAGAATATGTATTGTTGTACCAATAAAAATATAAATTGTTGTATAAAAGGATGTACTAATTAAAGGTACCAATTAATATCTGTTAAGGTACGTTACTCATGTTGGGTATCAATTAACACTTTGAAGGATTTTTCAACAGTTGCGTCTGTTATTTGGATTCAAGGTGCTGGATAAAGAGGATGTCGGGAAAGAAAACATTCAAACTATTTAAATGTAAATTTTTTATCGCCTTCCATTGAGGCCAGACCAGACTCTTCTTCTGCCGCCTACTTTCACTGCTGGTGATTCCGGTTCCCATTCCGGAACAAATGTTCGATCTCAAGCACTGACCACTCACGAAAAAATTCATCTTTTTTCAAACTCTGCTAATAACAAGTTGAATTTAGTCCATCCAGGCCAATTTAAATGCCATGCTCTAAACATTTGATGGCAGTTTCTTTGGTGACAAACATCAGCAATAACTTTCAATGTTTAACATGCGTCTTTCGTTTTCCATAAGATAAAAATTGTATAATGAATGACTGAATCAACACAGATCGACTGACGTGAAAGCCAGAATAAGAATTGATGTTGATAGTAGAAAATCGTATGTTGTTTTTAGAAAGTCGAAACCAGGAATATTATTGTAACGGTGACCCGCATCGTACCTGATAAAATGGAATCTTAAATATTGTCTGTTTTGATTTCCCATTCAGCCTGTTACTATAAATTGGCAATATTGTTTTTAACAACCATATTATGAAAAATAGCTTGAATTGAGGCGATGTTATGGGTTAAACGGTATTGAAGCTGGAGATAGACATTTTAAAACCAAGAATTCAATAGTTTTGGAGGTGAATCGAGTTTAAATCAGTGTCGGTAGCTGAACTGATACAACAGTCAGTATGAATTAGCTCATAATTAACTTTAACTCGCTTCTATCTTCGTCTTGGCTCATTTTTTAATTTGATCTGGATGATTTATCTGTTTTATAATATTAATGAACTTTTCTCAACGGCTCTGCTAGTAGAGTAGTCTTTGTCTCGCCTCTACTAGTTCAGGGTCCAGGAGATGACGATGAAAAAGGTTTGAAGAACATTTTCGAGATCGAAAATACCTTTTCGAAGTTTATTTCATTTATGATTTTATTTCGATAAGGAGTACATCAATATTACAGGTTTTTCAAATTCAAAGACCAGCAAAGAGCAAATCACTCAATAATATTACAACAATATTAGATTTTGCCTTACGGATTAATTGCTGGGCAATTATAGAAGATTAAAAATTTATCTTTCTTTTAGCCCCTGTGCCCACTTCGCAACCGCTATCTGATTTCAGTCAGCAACCCAATGTTGCCAGATGACATTTGGCTGTTTTTCGTGTGATCGGGTAATCTATCCCATCAGCCAAAGTCATCTGGCAACGCTGGGTTGCCGTCTGAAATCAGATATCAGGACACGAAGCAAAACTCCAGAGAAAATAGAAGTGAAAAATGAAGTTAAGGAAATTTTTTCTTCTATATTCTGATTAAAGCTGCTTTAGGATTGAAACCCACTTGGTCTTAATAGTGGTAGCCGAGCGAGTCTCAATCCTAAAGCAGTTTAAAAGAGTATAAAAATCGGAAAGAAAAGTAGTAGGCAAAAGACAGTAGATACTAAAAGTGGGCCATTTGATACTGTTTTCATTTCAACAATTGCAAACTGCAAGTCTATGAATAGAAGAATAGACTGTCATACAAATGACGAAACCGACAAATTTCTTATTCAATGAAAGCCAATTTGAAGGTTACCAGCCTACACTTTCACTAGAGTGAGTTTCTAGACTCTGAACCGGTAGGTTAAACTTTTCTTCATTGTTTCACACTAACTCAGTCAGTTTATACTCATAATAGGTTCTTATGGAATACCTCTTTTAACCACAATTGGATCACGGCTGTTCTTCTATTCTTTCGATTATATTCAGTTTTGAGTGGCTGATACTGTGATACTAGAATGTGTATCATCTTCTACAGTGCATCGCATGGCCATATCGAGGTTATTGCATTTTTCTTATTTTATTTGCCACTAAACACGTGAAATTAATATTATCCTCTTTCGGGGTGGACGTTGAGCCGTCGGTCCCGACTTCCTTAAAAGTAGTTGTCAACTCTCATGATCAGCCCTCTCATTACCCACGTACAAGCCTAGAGCTCATGTGGTCGTTACCCTTAACATAAAATAAATAATTCCATCGTATCCCTTTTTAATTCCATTAGTCTTTTTATATAATATATAAGTTAATCTGTTCCTTACAACGTTACTACACGGCCTTGTCAATACCTTATTTCATTGTGTGTTTTGTTTTATTTACTTGATTTATTTGAATAGTATTTGATTTATTTATTTCTTTGTATACTATTTCATTAAATAAATTGATTGATTAGTTACTTGATTACCGTCCATATAACTATATTAGATAAAAATGTAGAGAAAATCTTACTGCAATTTTCCAACTAGGACTACAGGTGAAAATGTTTAATTTTGAAAAATGCTATTCAAAGAGGATAATCTAATAAAGGTGATCAGTGTGATAATGGTCATTAATATAAGACCTGCTTCCCCAATGTTCTCGACTTGTAGAATGAATAATCTTATTGATCACCACTCGAAAACTCGTAGTTTAAAATCACTTTCCCCAGCCTTCAGAATCACTTTTCCTAAATAATTTTGCCTCGCAGTGACTCAGTGCTACGTTTCATAGTGAAGTTCAAATTTCTTGTGTCTTTCTGATTATGGTCACAGGGGAGAGGAGAGAGAATACTCTCTCCACAGTGTTATGGTTTTGTGGCAACAGAATTGCAAATTCAGATGATTCTCATCTCATTGAAATTTTGACGTTGACTAATTCAAAGTTTATGAACTCTCCAAACATTATTCCTCACAGAATAAGACATTTTTATCATACACTAATGCCAGACTGTGTTCACTTGTAATCACAGATCAGATTCGATTTTCCAGTTTCTTTATTCACGTACCAGTACAGAAAGATAATTATTTTTTAAATAAAAAACCAAATGTTTCAGTAATGATAAAAGCATGGTTCCTTCATTCATCATCATTAATGGAATAAACTGCGTTTCAAAATGAAATAGCAGATTCTATGAACCAGGTTCTATCTACCAAGTACGGCTTTGAAAAGAGAAAATCATGAATTTTTATTGTTCTTCCACATGAGTTCTCTCACTAATTCATATTCAACTCCCATATGGAGTGGTCCGTAGCCGAGGGCGATAAGCGCCTGTCTGATAATCCAAAGGTTCCAAGATCGAATACAGTTGCCGGAACGGATTTTGACAGAAACGGCCACTCCCGTCTTTCGGAGGAGACGATTAGTCGTCGGTCCCGACTGCCTGAAAACAGTCCTCATCTCTCATCATCACCTCTCTCATTACCCACGCACAAGCCTAGAGCTCATGTGGGCATCACCCTCAAAAAAAACTACTGTTTTGATGTGGTTCTTGATTGTGTACTTCAAATATGTCTTAGTTCATGTCAAATATAATATGTGGAATAAACTTGAAATACTGTTTCCCCATTTGTATTGCCATATGAAATTCTTGATATTGATGTTTGCTTGTTTTAATGAATGAAATTCATCTCCTTAGTTTGTAGAAAGTATAGTGAACAGTATACACCAGAACTTAATCAGTGATACCTCAGAATACCGCTGAGTGAGATATTGACTGGGTGACCTTGATGGTCACTAGCGTTCTGCTCTGCACCTAATCAATGAACTGCTGCGGCAAGATGAGGGTTTTTGGTCCACATTCAGCAGCAGCAGCATAGCATCTTCCACGCGGCTCATTTTCCTCAGACTCACCCATTCGTCTCTCTGCATGCGTGGTGAAGAGAGATGGTAGGCAAAATCCGGTTTTACTCGTTTGCAACTTTCTAAGCAGTAAGCATTTTCATCTCGCCTCTTTTTGGAATCTTCAACAACTATTTTCCCTTGAATTGATTGCATTCTTATTGATTCTGAAATAAGCAGCCAATGCGATCAATAGTTCTATGAAAATCTTTTCAATTATGTTTGCTATCTTGCTAGGAACAGTCCGGTTCCAACTTATTGCAATTTAGTTCTATGGTTTGTTTGTGTCAAATGAAACTCATGATTGCTGGGATTAAAAGATGGAAGAGTACACATTTTTTAATATTAGTTAGTCACTTTGAAATGTTGGTAAAATATTAATATCATTAATTGGTTTGATGCAAGCACAAATCATTACAATATTGAAGGAAAGTAAAAAGAAAAACAAAAGTAAAATATTCCTTACTGAATTCTAAATTAGTAATTTTACCAATTTTGAGCTAATTCCTGTTTTTTAATTGTACCATTGTAGTCAAGAAGAACTAATGACAGAGATCCTTTCAAAATAACATTACTAGTAGGCCTCCAGCATAAGTCAGGTTAGGGCGAAAAGAGACTTTCAAATTATCATGTAGCGATGAAGGTATAGTTCAAACAGGTGGCATTGCACGTTGTCCCTTCCCTTTGAATTATTTTGAAGGGGTGTGCAGAGCTGTAAAAGGCTTCAGCATCTTTATTCTTTACTATCAGCCTATGGCTCAACGCCATTCCATGAAGAAAATAAATTAACCGGTAACATAAAACTTGAACATTATTGAACACTGTGACTTAATGATAATTATATTGGAGTAGTCAGATAGCAACTGAGTCTAGAAGGGTTAAAGGTTTAGGTCTCTATGAAAATTAAGGTAGGGTTCTATAATATTGTAAGCTTGTTCATTATTACAGAAGGGAATAAAGAACATGCAGCTAATGTTTTCATGATAAATTTAAATTAAGTAGGTACTCGTTGCAATGAATAACAGTTACAGTTTTGCAATAAGTTACAGTTTTGTTGGTGAATTTGGTATTTAAAAATACAAGGTATTGAATTTTTTGACTTTGCAATGTCTTGGCTTTTGAAGGTATGTACTTGAACAAACTTAGTTGTCTTAAATAAATAAAAAAATATAAAAAAACAAATAAAATAAATAAAAAATGGGCCTTCAGCACCATTACACCATCTGCGGTCCCATTATTAACCCCTCTGTCAACCTGGTAAGATATTTATGCGTGATACTTTAGACCTTGGCGGGGTTGACAACCGGTGGGATGTGAGGGGTGATCAGGGTTCTGGACCAGTGACTGGAATGTATCCCTTGATAAACGTGGGGGGGGGGTGATAACACCAGAAAAGCGGGTGGGAGGGTTTTCTAGGGGTTTTCCCACGGAAATTATTGAAAATTTGAGCGTCTCTGAGGCTGCAACTTTTATTTTGTCAATTATGCTGGAGTTTGCCGCTGCCTTGCGAGAGATCAGGAGTGACCGTCGAAATGCGGGCGAGCTGCCAGGTCTGGTCTCTCTTACTCTGAGGGTATCTCATTCTCCTCGCATCGGCCTCCTGGAACCATTCTCTGATATTTCATATTAAATATAAAATAAAAAGCTCTATGAATGAATCAATGAATAATCAAGTCACTGCTCAAATAGGATCATCATATTGCTAGTTTCAATAAAATTTCTCATTGAAATGGTGTAGTACCGTGATTAGTGGTAATCACTAGGCAAGTATAATTATTATAATTATATACTATTATTATAATAGTATCCCATAATACTCTCACTCTCTAGTATAAATAATACAGGGTTATTCTAAATTTTAGACCTATTTTCAGACATTCTTCTTTTCTTGAGTCTTCTTCTTCTTCTTCTTCTTTGGCTTTGCCTT
This sequence comes from Laodelphax striatellus, assembly GCA_017141395.1. Lineage (NCBI taxonomy): Eukaryota > Metazoa > Arthropoda > Insecta > Hemiptera > Delphacidae > Laodelphax > Laodelphax striatellus. The sequence continues at coordinate 25,388,207 of CM029531.1, forward strand.
TATCCCATTTAAATGGGGTCGGCATTCCTTCTTCGTAGTCTGCTTCTCCACAACACCCTGTCCAATGCTTCCTCTCTCCTCCAACCATTCTCCTGCATGTCCGCTGCTATTCTGTCTTTCCGTCTCATCTTCGGTCTACCACGTCCTCGCACTCCATCCAAAACCAAATCCTGCAATCTCTGCCGCACATAATCTGCCTCCCGTCTCTGTACATGGCCAAACCACCTCATCCTCGCCTTCTGCATCTTTTTACCCAGTGGACCAACCTTTACTGTGTCTCTTATCAACTCATTCCTTATCTTATCTCTTCTTGTAACACTACACATCCATTTCAACATTCTAATCTCAGTCACTTCCATCTTCCTTTCCTGTCTCTTTAGAATGGGCCAAATTTCCGTTCCATACAGCATAGCTGGCCTCACTACTGACTTGTATACTTTCCCCTTCATTTTACAATTCATTGTCCTATCACAAAGAACACCACTCATTCTCCTCCAGTTCATCCATCCACAATTTATTCTATGCTGTATTTCGACATCAAGCCCTCCATCTCTCTGCACATTCGAACCCAGATACTTGAAACTCCCAACTGGTTGGAGTTGGCTTCCTTTATTGAGTACCAATCCGAAATAAACATTCTTTATACCAATGGAAATATGAGCGGTCAGTAGGGTTCTCGCGACAATAGGCCACCATAGATGGATGTAATGAATGGGTATGCATAGGCTGGTAATAGGCTACCGCCTGCGAATATTTGTGTATTATTATATTTTTGTGATATTTTTTGTGCAGTAGCCGGAGTCCTCACACTAGTGAGTTGATGAGATGAAACTTACTCTTTCAACTGGTTTGAAAATTGTTCATTTCAGATTGGTACCTACTTAATTAAAGAAGAATATTTTAAAATTGGTCCATCATTTGGAATATACAGTTTACTCAATATCCTCCTATTTTAAAAATTGAGTTCTTTAAAAGTTTATGTCCTAGGTATAAACTATATCATTCATCATTCTCTGTTATTTCAAATATTTTTGAAAGGGGAGGGATGATAAGTTTCTTTTTTCTCCGTTCTCCCCCGACGACGCCTTAGGTTCCTTATGATCAAACAGCACAAAACTTGAATCCAAATTCCAATCTGAGTTGATATTTATGCTCTCCTGACAGAAAAATTGAAACTGTTGGTCACTTTTTCAAAACTGGCAATCAGCAGTTTGTTCATTTAAAATACTTCTGCTTATTCACCTCTGTCAATTTTGACAGACTCAATGAAGACTGACGTATTGCATTATTGAACTTATGATGTATGTGACACAACAAAGAATATCTTCCACAATGAGTCGAATCCTGCCATCTGGACTAGTCAGATGGTCAGCTAGAAATGCCATGATTTGAATAATGTACCATCAATGTACTGGTCACCGGTAGCCTACATAACTGATTATGGTTCATTAATCTCACTAGGAACGCGTAGGCAGGCCATGATATGTCCAGTTGTCATGAATATGAATTGAAGTTTCCTAATAATAGGACCCTTAACTCAATCTCAAACATCTAAAATTAGGTCATTCTCTTTACTTGTTAGTGAGAGGAGGACGTTTTACCGATAAGTTACCTGTGTTATTTACTGTTCAATTTGCGATTTATTGTGGAACCTACGATACAATTTTCCATACAAGATTGTGCATCCAAGTAATTTCCAATAACCACGGTTCTAAAAGTATAATCTTCCTAATGAATGCTGCGATTTTGCTAATGATGCGATTTCCCCCGCATCGCAGAAAATTGTCGATTCCAAAATTGTCATGCGATTTGCGTTTTTTTAAATTGTGGAAGGGGATGTCAGTGCTGTCAATGCTCTTCAGAGGCGCTCATGTTGAGCGCCTTGTATATTGACAGCATGCGACCTGCACCACAGTTCATAAAAGCGCTCATAAGAGCCAATGTACTTGGAGAAATTGCAATCGCAAATGCAATTTATAAAAGCAGCCTAAGAATTCAGTGGTAGTAGCCTACTGAGGTTGCTTAGTATATTAATTCATATCTAATTGGATGTTATTGCGATTGGAATGTTACCGTTAACGCTCGTGTGAAAGGTAGAATAGTTTTATGGCCTCAGTCTCGGTATCAATCAATAACTCATATTGTACGGATACGAAAGAGAGAGTGTTTGTTCATTCCATATGAGTAGTCTTATTTCAGTCATATACAGGTATTTTGAAATTCAATTCCATTCAAGTAGAAATCGTGAAAATAAAAAAATAAATAGCCTGAGCTGTGTCACCACCCCCTCTGTAGGGGGTGGTGGCTGTGACTTGATTTTATCACACTAATTACAATTTGTGAAAACTTAATTAATTATGGCACGTAACATGGTGGCCGAGAATAAATCCATCTCTTATGGGGTCTCATATTGAGGCCAAAAATATCATCCCATTTTCCATTTAGCAGAAGTGTGAAACGACAGTTGGAGAACGGCGCGAGAAGTTGATTTTGTCTAGTCATTCGAATCCACCTAGACTTCATAATTTGCTAATCGAACTGTGAATTAAAAGCATGACTGACGTTTTTTGAATTTCATGATTCATTATGGATGATGGTACTAACAAGGTTCATAATGGAGTTTAAGCTTGTATACTAAAATATATACTCCATCATCTCTTCCTGTTTATCAATATTATGCTATTGTATGCTGGTTGCTGAAACTCCCATCTTCAAACATCCTAACTCTCAGAACTCATTATTTTGAGTTAAGTGAATTTAAAATGTTATGGTTCGAGTTAGAAAAGTATTTTTAGAAGAGGTAGGTGAGTTCGGGTCATTTACAAATGTTTGTACAAAATCTAATAATTTGAAGCATCAAATAAATTGAGCATATTTAATGAACATAAGTTAATCGCTGTATCTTCATCTTGCTGTATCGATGATACCGTACTGCTTCCGTGTAGAAGCAGTGGAATTGAAATGAAACATTCTCTTCGTACGATCTTGGAAGAAAATAAATTTTCATGAATTGAAGAATTACTCGAATAAACAATTGATTATACCAACTTCATCAATCTCTACTAGAAGTAAACAGGAAATAATTTCAATGGGTCAAAAAAGCGAATACTTTTTCAATAGCCCTCAAATGCTGTAACAAGCAAACCTAAAATAAAATAAAATCCCAGAAAATGTAAATATTATTAGTGTCCATGAGTTACTGAGCGTATCAATATGATTTGAAGATATGAGGGAATGATGAACATAATTTTCCATTATCATGATTGATTATTTTTGAAGCCTCTATTATTTTTGGATTATTTTAAGAGCAGAACTAGATGAAATTAGACTACGTACTTATAGAAATTTTCAAACTGCTGTTCGAATTTACTGTACTATGATTTTCATGCCTGAAACTAGTTAGCTGCAATCTGCATGTAGTCTATTATCCTTGAACAGTGGCGTTGAACGCTAGGTGAGATTCGCGACCGGGCCAGTACATGTGCTGGCAATAGTACTGTACAGTGAAAGTACGATGTGAGTTTGTTTGGTGGGGGGAGGTGGAGCGGTTGGGGGGGGGGGGATGGCTCATCCTCTGGCAGCTCATCCTGAGGATGGTTCGCTGGATGGAAGCTGAGCGCCGTGACGACCTTGATCGACGCCCGGAACGTGACTGCGCATGCGTCACAAGAGCTTAGTTCAACCCGTTAAATAGAATCGCTATCATGGTTTAGTTGTAGTAGAATTGATGCTTCTTGTTCAAGTTATAAAATATAGAGTATAAATACAGAAGAATAACCAAGATTAGAAAATATCTTTCGGAGGATACGTTAAGCCGTCGGTCCCGGCTGCCTGAAAAGTAGGCATCTCTCATCATCACCCTTTCATTACCCACGCATAAGCCCCAGAGCTCATGTGGGCATCACCCCCACAAAAAATACACCTAGTTAACTAAATCATAAACATAGACACACATATTGCTAAGTAAACTAAGCTTAGCAATGTTGATAATGCTCTTAAAAAATTATAGGTTTTTCAATGGCACTGTACTATATAGTGGTAAAACTTGAGATTAAATTATTTTTGTAATACAGGATTTGTGATTGCTATTCAATCATGAATATGTATTGTTGTACCAATACAGATATAAATTGTTATATAAAAGGATGTATCAATAAAGGTACCAATTAATATAATATGTTGAGGTACGTTACTCATGTTGGGTATCAATCAACACTTTGAAGGATTTTTCAACAGTTGCGTCTGTGATTTGTATTCAAGGTGCTGGATGAAGAGGATGTCGGGAAAGAAAACATTCAAACTATTTAAATGTAAATTTTTTATCGCCTTCCATTGAGGCCAGACCAGACTCTTCTTCTGCCGCCTACTTTCACTGCTGGTGATTCCGGTTCCCATTCCGGAACAAATGTTCGATCTCAAGCACTGACCACTCACGAAAAAATTCATCTTTTTTCAAACTCTGCTAATAACAAGTTGAATTTAGTCCATCCAGGCTAATTTAAATGCCATGCTCTTAACATTTGATGGCAGTTTCTTTGGTGACAAACATCAGCAATAACTTTCAATGTTTAACATGCGTCTTTCGTTTTCCATATAAGATAAAAATTGTATAATGAATGACTGAATCAACACAGATCGACTGACGTGAAATCCAGAATAAGAATTGATTTTTATAGTAGAAAATCTTATGTTTTTTTTAGAAAGTCGAAACCAGGAATATTATTTTAACTGTGACCCGCATCGTATCTGATAAAATGGAATCTTAAATATTGTCTGTTTTGATTTCCCATTCAGCCTGTTACTATAAATTGGCAATATTGTTTTTAACAACCATATTATGAAAAATAGCTTGAATTGAGGCGATGTTATGGGTTAAACGGTATTGAAGCTGGAGATAGACATTTTAAAAACCAAGAATTCAAAAGTTTCTGGGTGATTTATCTGTTTTATAATATTGATGCATTTTCTCAACGGCTCTGCTAGTACAGGATTTTCAAATTCAAAGACCAGCAAGGAGCAGATCACTCAATAGTATTACAACAATATTAGATTTTGCCTTACTGATTAATTGCTGGGCAATTATAGAAGATTAAAAGTTTATCTTTCTCTTAGCCCCTGCGCCTACTTCAAAACCGCTATCTGATTTCAGTCAGCAACCCAATGTTGCCAGATGACATTTGGCTATTTTTCGGGTAATCTAACCCATCAGCCAAAGTCATCTGGCAACGCTTGGTTGCTGACTGATATCAGATAGCAGTTGCTTAGTGGGCGCACGAAGCAAAACTCCAGAGAGAATAGAAGTAAAAAATGAAGTTAAGGAAAATTTTTTCTTCTATACTCTGATTAAAACTGCTTTAGGATTGCAACCCACTTGGCTTCTAACCCATAGTGGTAGCCGAGCGAGTCTCAATCCTAAAGCAGTTTAAAAGAGTATAAAAATCGGAAAGAAAAGTAGTAGGCAAAAGACAGTAGATACTAAAAGTGGGCCATTTGATACTGTTTTCATTTCAACAATTGCAAACTGCAAGTCTATGAATAGAAGAATAGACTGTCATACAAAATAATGACGAAACCGACAAATTTCTTATTCAATGAAAGCCAATTTGAAGGTTACCAGCCTACACTTTCACTAGAGTGAGTTTCTAGACGCTGAACCGGTAGGTTAAACTTCTCTTCATTGTTTCACACTAACTTAGTCAGTTTAGTCAGATTACTCATAATAGGTTCTTATGGAATACCTCTTTTAACCACAATTGGATCACGGCTGTTCTTCTATTCTTTCGATAATAATATTCATTTTTGAGTGGCTGATACTAGAATGTGTATCATCTTCTACAGTCCATCGCATGGCCATATCGAGGTTATTGCATTTTTCTTATTTTATTTGCCACTAAAACACTTGAAATTAATACTATCCTCTTTCGGGATAGACGTTGAGCCGTCGGTCCCGCCTTCCTTAAAAGTAGTTGTCAACTCTCATGATCAGCCCTCTCATTACCCACGCACAAGCCTAGAGCTCATGTGGACGTTAACCTCAGCACAAAATAAATAATTCATTTTATCCCTTTTTAATTCCATTAATCTTTTTATATATCTAATCTGTTCTTTACAACATTACTACACGGCCTCGTGAAAACCTAATTTCATTATGTGTTTTGTTTTATTCACTTGATTTATTTGAATTGTAGACTATTGTATATAGTATTTGATTTATTTATTTCTTTGTATACTATTTCATGAAATAAATTGATTGATTAGTTACTTCATTACCATCCATATAACTATATTAGATAAAAATGTAGAGAAAATCTCACTGCTTTTTTCCAACTAGGCCTACAGGTGAAAATGTATAATTTTGAAAAATGCTATTCAAAGAGGATAATCTAATAAAGGGAATCAGTGTGATAATGTTCATTAATATAAGACCTGCTTCCCCAATGTTCTCGACTTGTAGAATGAATAATCTTATTGATCACCACTCGAAAACTCGTAGTTTAAAATCACTTTCCCCAGCCTTCAAAATCACTTTTCCAAAATAATTTTGCCTTGCAGTGACACAGTGCTACGTTTCATAGAGGAAGTTCAAATTTCTTGTGTCTTTCTGATTATGGTCACAGGGGAGAGGAGAGAGAATACTCTCCACAGTGTTATGGTTTTGCGGCAATAGAATTGCAAATTCAAATGATTCTCTCATTGCAATTTTGACGTTGACTAATTCAAAGTTTATGAACTCTCCAAACATTATTCCTCACAGAATAAGACATTTTCATCATACAATAACACCAGACTGTGCTCACTTGCAATCACAAATCAGATTCGATTTTCCAGTTTCTTTATTCACGTACAAGTTCAGAAAGGTCTATTTTAAATAAAAAACTAAACGTTTCAGTAATTATAAAAGCATGGTTCCTTCATTCATCATCGTTATCGGAATAAACTGCGTTTCAAAATGAAATAGCAGATTCTATGAACCAAGTTCTATCTACCAAGTACTTATACGGCTTTGAAAAGAGAAAATCATGAATTTTCCTTGTTCTTCCACATAAGTTCTCTTACTAATTCATATTTAACTCCCATATGGAGTGGTCCGTAGCCGAGGGCGATAAGCGCCTGTCTGATAATCCAAAGGTTCCAAGATCGAATACAGTTGCCGGAACGGATTTTGACAGAAACGGCCACTCCCGTCTTTCGGAGGAGACGATTAGCCGTCGGTCCCGACTGCCTGAAAACAGTCGTCATCTCTCATCATCACCCCTCTCATTACCCACGCACAAGCCTAGAGCTCATGTGGGCATCACCCTCAAAAAAACTACTGTTTTGATGTGGTTCTTGATTGTGTACTTTAACTTTGCCTTTCAGTTCATGTCAAATATTATGTGTGGAATAAACTTGAAATACTGTTTTCCCATTTGGATTGCCATATGAAATTCTTGATATTGATGTATTGTTTTAATTAATCAAATTCATCTCCTTATCTCCTTAGTTTGTTGAAAGTAATCAAAGTATAGTAAACAGAATACACCAGAACTGGATCAGTTATACCTCAGAATACCGCTGAGTGAGATATTGACTGGGTGACCTTGATGGTCACTAGCGTTCTGCTCTGCACCTAATCAATGAACTGCTGCGGCAAGATGAGGGTTTTTGGTCCACATTCAGCAGCAGCATAGCATCTTCCACGCGGCTCATTTTCCTCAGACTCGCCCATTCGTCTCTCTGCATGCGTGGTGAAGAGAGATGGTAGGCTAAATCCGGTTTTACTCGTTTGCAACTTTCTAAGCATTTTCATCGCGCCCGTTTTTGGAATCTTCAACAACTATTTTCCCTTGAATTGATTGCATTCTTATTGATTCTGAAAGAAGCAGCCAATGCGATCAATTAGCCCAGTAAAATTGTCATCAAAAATAGGGTGTACCTTGCATGAAATGGGGTAGTCGGTTTCTTTTTTTAATAATGTTTATGGTAGTCCTGGGATGCTAAATCCAAGTTTTAGACCTCGGCAAACTATGGGATCATCTCCAAAAATCGTTCAAAATGGCGGAATTTTGCACTTTTTTTACGTTTGGCCAATTTTCACCCTGAAGAATCACTTTTTCATATAGGACATTGCACATATTTTTAAAGTATATTAAATTACCTTCAATATGAGACCAAATTTATCATTGTAGGCCCAACCGTTTGCGAGATACAGCTCTTCAAAGTTCATCAAATTAACGAAAATTCACCCTTTTTTTTCAATTTTTCGCCATTTTGACCCTGAAGAATCACTTTTTCATATAGAACATTCAACACAGGGTTGAAAGTAAATTCAAATATCTACAATTTGATACCTAATTGGTTATTGTAGGCCCAACCGTTTACGAGATACAGCTCTTCAAAGTTCATAAAATTATCGTAATTTTTCACTTGTTTTTACATTTGGTCAATTTTGACCGTGAAGCATCACTTTTTCGAGTGTGACTTTAGCAAAGTTTTGAAAGATAATTTAAAAAGCTACAATTTGAGACCAAATTGATCATTGTAGACCCAATAGTTTGCGAGATGTAGGCCTTCAAAGTTTATCATATTGTTGAATTTTTCCACTTTTTCTACATTTCTTCAATTATGACCCTGAAGAATCACTTTTTCATATAGGACATTCAACATAGTTTTGAAAGCTGATTAGATTACCTACAATTTGAGACCAAATTTGTTATTGTAGGCTCAACCGTTTGCGAAATACAGCTCTTCAAAGTTTATCAAATTATCGTAATTTTTCACTTGTTTTTACATTTGGTCAATTTTGACCGTGAGGTATCACTTTTTCGAATAGGACATCCAACATAATTCTCAAAGTATATTAAATTACCTACAATTTGAGACTAAATTGGTCATTGTGGGCCTGATAGTTTGCGAGATATAGGCCTTCAAAGATCTTAAAATTTCAAGTCTGATTGAATACGCCATATTGAATCTAAGTTAATTTTTTAAATGGGAAGGTGGTCATGTTATACATGATTTCGATACAGAATTTCAGGAGAAAATGAATGGCGAAAACCGCACCACGATATGTGAAACCGTTTTTAAGATATTTCAATTATAAATCAGACATATTTACACCTAAATCAGTTAATATCTCAACAACCGTTTTTAGATATTAACTGATTTAGGTGTAAATATGTCTGATTTATAATTGAAATATCTTAAAAACGGTTTCACATATCGTGGTGCGGTTTTCGCCATTCATTTTCTCCTGAAATTCTGTATCGAAATCATGTATAACATGACCACCTTCCCATTTAAAAAATTAACTTAGATTCAATATGGCGTATTCAATCAGACTTGAAATTTTAAGATCTTTGAAGGCCTATATCTCGCAAACTATCAGGCCCACAATGACCAATTTAGTCTCAAATTGTAGGTAATTTAATATACTTTGAGAATTATGTTGGATGTCCTATTCGAAAAGTGATACTCACGGTCAAAATTGACCAAATGTAAAACAAGTGAAAATTACGATAATTTGATAAACTTGAAGAGCTGTATTGCAAGCGGTTGGGCCTACAATGACGAATTTGGTCGCAAGTTGTAGGCAATCTAGTGAGCTTTCAAAACTATGTTGGATGTCCTATATGAAAAGTGATTCTTCAGGTCATAATTGAAGAAATGTAGAAAAGTGGAAAAATTCAACAATATGATAAACTTTGAAGGCCTACATCTCGCAAACTATTGTCTACAATGATCAATTTGGTCTCAAATTGTAGCTTTTAAATTATCTTTCAAAACTTTGCTAGAGTCACACTCGAAAAGTGATGCTTCACGGTCAAAATTGACCAAATGTAAAAACAAGTGAAAAATTAAGATAATTTTATGAACTTTGAAGAGCTGTATCTCGTAAACGGTTGGGCCTACAATAACCAATTAGGTATCAAATTGTAGATATTTGAATTTACTTTCAACCCTGTGTTGAATGTCCTATATGAAAAGTGATTCTTCAGGGTCAAAATGGCGAAAAATTGAAAAAAGGGTGAATTTTCGTTAATTTGATGAACTTTGAAGAGCTGTATCTCGCAAACGGTTGGGCCTGCAATGATAAATTTGGTCTCAAATTGAAGGTAATTTAATATACTTAAAAAAATATGTACAATGTCCTACATGAAAAAGTGATTCTTCAGGGTGAAAATTGGCCAAACGTGAAAAAAGTGCAAAATTCCGCCATTTTGAACGATTTTTGGAGATGATCCCATAGTTTGCCGAGGTCTAAAACTTGGATTTAGCATCCCAGGACTACCATTAACATTATTAAAAAAAGAAACCGACTACCACATTTCATGCAAGGTAGAATGTACTATTTTACTGGGCTAAATAGTTCTATGAAAATCTTTTCAATTATGTTTGCTATCTTGCTAGGAACAGTCCGGTTCCAACTTATTGCAATTTAGTTCTATGGTTTGTGTCAAGTGAAATTCATGAGTGCAGGGTATTAGTAGATGGAATAATACACATTTTTTAATTATTAGTTGTTCACTTTGAAATGTTGGTATACTATTAATATTATTAATTGGTTTGATGCAAGCACAAATCATTACAATATTGAAAGAAAGTAAAAAACCAAAAGTGAAATATTACTTACTGAATTCTAAATTTGTAATTTAAACAATTTTGAGGTAATACCTGTTTTTAATTGTCTCATTGTAGTTAAGAAGAACTAAGCAACCAAGTTATACATGAATTGAGATTTTTCACTAACAGAGTGAAGTAACTTACTGAAGATTACTGACAGTAACCATTGCCTTTTTTTACAGCGTTAATGGGCAACGCTCCTGCACATTATAATATTCTCTATTACTGTATATTCTCTAGATCACTACACGATCCATGAAGACTCATGCAGCACTAGAAATGATAGTTGAAACCCTCAGCTTGTTAGGGATTTCAAGAATTAACCTGAAAACAAAATGACAGTTTGCACTTTTGAATTTGATATGGATGGAAAATCCATAATAAATGACAATATTAGTACGAAAGTAAAATGATCCTACAATAAAATGAAATATTATTACGGTATCAAAATAATTTTGTATAATAAAGCTACATTGCTCCAAATAAAACCCTTTTACTGACAATGCTTGCTAACTGGACTAGCACAAAATTACGATAAATACAGTAATGAACTCTCATACAAGTAGGAACCGCTGTTAGCCAGTTGTGTAACAGGAGCTATGAGAGGAACAATGGCTCTTGTATATTTCCATTTCATCCTTCCCATTGTAATTCGTGTGTGTCCCATTGTTCGACCTGCAATTGTAGCATTCGTGTCCGCGTTTCGCTGGTTCTAAATCGTGTTACTTTTGTAATGCTGGAACATACGCACGCACAACGCGCATGAGACCGATCTGCAGAATGCTACCTGGGGTATCCTGATTTATAAATCACATACATCCAAGGAAGTTTTCATCCGCTATTATGTAATATGTAACACACTCCATCATAACTCAAGAATTAGTGAGAAAATACGAATATATACTCGTATATATGTGTGTTCAAAATGGTTGTTAGTTCATAGAAGTTAATCAGGCTTATTGCTTACTTATTGCTATTTTACATTTCTGTGTATCCAAGGATATAAGTATCTGTGATACTCGAGTGATAAATAATTTAAGTGATAAATAATATTCATGATATTAAGTTACATATCCACCGAACATAGCAAGCCTTCTAGAAAAATTAGAGGTTTTTGCTGAATGGATTCATTGATGGATTGGAAATATCAATTTCCATCTTATATCATAATTATCATTTTCATCAAACCAAATTATAGTCTACTTGTCATCTCTGACCTGTTTTTTGAGTGAGATGAATGAATTAACAAATGCTTCATCGAACCACCATTTGTATAATATGGCGCCATACCCATACTACTTCTCACATAGCAATATTCTTGATGGGCTGGCTTTTGAAAGAAATCTATTGCAAACTATGTCTAGTTTGAATAAATTCTCAATATTAAAAGTATGACTGTTGTTGCTCTCTTCCACTTTTAACTCAGTGCTCACTTTCAACTCATGGCATTGAGTGTTGTGGCTTATTCCACTTTTCCTATGCACCTGCGATGTCTTAGTTAGATATTATCATAGTTGGCATCCTATGATGAGGATGGATGCTGATAATCAAACATCTCATTGGTACTGTACCATTAAGATATACTGTATCTAATTATATTTAAGTATATCTTCAATTTGTGAAGTCGTTTCTCCTCTTCAGTCATGGAACGTATTTCTCTACTCTTCGCTAAAGAGATTTTCATGTTTTACAAGTAATCGAATTAGTGATCTATTTGAACAATATTGAATACTGATGATTATTACTGCTGCGTTGCAATAGCTCTATCTGAAATAAGATGTTGCTCTTCGTTTCTGTTTTTTTTCTTATCCACAAATTTGATGTTAGCTTGTGTGATCAATCACTGTAATTGGGAATTAGAGTTCAGTTGGTTAGTTATTCAGTTGAATCTGGAATGACCGAAAAACGTTTAGTTCAGTAACTGGAGCAACGCTGACAACTGAGTTCAGCTGGAGGCTCCAGCATTCCAGTGCAGTGCGTCTCCACCCGTTATTCAGCTCCAGGACGACAGAACGCACTATCGTCGCTATCTTCTGTCTCACTCTTACAAGAAACGGACATTCCACAGCTCTCACGCATTCCCAATCTCAGTGTATATAAATTAAAGGACGGTATTTTGTGGAGAGGTTAAGGGAAGAATGCTGGAGGCTGAACAAGTGACTCCATGTTTTTTTTTCTTTCAGGAATTCATACAATTCTTAGGCAGCTTGTACACCGGAGCAATAAGCAATAGGCAATTAGCAACATTTGGCTCATATGATCCTCTACTCTACAGAAACAAATAGTCCAATGTACACCTAAAGCAGCTGTTTCAGTGTGCACTGAACTATTGGTTTGTATAGAGTAGACAATCATATATATGATCCATATGTTGCTAGTTGCCTATTGCTTATTGCTCCGGTGTACGACCGGGGTAAGGTATTCAAAATTGTCAATACTGCCCTATACTGTTCAGTGAATTTATGACTGAAAATAAAAGTCGATAGTTCTTGCCTAAAACGTTTAATGTTTGAGTTTGTTGTTGTGTGTGCATCGGTGTTTTAAAGTTGTAGCCTTCATCACAGTTCACAGATAAGAGAAGAATTGTCCAATATTTGGTTAGTGTATGTATATAATCCATATAATGTATATATGCTTAGAATCAAAACCCCTGCTCCATGACCTTCCTCTATCAACTGAGAGTAGACACTGTCTACAGCAGTCAGAAAGCAAGCGATCGGCTGTGAAACCGCAAACAGTCCAGCTCTGAAATATGAATACCGCATTAGAGAACAGGAGTGCGATTTAAAAAAATCCTCATTTAATAAAGTTTGTAATTTAATCACTTCCATTACTTACGTCGAATGTAAGAGTAAAAGAGCAAGAATAAGAATAAGAGTGAAGAGTAAGAGTAAAAGTCTATTCGCCATTTAGATTGTTGAAATGTAAATATAAAGCCTTCTGACCTATCTTCGTTTGTTAATGTTGAAGATCACGTTCCTTAAATTATACTATCCACGCTCAAATTTGTTGGATTTTTTTCTAAAAGATTAATTCATTATCATATTCTGAGTTACATGATCCCGCTAAAATCAAATTGGTCATCACACCGACTTGAATATTGTGTTTTATTTTCTGGCATATTTATTGATTTTCTCTACTGTGATCTTTCTGCAATTTTGTTGGAAAATCGCTCAAGCATGTAAAACTAAGTAGAGCTGCTTTATAGCTTCTAGTAAAAAATTGAAAAGTGGAGAGTTGCCAGTCAAACGCATTAAGGTTGTAGTCCTATTGTAGATAACAGTACTCACCGTTTTTCTACAACGTCGCTCTCTAATGCTAATAGCAGAACAATTATTATCAGTCACTGATGTACCAAGAAATTGTTCCTGCAACTAACAAATAGTCCAGCGGAATTAGATGATTGCCTTCCTGGGAATCCAAGTGAATTCGCACGCTTTTCTACATGACCATTCTTTTTTTGCCTTTCCAAACAGTCGTAGAATGCCTGGGCGATCTGAAAGGAATGAATCCAGGAAATAGTCAACTGACATTTTCAATTCTTCGGGAAGAAAATGTGAATTCTTTCCACGCTCACGTTCCGTGACGCTTCAGTATCATGAAATGGGTCCAGTATTAGTGTGATTGCAGTATTATGGAAAGTGTATTCTCCACTTTTATTTGAAAACGACCTAGCGACCAAACATGGTCTCCATTCATTAGTGGATGGACATCCGTCCATCCATTGGCCTGGGTCTGTCCTGCAGTAGAGAATATTTATCATTTTTCTGATATATATTCAAATCTTTAATAAAATAACATCATGAGCATACTGTTTTTAGATTCTTGTGTATTCGAATGTTTGCTGTTGAAATAACAACCACCTAGTTGTGAATGGATGGGTGAGATTTGAAAAAAATCATATTCAAATTGTTCATAAGAAAATATGTTTGTCTAATTGGGCACAAAGCTTTGCTAAAACTTTCTTAGTTTCCCGATTTTCTAGCATGCTGATGGAATTTAGATGATAAGTAAAATACAAAGCTTTTGGATTTTTTTTATTGCAAAATAAACCCAAATATAAGTATTTTCTCCTCAGAAATTTGAATCAATAAGATGATTACATTCTTCTGAATATCTTCATTCTGAATAGTCTATTCCCGAAGAAAAATTGAGAAATATCCATGCAGATTTCCCGTAGAATTGATAAAGTGGATTTTTCTTTCAATCAATTTTAAAAATGTATACTGATGAAAGAGAGTTTCATTTCTAGGAGAAAAAGCTGTCCAGTAAGCTAAAATGTGTGTATTGGTTAGATAATGTTGGTTTGGTTACACCAACCAAGACCAACTTGATTCTTGAAGCAGCCAAGCTTACTGGTAAAACTGACCCAGGATAAAGTAGATCTCACGCGGTGCAATCGAGCATGAGAGTTTTGTCACAATTACAGTCTTATATCTTGCCTGATCACACCTCACTTGCAACTATTCCACTTACATCATGAATAGTGGATTAACTCCTAGATTTGAAACTGCCACTTTTTCTAGTTTCTTGGGACTGATGAAAAGCATGTTCCTAAATGTTGGATGAATTCACATCCAGTTTAACCTGTTGGAGGTGCGTCACAAACAAAGCATCGTTTCTTTAGGAAAAAACGTGAACTGGCTCTGAATGGAGATAATGTGCGGTAATGTGATTTGCAGCGGCCCAACTGTAGAAACACAACTTGGCGATGAAAAGACGGGAGTAATGAGGTGTAAACAACAAGTCAATTTCTTGTTGCTGAAAGATAGACGATCAGAAAACAATCTCTATCCTGCATACCGCCCCCACAACAGAATGAAAGCAATACCAACACCACAATCCATTTTTTTTCATTTCGCTCCACTATTGTGTCTCCCTCCCACGTTTCCATCTGTGAGATTCATTAACAAGATGTCGGTCGGATGTGGAAACATCGTGTAGATCTAGTGAAAGTTGACAAGTTTTTCTTCTTCTGCAAACAGGAAAGAATATTCCAGATGCTATCATCGCTCGCTCTCTTGTGGAAAGCATCAGTTTACATTAGACAAGTCCTAATGATTCGAATGTGGGTCATATCTATTACAATTCTCATCACTGAAGAGTTCTTCACACAGGCCTATAAAATAATTGCTGATTGCTGCCAACTGACGCTCAGCAGGTCGTTATTATTTCTCAAGTTCCTGAAAATGCATCCTGCTGATAAAATCAGCAGTAGAATTGCAACAGAAAAGAGCCGATTCTTGAAATTCTCAACTGCAAAAATGCTCAACTTCGTCTCAGCGATATGCGACATTAAGTCACTATTTTCTTGATGAATAAGAATTCAAATTCAATCAATGTGAATTTATTAAATGTGAATGTAATTTATTTAAATGTGAATTTATTCGTTTTATTATTTTCATTATAAGCAGCATGATACTAGTTTTGGCAGTTTCATCTTTATCAATCACAAAAGTTTATGACCACACTGCAAAATCTAGTATCTGGTTCTCTGATGTACATACATTATTTGAATAAACAGTATTTCATACTTGACTACCGTTGTCGATTATTTGTTAGAGTATACAAATATAATTCGAGTATACTATCACTTATACTGATAGTATGTGGCGAAATCATTCATGATTCATAAAGACTGGATAACAATTTATTTACTACCACAATATTTCTTTCTTCTCCTTTATCCTTTTTCACTAATGTCGAGTATGTGTCTATAAGTTTACATTATAATGTGGATCATTTTGTTTTCAGGTAAGAGTGGCTCACGGGTTCAATTTTTGTATTGGAAAATTAAAGAAGTAGATGAAAATCATTGAACTATTCACATACAACAGCAATAAATCACATTACAAGGTAACTTGTTTGTAATTCTTAATTTCTACCTCATTATTTAAATTTTTGAAATCTACTTCCTCAACCTATTGAGAATTCTAGCTTGTTCTTTTAAAATGAATCCTATGAAATTACAAAAATAAGGTTATGAAGTACATATTATTTACAATAGATTTTAAACTAAACTCATAAAATTAAATGGGAAAAGGTAATAAATATGACATAATAGGATGGAGTTAGAAGAAACCGTATTATATTGCAAAATGTTAGTTGAGAGATATTGGTATATTGACGTGAAAACCTGATATTTGAAGGCTATTCCCGAGTGAATGTGATCAATTACCCTTTTTCAGTGGAGATTCTTTGTAATGAATTTAATTGAGTGAAATTCAATTGTGGAAACAGTATAGAATAAAATTGTACAATGAGTTGGGGTAAAATGTTTTGAAATCGCCATTGAGTAATGATTGGAGACTGTAGGCATGATTGGGACTATGAGATAAAAAATCGAAATCGTGGGTTTTTTTAAAAGTATCTCGCTTTCAAATAAATGATCAGTGTCGTGTATCGAGATCACTAGACGACATAGATTATAGATAGTTCATCATTACGAAGCTTCTTAGCTCCAAATTCACTCTTATTTATTCACAGAACCATGAAGATAATTGAAATCTCATCACTTCTTTTATTTTGACCTTTCTCAATGCGTAAAGTGGCCAACCCTAGAGCTGTTGAGAAGCGGTGAATACGAGGCAAGTTCAGCGATGATTGCTTCTGTAGTTGTATCCGTTGCTGCTGCTAATTGCTCCTGCAATAATAAGAAGAAGAAGAAGAAGAAGAAGAAGAAGAAGAAGAAGAATTGGTGGAGAAAGAGTTAGTCGAAGAAGAAAGGAGAGAAGAAGAAGAAGAAGAAGAAGAAGAAGAAGAAGAAGAAGAAGAAGAAGAACAAGAATAAGAAGGAGGTGAAGAAGAAGTAGGAGTGGTGGAGAAAGAAGTAGTCGAAGAAGAAAGGAGAGAAAAAGAAGAGTACAAATAGACGAGAAAGAAGATCATAGTACAGCCAAGAGCCACAACAGAAATGAGGAAGCAGTCAGTGACCCCAGGCAGGGATTGCGAATGTCCTGCGTCCTTTACTACCAGCCACTCCTGCTATTTATGTGTCAGAAACTTAAGACTTTTTTATTTCACAAATAAGTATGCAACACTCCTGAGTATATTTGATCACATTTTTGGGATTCTATTCCTCCTTACATTCAAAACAATCAGTAACCACTACATTTACAATTGAAAATTCAAAAATTCAAATTCAAAAATTTATTTGCCATAAATTTACAAAACAAATGGACAAAATGCACATATACACAAATTAATACAAATACACATTTGAATATGATCATTGAGTATAATATTAAAATCGATTATGTGAGTGCAGTATGCAAGTGTCAATGTAATTTTATTAATATTGTGGCTCGACTAGCATAAGTTAAAACTTGTGCGCTAGCCGTGATTTTGTGTAATTGTTGTTGCAAATGATATGATTCATTATTCTATTGGTGATAATTATTGATATAAAGTATTATTCGTAATTAATATGAATGAATCATTCATCGAAAGAAATTTAAAATTAGACAGAAAATCAGTGAGAAACTTACTCCAATCGCCATTATAGCTCAATCACCATTATTGTTGTATGCTGCATTAATGCAGCTGGAGATTGGAGTTATGAGAACCATTTTAATCAGTGAGAGAGATGCTCTACACACCTACAATTCCAAGTTGAAATTGCATTAATTGCATGGAAAGCATTTCAATCACAAAAGATGATAATTCTATGTGATGGAAAGGGAAGATACTTGTCTAAGCGTCAGTCTGCTACATTATAGCAGAGACGATAAGAAGCTATTATTCATATCTAATTATAATTTCCTATTATAATTATAATTAAAAATAATTCTAATTTCCTATCAATTATAAGTATTCTAATTGTCTTTGATTATAGTCATCAGCCTTCATCATCAACCCTTATCAGATGAGCGATAGACCAACTCGGCTACGGCCACTCCAAAATATTCAAAATCTTTAAAAATCTCCACTTTAAATATTTTTCTATCAATTGTTCCTAATCCTAAATTTTTTTATCCAAAGTGAGAGTGAGAGAGATACATGCCTCTCATCTCAGTTGGAGTTTTCATGAAAGTCTTTTTTATTTCATAGTGAATGATCCCACAAGAATAATAAATTTTCTCGGTTGAAAATCATTCAGGCCTTCAATAGCTATGCTATGAGTTATTGTAAAACTCAGTTCACTAGCCTGTGTAGAGAATCTGTTCAACTGAAAATCTCAATGGAAGCGAGACTTGTGATAGGGTGAGCTGGACACTGGACAGAGGACAACAGTTCAGCAGACGCATCTACAGTATGCACTTGGTTCACTTCCTATAAACAGAAGAACTTGAAACCGGTTCTCTTACTGCTTCTCAAGTCCAAGTGCTATATCAAGTTGAGGAGAGTTGAGAAATTGACGTTTGGCGCAACGGAGAAGGCGATAACTTTTACCAACAAGAAAGTGTTGGTTGAACGTTGACCTCAATGCTAAAAGCTTTACGTTGTTGCGTTGCGTTCATGATAAAACAATAAAGATATAAGTTACACACATTTATGAAATATATTCACATCTAATATAAATGATATCAAATTCTCTACGGTCATGACGTCATGAGCTAGTTTCTATTCATATTTATGCCATGAGGCATATTTATTTTGACAAGAGTGAAAAAAGAGTGCCTGTTAATATTAGAATGAAAACGAAAATGTAGAAAACAAACATGCTTGTCCGTCCAGTTTTCAATGCTGTCTCAAATCTTAATACAGTAATTAATGGTTTGTAATTTAATCTTGACTTATTCCTTATCATTATTACTGTAATTTTTATCATCTAAGTTATATGCCTGATAGAGGTAGGATATTCTTCTAGGATGATACATCAGTGTTGTCAAAATAAACCTATATGCAAGGATTATGCTATTGCTTGTAACTTCTAGGTTTCAAGACTTTTAAACGTCCTCTATAATACATTTTGGTATTACAAACTTCTGATTGACATAACTTAGATACAAATAATTTAGTAGCAGTGGTGTACTTATGATTCTGTAATTGAAAAATGTAAATTTTCTTAATTTATTTGTTTTTCTTCTTGTACATTGTCTTTCTTGATTGATCGACTTATGATTATAGCCTACTTTGATTTAAACTGCTTTAGGACCGGCCCAGAGTGGCCTACCACCAAGGCCAAGCGATTCTCAATTCTAAAGCAGTTTTAATCAGAGTAACATCTTATTTTCATAAGAAAATGAGATTTTGCGGAAAATCCATGAAAACTCATCAGAAAGCTGAACTTATAAATGAAATAACAATAATGTTACTTATAGCTGGGTAGACTTGTAGTGAATGAAAGTAATGTTGAGCTAATGTGGCCAAAATATGTCATATGCTTATTTAATTACCTGAATAAATGAAAGTTATGCATTCATTGAAAGTAGCACACCCCGTTATATCAACACCTTGTAGTTCTTCAGTTCTAGTCCTAGTTCTTCAGTTAATAGGAGATTTTATTCATGGTGCAGCTCTTCTCTTAGATGTTTTGTTTAAACTGAATATTTTGTTTTAGAATTAAATAAATGATGAATTATTTGATTATAGTACTGTAATAAGAATAGTGGGTAACGATAATAATAGTGAGTTACTTGGTCATTGAGTAATTTCTGATAAGGGAGCGTGGAGGAATTGTTATGTGCTTAGATTCAAGTGTAAACGTTAAATTTAAGCAATTCTAAAAATTTAAAAATTTCAATTTATTTATTCTCATCAGTTTCAACTTATTACAATGAGAATATTGCATATAATAAGTTAGCGTGTCTATCGTAGTGTCTCAGCCACTTCTTGGATCTCCCAATAAAGTAGGTACCAAATGAATTGAATGAAATAATGAACTTTCTTATCACCATCAAAATTATCACGGTTTTTTCTGAAGAAGAACAGTTCGAAAAACTATTTAAGAATGACAAACAATTTGTAATTTTCATAATTGATTAGCTTATTCTTCAGGGTTGTTTGAAATTTCCATAGAGTTTGGTTTCTGAATTCAGAACGCGAACCATTACGGCTGTGCGCGCATCATCATAATATTTGGGAACTTTTACTTGCTCAAAATTTCATGATTTCATTTACAACCAATTGTGAGGTGATCTGTCCCAAAAATTTCAACTTTAGACGCCCATATCTCACAAACTGATGAACAAAAGAAATTTCCTATAAAATTTATTTCATTTTGATGGCTTGATACTATCCAAATCGTAAAACTTGAAAAAATATCACCTAAAAAAGTTCCAAATATTCTGATGCACAGCCTTAACGTAAAAAGTCCGTACTGGTGGCTAATCAGAATAAATTGAGAGATTTGATAACTGATTTGATCTTCATCTTAATATCTACACATGGTAGGTATTACCAAAATAATGAAAAATATTTCATCTTTCATCAGTCAAAATCATAATAGCCTACTCAATAGCCTTCACATTGGAGGAATAAACTTTTCACTCTCTGTCCTTTCAGTCCTTTTTATTAGTTCTTTCAGTAGGCTATACAGGAGAGATGTAATTGTGAAGGAACCAATGTTAATAAGTGACTGATTACATGTGGAGACATGTCAACAAATCACTGATGATTATTATTATAATTTAAATGCACCTTTCGCCAACTTAGAATTAATCAGGTTCAGAGAAACCGGTTTTTGGCGGTAGCAGACACAACTTTGAAGTCTTTCTCCACGCACCTGTGACCTTAACCTTCATGAAGAAAGCACAAATTTGAGGTGAGCAGGTTTTAGAATGTATCACAAGGAGTGATGGAGGTCAATCAATCTCAATATTACGTGTTATCTTCGGTTTGAGATGAAGAAGAAAGAAAGTAATTTTATGAGCCACATTCAGGAACTTGAATAAAACTTTCTCAGCTTGTAAAATCAACTATATCAAAATAATGTTTTTATCAAGAATCCATGAATTAGAATGAAAGTGAATAACCACGGGTGGAATGAAAAGTTTTAAAGAAGGTATTTTTGGATTCATTTGTATCGATACATCTTCTTCTAAATTGTATTCATCCAGAATAAGTATAATAATTTCTTGCAGTATGCTTTCAAATACTGTGAACGTCATTGAAAAATACAGAAATACAGTATCGTATATAGGCCTACTGTCCAGCTGAAGTAGCTTATTTTATTATAAAATAAGAACTGTGAACAATTATTATAACTAATGTTCACTATCAGTTTGGTTAGTAGCCACGCCTTGAAAAGCTAGTTTTTTCAAGTACTATACGGCACGTGATCACAAAGGCATGACCGCTACCGGTATAAAGGGACAATAGTGAAGGTCTGGACAGTACAGTGAACGATCGAACAAAGGATATCCGATCTGATCACATGCCATATATCCTGCAATTGCAACTATTGAGTGTGTGGGCTCGTCTCTCGACTCATTTACATCAATCAACGGCGACTGTAGGCTGTAGCTCCGGTTATTTTCGATGGAGTTTTGAAAATGAACAGTTATTGTAGATGATCTTCCTCCGTTCATCGTGTATCTTTGGAAGTTGAAATGTCAACAGAACAGTGGGTTGTGATTGAGAACTTTGGACAAATTGGAACTTGACAGCGATTTCCTAGTGAAAATCACTGGAACGGTGGAACATTCTTGCCTCTGTACTTATTTCTCAGGAACTGTACGTGTAACAAATGTTGTTTGCCTTTCCTTCTAAATATGTATTAGCCTCCCTTTCTTTTTGATTCCTTCATACACTTTTTTCCAAACAAATACATTCTTCGTGTCTACTCTGAATATATTATTGTTTACGACAATTCACATTCGAAATTTGAAAACACCCATCATGTAACAATCTGCGAGGAGCACCTCCGTGGAGGAATCTATTATGCTGAAACATGTGTCTACTGCAGGCAGGAGCGGATATAAGATTAAGTTTTTTGTGGGGCGGGGCGTCATTTTCAAAATACCGGGATTGATTGGGGGGTTATAGAAATCTCAGAACATGCTTGCAGAAAAGGAAATACTCACCTGTGACTCCGGAGAATTTTAGAGCCCTTGGAAACTACTCTATTCTATCACTCTATTTTTCTTGGCTCCGGGAAGCTTTTATCCTTTTGTAGAAGCACTTATGATTTTTTCTATGGGGGGCCATGACCCTGTACTGTATCCGCCCCTGACTTCAGGCAGAAAAAGAGTGGATGATTCCTATGATAACCTGAGCTGTGTAGAGTAGAATTTTTTAGGATGGGGGCGGCTGAATTGGGGGCTTCCCCCTATTTGATTCTCGCACCATTCAGCCATCATACTAAAAACATTTTCTTCTCCGATCATTTTTCTTTATACTGTAACTCGTAGTCCTATATTAGAGTTGAAATAAGAACTGTAGACGCATTGAGGAGTGAGAAACCTCATACAGTTGAAGAAGATAGAAGACCATGATCGAATCGGGATCTTGGCAGAATACTAGTACGAGGAGTGCGTTCCATTTCAATTCAGACGTCGCAGGAGGAGATCGAATCGATTCGTTGTCGTTTGAAACTGGGACTGCATCTGCTGGCTGAACTATAACGGTCCTTTCCCCTGTCACGGCCGTTCATGATTTCGCTGACAATTTCACAAGTACCCTGTGTTCCAGCGTGAAAACGACAATCAGGTGACAGTAGAATGATTCGGTTAAACAGAAAATATCAATTATAAAAGAATAATTGGAGTACTTTCACTCCCAGTCCCAGACAATTTAAGGATTGGCACCATAAAACTCAGAAGATAGTTTTCATCCAGTTTATGTCTGATATTGGGACTTCCAGGTACAAAGCATGATTTATTATTAAGTGTTAGGCCTATGCTTTAAAGTCGATAGCAGGAGTCGTTTGTGAGTAGTCAACAACGAATACTGTAGTAAAAATATGATCTTGTTCTTGAAGTTTCAAGAATAGAAGTAGTTTTGGTAGCTAAAGGTAGCTAATTATTATCATTTTCTTATAAGTTGAATTTTTCAATTTTCTTATAAACCCCAGTTAACACTATTTCTTGTGTTAGCCTATAACTGACATTCAGTTATAAGACTAGATTGAAGTGAAGACTAGAAGTTTGGTCTTTTGCGTCGACAGAACTTTATCGTCAAGTACCTTGCTTCCAGTTATTAATGTTATTTTTTCATTTACGAGTTGATCTATGTAGTCATTCTTGAAGTAAAATTTTGGTTAATATCGTGGTATAGTTAGGATGTGACCCTGATGTCAACTTAGACAGATTCATGACGGACTTCTTGTGAAGAGGCCTCTTGAACATATTGCTGAGTAATGTAAGTTGATAAAAGTGGACGCTAGTGGGCGAAGATTGTGATCAAGGAACATCTAGCAATGAAGGAACTGTGCAAACATCATTCTTGAAGTAGTGTATTCGATTATGTAAACTTAAAATATCTTCACGACCACATAATAATCTCAACATATAATTATTTTAGAAGAAGTTTCTCATCTCTGATTAGTCCATGAAACTGCTTCTTGATGCTTTTTCAGGATAATAGCCGGTGTAATATTATTTACTGGTGTTGGGTCTATAATAGTAGGCTATAGGTGTAATTCCTATCCAGCAAAATTAAATTCAATTATTCAGAAATTAAACGTGAGGAAGCGTAAAGTTTTTAATTATTACTGTGGCAAGAACACGCTATCTCAGCCTTCGAGTATTATTGACCTTTCAAATCTTTTGAATTTTCTCTATCCGATTCGGGATACAAGTCTTCGAGATACAGTAGAGAAAAGCTTGAGATTGAACCAATCAACCATGTAGATTGTAGAAACTTATATTATATTTGCTTTTTTTTGGTCAAAACAGGCTACTATTGCTATTGGTGTTTTTTCCAATTGAGTGGTGAGTTCAGCGCGCAATTTTTGAAGAAGTGGTTTTTACATCAAAAGAATTAATTTTTCCATTAGGAAAATTTAGATCCTACGTCGTTTAAAAAACTTCGATCCAATACCAAAATTCCGAAAACTTGAAGAACATCATCCATATCGTAACAACTTATTTGATACTTTTCAACGGAACTTAACTCAGTTGAATGGAATCAATCAGATCTCAATATTCACAATATTTTAGCTTTTCAAACAGCAGTATAATTGTTTTATTCATTATTATTATTATTGTTAGTTTGAATTGCCATATTTTCATCCTATCATAACTTTCAAAAATTTCCATTAATGTTCTTATTGAACTCAAATTACCTACATCTTAATTTACCTTAATTCATTATTAAAGACTTGCTGAATTTGTGAGTGTTCGTTCCTAGTTTAGCATGAGAACTTCTGAATACGGTCATGTTATATTTGCTAACTAATACTGAAAATTGTCTTGTAATGGCAATCACTTTTCGTACCTGGTAGCTCAGAAAAAACCAGTTGACTCACTTGGAGATTGCCTACAGTGAAACGTTGTCTTGGTCGCCTCTCTGGCGTCGGTTCATCGTTTTATTATCGCAATTAGCTCCCAACATTTTGATACACTCACTTAGATATCACTTCAAGACAGTAGGCCCACTCCTATTCTACATTATCAGTGAACTCATTCCTATAACCCATGGCAAATTAGGGTAATGCAATTTGACTGCCAGTTATATGACTGCAGTCTGTACTCATTTGATACTCGTTATCATCTGATACTCATTTGGTGCTCGGAGAAGAAAGTCAAATCGCTAAGGCATTGGTCTGGCAAACCAGGGGTGCTGGGTTCGATTCCCGCCCGGGAAAAAGTTTTTTGTGCAGCAGCGTTCATCGAATTTCCTTACTAGCTATTATTCTGTTGTCAATATTTGCAGTAGCAGAAGTCTTCAGAATATTATATGGCATTAATTAGGAATTTCTTTCAATTAATTATTATGATTTAACAGCAACTGTATAGTTGCAATATCTCATTTCCTTCCATTTTCTTTTTTGCAGAAAGAGGACGATTGGCTATGAGAGGGCTCGAATCATCAGCTGAGCTATGGTCATCGTTACCAGGGTAAGCTGTTGCATGTCTCAGATTATTTTCTAATACATCATGATTCTGTCAATCATGATTTTACATGTATTATGTTTGTGATTTTTGTCAATAAATAGTAAATTTCAGATTACATAGCATAATACTCTTTTACATACACCCTGTATACATCTACACAGTAACATCATTCTAGATGGTCATCTAAAAATACGCGCGCTGTGGCGCTGCACATTAAAAGCTTAATATTTTTCGCTTTCCTCTCTTCACAATTTACAGCTAGAGGAAAAATATCATACTGAAAAATCATACCCTTCCTCTTGAAAGTTTTTGTAAAATTTCTTAATTTTCATGTTTCTAGGATGTATGAAACACTTTATTCAAAGTAGAAAAATTTAATCATCCAACTTTCTGACTCAATTTTCAGGTACTGTAAAACCTCTGTACTTCATGTTGTAATCTTTCATAGTGAAAATAATTGAACTTACGGAACTCACTCTTGAAGCCCCTCTAACTCCAGCATCTCTCCTCTCCTCTCATTGTCTTACTTCTCTACCCTACTCACATCTCACATGCATTTATGTATAATACGATAACCGTGTCACAAATGTAGACGCAAAGTATTTTAAAATTGGAGAAATTTGGATTTTGTAATTTTCTTTGTTTTTCAGGGAGATTACATCTGGATTGAGCCCGTATCTGGACGTGAGTTTGATGTGGCGATTGGCGCTCGTGTAATCTCCACAGAAGGCAAACGTATTCTTGTAAAAGATGACGATGGCAAGGTAAGATAATCAATCAGTTTTTTCATAAATTATCTTCAACAAATATTATAGCAAATATTAGTACTGGAATTCGAGTTCCAGATAAATAAATGCCTTGTATGAGACTAAATATCATGCTACATATTTCTCATGTGACTTCCTGTAAAAAAAGACTGATTCCAGCTACTGTTTGGATGAATGGCAGTTATTCCAGTTATTGTTAAGATGAATTAATTTAAAATGCATGTGCCGTCTACACGTCCTGTCATCGACTAAAATTAGCAGAGTCCGTGATGAAAGATAACTTTCACATAAGTTTTGAGAAAGATTCTTGGGAAGCCTCCAATAGGAAAATAATAAAAAATGAATATGAAGCGTGGAAATAGTAAAAGATTAAGTATACATTCAAAAGTTTAGTTTTTTTTATCGTATGGCTTTTATTGGTGGGGAGACCCTACGGGTAGGTTCCACCTCGCCTCATTGCACAATTTTTTTGTGTCGGTCACCCATCCGAGTGCATAATAAAAGTTTAGTAATATGTGGTTATAACAAAATTGAGTCTAAATAATAGCTGGAAAATTCATGATCAATATCATTATGATTTTGAAGATGATGAAAACGTTCGTAAAGCCTTATTAATTTTGGTACATTCCAATGGTGAGAGAAAGTGACATGAACGCCCATTGGTGTTCATGCTTCTTTGGGTTTGTAATTATTTGAAATTTTATAGTATTATAATGTAAAGTAGCCTATATTTGAATTATAAAAATATATATTTATATTCAAGTAATTCAATTCTCACTGTAATTCTATTACTTTATTCGAGTCATTTGTTTAATTAGTATTTAATTATTTTAATTGCCTGCGCACAGGTCTCACACCTATGCAGGTATTATTATTCCTCATACTATAATTTATAATGTATTGATTGATGTTTGTACCGGTAACAAACATTATGTATATATATTGTAGCCTACTTTTTATGTTTTTTTTTCTTTTCTTTCTCCTTTGTTTGTACTGAGTATTGTATTGTTTTGTGTTTTTTTGGGAAAGAAATTTCAATTTCAATTTTTAAAGTACTAGCACTGACTCTGAACCTGATGTCGATGGACACTTTAATTTCGATAACTATTGATGAATCAATCTATGTTTCACACACCGTGTTTTTCTTTGCTCTATTTTCTTCTACTTTGTCTATACCTCTTAATTGTACCTACAGCTCGTATATCATTATAATGAATGTAAGGGCTAGGCTATTATCGAATATTAATGTAGTATTCTTATGAATTATGCAAATATTTCTCTGATTATGGTGTTTTTTTCAGGAAGTGTGGCTCACCCCGGAGCGACGCATCAAGGCGATGCACGCGACGTCGGTTCAAGGAGTGGAAGACATGATATCGCTCGGAGACCTCCATGAGGCCGGCATCCTTAGAAATTTACTCATCCGCTACAATGGAAATCTTATTTATGTAAGTAAGCCTACCTCATGAATAGAATTAATATACCCAATTAAATAGAAATTGTTAACTTCTATGAGTCACGATTTTGAAAAACATTCACTGAATCATGAAAGTTTTGATTTTATTGACTTTTTCTACGGTAGCCTATGCTTCGTTATCAGAATAATAACTATTTTAAGCTGCCCCTTGTTCAATCAATGTAAATATCTGGAACTCATGTAAATTTTTTCCTACTTGCAAACAAGTTATTGATAATTTATAAAGTACCTAGTATTTTTCATTTTGACTAATTTAAGTATGATTTTGTCTATTAATTTATTATGTTAATTGTGTTTCTGGATTTTAGTTTGAGTTATAGTTCATAATCTGCAAAATTATTTCTATAAATATTTAAATATTACTCAAGTTTGAAATGTGTTAGTTTTGATGTCAAAATATAAAATAATTTGATTGATTCATTGATATTGTAAATACTGTATTAAAACTCAGTTTTAGCAGGGAGGTGATTATCAAAGTGCCTCTTTCCAAATGCAAATGAACTATCTTTTTTTTTAACCTACTTTTTGTTGCAAAATCTTGTAAATTATCACCAATATCACAAAACCACAACTCTTCTAAAAAATCATAGAGAACTACACTAGGCTACTTGTGTTCGATTTGCAATTTTCTGTAATTTTCCGAGTTCTGAATGAAGATTTGTTTGAATTTTTAGAATTACTGTATTGTTTTCTTTCTATTCAAATCTATCACCTGTTATATTTGTGTTGAATTTTAAAGTGTGTTTCTTTTGTTCCAGACCTACACAGGGTCTATTCTAGTCGCCGTCAATCCTTATCAAATCCTACCCATATACACCGCTGAACAAATCAAATTGTATAAAGACAGAAAAATTGGAGAGCTTCCACCTCATATATTCGCTATTGGTGATAACAGTTACACTCACATGAAAAGGTTCTCTCAGGATCAATGCATTGTCATCAGGTGTGTACTATTTTTCATCATATTTGGTATTTTAGTACTACTATTTTTTCAGTTGATCTCTAAAATTATGGAAAAAATGAATTGCAACCTGAGCATAATCAGCTCACATTTGTGATTCATTCCATACGAGTAATATATTCATTCTTTGTATCAAATAATTTGTATGTTCACTAAGTTACTCTCTGGCAATCAGAACAAGGTTTACATAAAACATTGAATTTTCCCATGCAATAAGAATGAATGATCAAATTATTTTAGAAAAAATTATCCAGCTATGGTAGATGATAAATTACTTGTAGGATCGAGATTCCTACAAAGAAGGAATGAAAACTAAACCATGAGAAATGAATACTCCCATTAAATTTCAATAAAACATATGTTTTAATGGAAAGACATTACTTTCCCAATATTCTTGTATCCTTATATCTGTACACTTACGTATGTCTTAGTTCAAAGTTCAAAACGACGATAATATTTAATGTGCAATGTTTATTGGAAAAGAAAAAGGGATCGATTATGTGGGGTTTTCCAAGAATAGGCCTATTGTTTTTTGTCATCCATAACTCAGTCATATCAAATTGGAATGTGGTCAACTGAAGATTAAAAGTAAGCATTAATAAATGCTACTAATAAATGGTATAAAAATATTTCCTCAATTTATGTTACAGTGGTGAAAGTGGAGCTGGAAAAACGGAAAGTACAAAGCTAATTCTACAATATTTAGCTGCTATTAGTGGTAAACACTCATGGATAGAGCAGCAAATCCTAGAAGCTAATCCTATTCTAGAAGGTAAACTTATCTTTCAACCTTTTCCTTTTCAAGTTTCTACTCGTAGCTCTTGATATTTAGGTTATATTATTATCTCATGATGTACCGGTAACCACGGTATACAGTATAGAAGAGTATCTTCTATATACCGTGCCGGTAACCAAGCATTCATTCATTTTTCAATACGGTTTACCGTATGTAATAATACTGTATGAAGAATTGCTTTAGAAGGAATTACTGACAGGCTCATAGCGGAATGATTCAAGATGGTGGTGCTTTATGCTTATGTGAATAAGATTCAAGTAACTGTAGCTGCATTTGTAGAGATTTGAGAGTTATTCCTGGACCAGTTATTTAAATAGTTTTTGAAGTAGTAGTCCACTTCCCATGATAATACCATGATATTTTATATTCTTCATCAACAGATGAAAATCCCAATATAATGAGTAATGGTGAGGTAGATGGACAGATGGATAGATTTTTCAACTCATTTTTTCTTTTTGTTTGAATAATAAAATCATTATAACTTTGACTTGAATTGTACAATTTTTGCAGCTTTTGGAAACGCCAAAACAATAAGGAATGACAACTCATCGAGGTTCGGAAAGTACATAGACATACACTTTAATGCCTCTGGAGTAATAGAGGGTGCAAAAATTGAGCAGTATCTATTGGAAAAGTCTCGGATAGTGTCGCAATCAAAAGATGAGAGGAATTATCACGTATTCTACTGCATGTTGGCTGGATTAAACAAGGATGAAAAACAGAAGCTTGAACTCAGTGATGCGTCGCATTACAAATACCTTACAGGGGTGAGTGAATAGATATTACTTTACGTAACTGATTCTCGTATTTGGATTTTATCAAACTTTATTGCAGAATGAATCATAAGGTTGCAAATTATGAGTTAATGGAATGGACTACCGGTATCGGTATAGTCATTAAAATGGTTTTACAGTCACCGTTAGGCTAGGCGTACACCGGTTAGTTAAGACAAGACAAGACGAGATTAGTCACGTTTAGTCACAATAATTCAGATAGTTGCTTATGAAGCAGCACACGCCGATGCAATGACTAATCAGTGTGTTGCTTCATAAGCAACTATGTGAAGTACTGTGACTAAAAGTGACTAATCTCGTCTTGTCTTGTCTTGACTAACCAGTTTACGCCTAGCCTTACAATAATCATTGTAACCTGTCATGTCGGTCTACGATTATACAAGCTGGATGAAAATTCCAAGAAATAACAAACGTATGAAATGCATCTTGTAATCTCTATTGACCATGAAGTTTTTATTTTTTGAAATTCATTTTTCAGGGAGGAAGTATCACTTGTGAAGGTAGAGATGATGCTGCTGAGTTTGCCGACATTAGGTCAGCAATGAAGGTTCTCCTTTTCTCAGATGCTGAAATTTGGGAAATACTCAAACTACTAGCTGCCCTCCTACACACGGGCAATATTAAATATAAGGCTGCAATAATAGGTGAGTAAATCTTTCATGAAGATTTCAAATCAAAATTTCATTTGATTCTTTATTCATTCCTTTTCAAACAGTATACTGGTTTCAATCTTACTCTTCAACAGTTTTTAATCTATCCACATTTCCATCATAATGGACAGTGAAGAGCATATCCTGACGTAGTTACATTATTCAGGACATCTCGTTAACATTTTGATACTGTTTTCGTAACTCAAAATAAATTTATTTTCCAAGTCAAAGAAATCACCTAGTTGTATTTTCTTGTGATTTTCTCGTACATTGTGAAGCCACACACCACTGCTAATGAGGTTAACACTGCTTACAAGCTTTCTGAATTACAAAAAAGTACATATCAAAGACCATTGTTGAAAATTTCTTGCTCGTTAAAATGCTTGAAAAAATCTATTCGTCTTGAAATTCTATTGCAATAACCTGAGAGCCTGAGAGCCATGAATGATTCGGAGGGTAGTTGCTTCTAGATGGCTCATAGATAGAAGTCACCTTCTGAAGTGTGTTTGGTAGAAAATTTATTATTATTATTATATATCGCTCCTCTATATACATTATATTTTACATATACAGTGGTGCATTTTCCAAGTATTATGAAACGTAGGCTATGTGACTCAATTTCATCAACATAATTGTAACATTGTTTTATTTTTCAATTGCAGATAATTTAGATGCAACAGAAATTCCTGATCATAGTAATGTTTCTCGAGTAGCCAGTTTATTAGGTGTACCAAAGCAACCTCTCATTGATGCCTTGACGCTCAAAACGTTATTTGCACATGGGGAAACAGTGGTAAGTGTCATTTCAAGCTGAAAACTCTATTATTATCATTCAAATACTGGAAAACTTCTCAGTTTTACTCTTAGGTCAAAAAAATCTATAATGGATCTGTACTGATTTAATAATTCATAAGCTCGAGCTTTCAAACGTTTTATCTAGAAATTGATTGACTCTGTATTATAAATTTTTTGGTAGTGTTAGAATTAGTTACGTTATTAACGCTATCATCAAATTTAATACATTTTGTGAACTCTATCACACCTGTTTTTCCAGCCGCCAATTTCTTTGAATTAGGCAGGAAGAAGAAAATTGAGGATTTTCTCTGGCTCTGTACCAGTAAATTATATCTCAGATCCTATCTGAATTTAAAATATTAATACTGTATCAACAATTTAATTTAGTCGCCGTAAAGGCGATCTAATATCAATACAGCTATATCCCTGTTTAGCTCTGTCAAATGACGTATTTTTACGGAGGAAGAGTTTAATTAGCGTTATGTTGCAATCGGACATTTGTGAATTGCATTTAATTTCAAATTGATGAATTTTATTTTTCTATGAAATTTAATTTCAAGACAATTTGATTAAAAACGTTTCAATTTCCAGGTCTCTACTCTTTCAAGAGAACAGTCTGTAGATGTTAGAGATGCCTTTGTCAAAGGAATCTACGGTAGGTTATTCGTACTCATTGTAAGCAAAATAAATAATGCCATCTATAAACCAAAAGCAACTGCTAGAAGTGCCATCGGAGTTCTGGACATTTTCGGATTCGAAAATTTTCACACTAATAGGTAAGTGGAAATTTTCATTTATATCTCTTTAGATTTTCAAAGAACTGAATTTTGTCACATCAATTATTATCTTGTCTTCTCAAAGTTATTGTTCACAGTATTCATGTTGACATCCAACTTTTCATAAAATTGAACTTTTGGAACTCCAAGCCAATTTCCTCCATTGTTTCTTATATTTTCAAATGTGTATTTTTATTTCACTCGAAATTTCTAGCTAGTCTGAAATCTGTAAGAATTGCTCCTTGGTACAGTACTAGTGTATTGTTTATTTGACGAAGAAGTTGAACATTTTCCACCTTGTTATTAATTATTTTGGGAATTATTCCACTATGAATATATCATTCAAACTACAGTAGATTCAACATTGGTTTTGGGAGTTCCATGCAAATTAAATAGCCAAAAAAATATATATATAGAACTATAGTTGATTTATTTCTTGAGGATTATTCTGCATACTTATTTTGCTTTAAATTCTTCATATTAATTATTTTTTAGTCTGAAGATTATTTTGAAGCTTGGATACATCGATTGGTCTCTTCCAGATTCTAAAGAAATGGACTAATTTTGTTTAAATGCTCAAATGCTGGACGTCGAGTTTAAATGCATTTCATTGACTAGATCTATTTAAGAAATAGACGAGAAAGTCCAAACTCATCTCTGCAATTAGTGCCTCCTCAGTTTGAAATGATTCGTATAAATTATGATTGTATTATCATTATGAACTGAGCTTAATGTTATTAAATTGTTCAATTTGTTTTCAGCTTTGAACAATTTTGTATAAATTTCGCCAATGAGAACCTGCAACAGTTTTTTGTACAGCATATTTTCAAACTAGAACAAGAAGAATACAATGTTGAAGGAATTAATTGGCAGCATATTGAGTTTGTTGACAATCAAGATGCCTTGGACTTGATAGCTAGTAAGCAGCTCAACATTATGGCTTTGATTGATGAAGAGTCGAAATTTCCTAAGGTAAGATTTAATATTTCTCTCTCATTTCTACGTTAATCTTGTTACTATTATCATAGAAAAAAAAATACTTTAATGAAATAGTATCAAAGACAAAGTAATATACGAGTATCTTGTTTGATGTATTACACAGAGGTTTCTCATTTGATGGTCATTAGAGAACCTTATATTATTCCGAGCATTAATGTGAAAAAATTGCTGCTACAGAAATTGAACTGATCTTTCTTTAGGACAAGCATTTAATAATCGGTAATTTTGATTACAATATATTTCAAATTTATAAATCAATATCAAGTTCTGTCGAACTTACAAGAATTTCTTCCAGCATTCATAATTCCTTAAATTTGAGATTTCTGATGTTATAAACTATTCATATTATCTAACTATTCTACCTGTTAATGCTACTGCAATATTCCAAAATTCTTAATATTAATTTCTAAAAATTCTTAATCATAGCAGAGAGAAATATTTTTTCTTTGCATTTATCGTAAACATTTGATGTATTTCATATCCAATTTTTCTTTATTGTTTTACAATTTTCAAAATACTAAATGATTTATTTCTCATTCAGACTATCATTTGTAGTTAACAGCTTGATTCCTCACGCTGCTATTATTCCATTTGGACGTGTTATCCATTTCAATTTCATTTATTGAATCTTTACACTTGATTGTCTCTAACAATAAGTGATTCATTTTCTTTCTCCAGGGAACAGACCAGACTATGTTAGCAAAGTTGCACAAGACACATGGTGGCCATAGAAATTATTTGAAGCCAAAGTCGGACATCAACACCTCGTTTGGTCTCAATCATTTTGCTGGAGTTGTGTTCTATGATACCAGGGGTAAGTTTTTATTTAATATCCATTCAAAGACATTATTATATCATTGAGTAGTTCTTGAAGCCCTTTTGAGTTGCTTTATCTATCATAACGATGCAACAAATCTAATGACGTAAAATATAATGCCACAAACTTTCTTTGGTGCAAGCTCTTCAGAGACCAGAATACCGTGACCGTATACCGTAACCCTCATTCTACTTCTAAACCTGGTTTGACCAATTTGAGCGAGGGTTAGAGATTCTGAACAATGTTTTTGCCATTGAGAATGATTCTTGTTTTGAATATCATTTTTCACTGAAATTAGTACATTTTTACACCCAGTAGATGTTTAATAATGAATTAAATGTTTCAGGTTTCCTCGAGAAAAACCGGGACACATTCAGTGCAGACTTACTGCAACTGATACACATTTCTAGCAATAAATTTCTGAAACTACTCTTCGCCGAAGATATAGGAATGGGTTCGGAGACAAGGAAAAGGGCTCCCACTCTATCTACACAGTTCAAGAAATCGCTGGATTCTCTTATGAAAACTCTCAGCTCATGTCAGCCGTTCTTCATAAGATGCATAAAACCAAATGAATTCAAGAAACCTATGGTAAGTTATTTTCAACTAGACTGTTATGCATAAATGAAGCAATTAATTTATCCATTCAACGTTTATAAACTAGGCCTATCTTTTAAAATTTTTGTACTTTTTATCTTCTTCATAAAAATATTATATAATCTGAAGATGGACTATATTAGTTTGAAAACAAAATTTCATGGCTAACTTGAAGAGAGACAAATTATGATTTCCCACTTTCAATTTATCCTCCATAAATATTCTCTCTTTGTCTCTTGCAAAGATTGGACTGCTGTATTACGGCTTTGCTATGACCTGAAACTGTAACTTATTTAAGAAAATGCAAGTTTGTAAAAGTATCAATTACTGAAGAAGTGATAATCCCAATAATTCCAAAAAAGTTTTAATACTTCAGGATTATAACTAAGTTTATTTTATTCCATTACCCTGATTCTATTTATGCCTATTTTATTTGATTACACTCTTTAATACTTGATTCTGTACTACTACTACATCCTTATTGGCTGCTCATAGAGATAGACGTCCTCTTTAGACGTAACATTCCTTCTAGCTTGGTCTAACTAATTGTCATTAATTGTTCTCAACAGATGTTCGATCGCGGCTTATGCTGTAGGCAGTTACGATACTCAGGAATGATGGAGACCATCAGGATAAGAAGAGCCGGCTACCCGATAAGGCATACATTCAGAGAATTCGTTGAACGCTACAGGTTCCTCATCCCAGGAGTTCCACCTTCTCATAAGGTAACAATAAATAAATTAAGTTTCGACTTCTGACATAGTGTTTGATGAGATGTGTTATCTAAACATATTGAAAACACTAATATACAGCCAAATATAACTTATTTATTCAAAAATTACAAACACGTTTCAGCACTAAATTTTTTAAAAGGGCTACACTGAAGGCGACGCAATGGTGCGGAAACATGTTGATTATTATTTTGTTGAAAAAATAAGTGATATTTTACTCTATAATATTACTGTTCTCATTCTTTTCTACTATTGGATTCCTGTTTATAAATCATTCATGGATAATCCATAGATATCTGTAATGTTTGAGATTCCAGTCTTGGAAAATCGGCTACACTATAGATTTTTGTTTAAAGTAATCTAGTTCTAGGATTCAATTATTTTTCATTTGGAGAAGAGATAATGGAAATTTATAGCAACAAAAAGGATTTTACAATTCTCTGAAATTTTACAATTATTCAAAATAATTTTTCAACAAGTCTTTATCAACTAAGATTTTATTATCATCATATTGGCTCTCGAGTACACGTTTCAGTTTGAAAGCTTTATGATGGATGCGGTTTCATGTCGAAACTAGAAAAATTTAGAGAATATGTTATCTATGAAATTGTTTCTCGATTTAGATTGACTATGATTGGAATTTATGGTAGATATTGGCTTTTTAGAATAAAGAATCATTTGCCATAGCTAAAAATATAAAATACTCAAGTTGTAAAAAAAAACTTGATTCCAGACTGATTGTAGAGCAGCGACTGCGAAGATTTGTGCTGCTGTACTTGGTAGATCCGACTACCAGTTAGGAAATACCAAAGTCTTCTTGAAAGATGCCCATGATCTGTTCCTAGAGCAGGAACGGGATAGGGTACTAACAAGGAAGATTATCATTCTTCAGCGGTCAATAAGAGGCTGGGTCTATAGGCGAAGGTGAGCCAGAAAAACATTCTTATCTCCAAAGCATATTTTTTATAATTCAGAATCATTATGAACTCAAAAATATTATTAAAGTAATTATTTTTCTGTTGAAGTAACGGCTTGTATTTCACTGTAAATAATTAATGCTATTACTTACATTATTGGGCATAATTAGAATGCATTTCACTCCTGATGAGAAGCATCATCTGAAGCTCCTCATCAGGAGTGAAATGATTCCAATTATGTCCAATAATGTAAGTAATAGCATTAATTATTTACAGTGAAATACGAGTCGTTACTTTAACATAATTTTCTACAAGTAATTCGTCATGGAAAACTACAGTAATTATTTTATTGGCGAGATATCAACTTTGTTCGATTGAATGATCTATTTTGATTTTAAAGAACATACTAACAATAATGCTTAATAATTGACTGTCATACACTTATAGCTATTAAATAGCTATTAATAGCTTTTAAATAGCACCAGAGACAATTAGAATACTCAGTTTAATTATAATTTCCTATCGTCTTTGATAGAACGTATTCAAAGCATTTATCAAGTCATCAGTTTCTATTTTGGATCTTCTCCTGGCATCCTCACAGTATAGACATTGTAAAGCGTGTTTCGAAAAGAATGCACCTCAAAGTTCCAGGGAGAATACTTTCTGCATATGGAGTATTTTTCCTCTTAATTCAATTCATTGGCACTACTTTACTCATTTTTACGCCTTCTATATCACACATACCAGTGCTAACCCAGTATTTCTGTCTGTGGTGTCTTTTCATTTTGAGCTATGGTTTTTCCAAAGGATGAATATATGTCTATTATTAAAAGTTATTGAACTAATAAATATTACAAACTAGTGTTCAAAGTCAGGTTTCAGTTCGAGTTTATCAATTCTTTAGTACGAATTAACATCTCAATTAAGCAGTAACACCTCAAATAATGCAATTAAGTTCCACACTTACACACTTCGAGGTGGGTTCTTTTTGAAACACCCGTTAGCTGAAGGTAAATTGTCTTTAATTAGATTCCAGCCTGGGAAACTGTACCAAAGAATAGTTTTGTTTTTCGATTAGCTTATGAGTGTAAAGAACACAAGTTCTGTAATTAAATAATTGCAAAAGTAGGTAATTGAATTTATTCGCTTGTGTTCTTTTTAAAACACTTGTAAGCTGAAGTTCAAGTATCCTTAGATAGATTCTGGTGGGCATACCAGCCTGGGATGCTGTAGCAATAAAAAATTTTTTTCCTCTATTAGCTTATGACTAAGAACTGACATCAAAATATTGCCAGGCATACCAGCCTGGGATGCTGTAGCAATAAAAAGTTTTGTTTCTCTATTAGCTTATGACTGAGAACCGACACCAAAATATTTTGTTCTCCTATCAGCTTATGACTGTGAGAACTAATGCTGAAAAAGTATCAAATTTGATTTAATCGCTCCAATTATTATGTTCGATTTCTATGCAGGTACCTGCGTATGAAGGCGGCAGCGATGACCATTCAGAAGTACTGGATGGCGTGGGCGCAGCGACGCCGCTACCAGCGCATGCGCGTCGGCTACATGCGCCTGCAGGCGCTGATCAGGTCGCGAGTGCTGTCGCACCGCTTCCGCCACCTCAGGGGCCACATTGTCGGCCTGCAGGCGCATGCGCGCGGCAACATGGTGCGCCGCATGTATCGCAACAAGATGTGGGCCATCATCAAGATACAGTCGCATGTGCGGCGCATGATCGCCCAGCGCAAGTACAACAAAATCAAGGTACTGTACAGATTTCGGGTTATTGAAAAATTTATTTTCATTTTATTTCGTTTATTGACACAGTTAAGTGTAGGAGGGTTTATAGGAGAGTTAAGTGTAAGAGAGGGCCGACTACGCCCTAACTTCGCCCTCCCAGGTTAAAATGAAGGCAGTCATTCAATTCAATTCAGTTTTCAAAAATACGAATAAAACAAAAAATAGATTATATGGTAAAACATAATACTATTTACATAATACACATAAACATAATTCTAATAATAATATGGGAAACAGTGGTTAGGTAGTCTAAAGAATCTTGTTGAGGCACCATAAAAAGGATTAGTGGCAAAGCGTGGTATACTTATTTGGTATACCACGCTTCGCCACCGAAAAGGATGTCAATTTTGAAATGAATGAAATAAAAATACTGGTTCAAAAGAAAAAAGAAAAAGATAATGAATTGTAAATTATGAATAGACTACTCATTCATTTAATTCTCTTGAGTAGCCCAAAGATTTCATTTTGGCATGATTATAATGAATTATACATAATTTAATTGATCATTATTCTAGTACCTAGGTAGGCCTACCCCAGAATAAAATTGATTATTTCAGTGCTTGCTGGAATAGATGTCAACTATATTCTTGGTTTTTTTTGAGGAGTATATCCATATTCTCAATGAGCTCCTTGTCTGCCAAGGACAGTTTTATGTATTCTCAGTGTATGCGTTTTCTACTCTAAATGAGGTTTTATTCAATGAGGCTTATTGAGTGAGGCTTATTCAATCTATTCACTCATTGAAATAGGATGGAACGGAGATAATCAGTAGGCAACGGTCGATATTATGCAGTAAGCAGAATTTTTAAAAATGATTTTAATTTCTATTGTTATATAATCTTAACTTGACCAAGATTTTGAAAATATTTTATTAATCTTCAACATGTCATTTCTTTTAGGCCTTTATTAATGTGTTCTTGTGAAATGGCCTTTGTTCTTGTGAAATGTTCTGTCATGCCTTTTATTTGAAGCGAATAGTTTTATTCGTTATCTCATTCTCATGCATATTATTCTAAACACATGATATATCGATAAGCCTATAAATAATAGCATTCATAAACATTCATCCATTATGAATGAATGAATAAGCGAATTATCTGAATATTACTAAATAGTATTCTAAATCTATGTACTATACGTTTTCCCAGTTCGAGTTCAGGAGCCAAATCGAAGCATTGAAGCTGAGAAAGAAGGAAGAGCGTGAACTGAAGGAGCAAGGCAACAAACGCGCCAAGGAAATAGCCGAACAAAACTATCGGGTGAGAAACCAGTTTATAAGGAGTGCGAATTCATGAATAAGAAAAATGTATTGATTTTTTAGTTTTGATTTGTCAAATAGTTTCTTTGAAATCCTTGAGTGTTTCTTGGTAACACTACTCTTGAATATCATTCAAATTGATTTACCCAAACCATTATTGTTTATTTTTTTGTCGATCAGTTCACTGATAAACATGAAATTTTATAAGCCAAGTGAAGTCCAATTTTTCAATTCACATTGTTATGTAATATTAATGAAGTTATTAATGTAAAACTAATCCTTTCCATTATATAAGCATACAGTACTTGATTTCAAACATAAAATTCCACATAAATGCATTTAGCTACGGTATTTCTCATGGTTCAATATAAATAGTTTTTATTTTAATAATGTACAGTACTTCACAATCACAATACTGACTACATAACTTACAATACAGTCAATGACTTCTCACTTGGAAAAACGAGAAAACTGTATATTATATTACATTCAAGAAAACTTATTTTTATCTCTATAAGAGAAACCAAGAACCATATCATGTACTCTAATCAACTAATGATTCTCACTATTTACAGTGATAATTTGAGGGTTAAGTGTAAGAGAGGGTCGACTGTGCCCTAAGTTCGCCCTCCCAGGTTAAAATAAAGACAGTAATTCTATTCTATTTCTCCTATCTACTGTTATAGCCAGTTATAACTGATTTTTGAGTTATAAAATTAGTAAACTATATTTAAGATAGTCACTCATTTTAATGATTTCTCTCATTTGTAGGAAAGAATGGAGGAGCTGGAAAGGAAGGAAGTTGAATTGGAAATAGAAGAGAGGAGAAGAATGGAAATAAAGAAGAACCTGATAAATGACGCTGCAAAGAAGCAAGATGAACCAGTAGATGACAGTAAACTAGTTGAAGCCATGTTCGACTTTCTGCCAGATTCTAGCAGCGAAGCACCGAACTCAGCAAGAGAGACTTCAGTGTTCATGGTGAGTTCAAAATATTCTCCCTCTTTTGCTTATAATAAATACATTAATTTCTTTCATCCAATGAATTTTCTAGGTCTTTTTCTTTACCTCTATCTTAATTTATTGTTGTAAAACACGCTTTTTCAATTTTACTTCAATAATAATGCAATTTGTATATTCCGCAGGATTTGCCAACCGCTAAAGCCGACCAGCAAGAGGTCATCAGCACGATGCAACTGGGCTCTGAGGATGAAGAAGACTTGTCAGAATTCAAATTTCAAAAGTTCGCTGCCACCTACTTCCAGGGCAATGTCACCCACATGTATTCCAGGAAACCGCTCAAGCATCCGCTGTTGCCGCTCCATACACAAGGAGATCAATTGGTGAGTGAATCCAGGATACACTAATAATCTTGCAAAACCTATTTCAGCCACTGAGACCGTTGTAGGTCACAGCTGAAGGTTAGCGATCCTTGAAGTGCATGTTCCCTTTGTATTTTGGAAAAAAACCGTTCAAGGCATAAAAAATGTAAAATAAACTCAGCGTCATCTCTCGGCGTTTATCGAAACTGCTAGCAGCCAGCGTGCTAGAATGCTAGATAGAGTATTGAATAAGTAAGCGTCAAATTTGAACAAGTGGTTTGCGCTGCGGGCTCACTAGTAGAATTATTTGAAAAAAGTTTCAAACTTTATTACTAAGTTGAAAGTGTGTTGGAAAATTTAAGTCTGTATCATATTTTATTATCAGAATATCAGCAATATTATCAAGAACACTGTTTTTGACCGAAATGTTGCCTTTCATATCAATGTTGTATACCTCTAATGTTAAAATACAATACATGTATGAATTCACAATGGTATTGTTCTTCAGTAAATTAATATTCAGAAATACAGTACTATGATTACACCTCAATTTAAAAAAAGCCATTTCAAGAATTGACTAAATTAAATGAGAATGTTCACTTTTATTATTCTCTGATAGAAATAATTTTCAATTGCTAGCAAATTTTGATGGATTTATTGCTCAATAACTAGGCTACCTGCGAGGAAGGTTTGAAAAAATGTACATGTGACTTGTTAAGAATAACATAGATCATAAAATATCTGGATCAATCTGATGTAATAAAAATATAAATGTAGCCTAACTTTCTGTTAATTATTCTACACTGTTGAGCTAAAGGATATTATAGTCCTCTGTCTGTTATAAGGGCAACAAATGTCAAGTGTAATGGAGTTCTAGAGTAATTTAAAGTTTCCATTATTTTCATGTTCAGGCCGCTCAAGCACTATGGGTAACTATTCTGAGATTCACTGGAGATCTTCCAGAGCCACGCTATCATACGATGGACAGAGATAACACGTCTGTCATGTCGAAAGTAACGGCAACACTGGGACGCAACTTTATCCGCAGCAAAGAGTTCCAAGAAGCTCAGATGATGGGCATGGATCCGGTAAGTGTAAAAATTCATATTAACTTGTAAAACTAAATAGTTTTTCAACGCGGAGAAAAATACATAAAAGTCCTTATATCAAAATCAAAGTAACAATCTAGCAAAGTATAAATACTATCAAAATCGAAGAATATGAATCTTCAATATTATCTTTAACTATTTTGAATGATATTTGTTTAGTATTCGTCGATCCCTTCCCCGTTATTTTACAAAATAATTATAATTTTTGGCAGCTTGTAGATGCCTGCAGTTTTCTTGACAAATTGAAAAATTAACAGTCATTTTTCCAAGTGTAAATTGATACAGTTCGGTGTATATTTTCTACATAGATTACACAGTTGTAGTATTCACTGCAGTTGCAATATAACTATCAATTGCACATGTGCTTAGAGCTCTGTAAAACCTCATTTTGAAGTTCATTTGAATTCCGCCCCTCCTGAAATTACACGATTCGTTGGTCGAATTCTGTAAATTGTTCCATCATTTTTGTTAATTTTGAACTGGAATTACAGTATTTTGTTGTGAAAATAATAATATATTTGAAGCATGAGTGGGAAATTATAGCTATAACTTATCATTGATGGCTCTTCAATCTTTAATATAGTTTCTAACATTATATCCTACTAATATTCCAACCAACTATTGATAAAAATTGTATCTCGCTTATTAATAAATAACTTTATTTCTACAATAGCTCATACATTTTGTAAAATTCTTCTTGAAATTAACTATATTTGGGTGTGAATAATAATAGGAAAAATATGTATTGATTGCAAATACTAGCCTATTTAAATATAATTTTGAATCATACTAGCATTTCATCTACTAATAAAAGTGGCATTAATTATTCGCTTTATGAATGAATAATCTTCAAAAAACTAAAAGCTTTACTGCATGTCAATTTCCCGCCAGATTTGCACACTGTGGTCCACGTACTGCAGTTAGTGGACTTGTGGACTATATTTCGGAATGAATAATCAATTTAATATACTCTTTGGAAATATCCGCTAATTGAAAACATAATTCTAAAAATAAATCATCTTCTAATTGGACTTTCGTATTAATAATATTTATGGTAATATGAGTTACTTGCGCTATTAATTCCGACATTACATTTAAACAATTCTAACACATTCCTCCTCTAAAACTTCTATACAATATTGATATGTGCTTATTCTAGGGTAGTAGATAACCTAAACAGCATTCTAACCCATTGGCTTTGTTGTGCATCTGATAATATGCATGTGCTCGTTTGGTAATTGAGGCGTTGGCATGTTTGCGCTTATAGGAGAGTTTTTTGAAGCAGAAGCCGCGCTCGATCAGACACAAACTGGTGTCGCTGACACTGAAGCGCAAGAACAAGCTGGGCGAGGATGTGCGGCGGCGGCTGCAGGATGACGAGTACACAGCCGACAGCTATCAGTCATGGCTGGAGGCGCGGCCCACCTCCAACCTCGAGAAGCTGCACTTTATCATTGGACATGGCATCTTGCGCGCCGAGCTCAGGTGAGCACACCGGGCAATAAGCAATAGGCAATAGCAACATATGGATCATATGATTGTCTACTCTATACAAACCAATAGTTCAATGCACACTGAAACGGCTGCTTTAGGTGTGCATTGGACTATTTGTTTCTATAGAGTAGACAATCATATGATCCATATGTTGCTAGTTGCCTATTGCTTATTGCTCCGGTGTACGAGCTGCCTTAGGCAACGGATTTTCAAGTTGGTTAGAAATACAGAGATGGGATCCATTCAGTAGAACCTTTATGAAAATCAGTGGCGTTTCTCAACATTTGAGAAGTCTTGTTATACATGAAAAAGGCGGATATACACTAGACATAAATAGGACTTCGTACTAGCCAGTAAACTTGAGAGTTTATTGTACGTCCGCCTTCGTGCTTATTACGTGTCTTCCAATTTTCAGTAAACTGGCCCCTGGACTATAATTTTACAGAAAAATTAATTCTATTTCAGTAACAGTCACTCATGCAGAACATGATGGATGCATGTAATTTGCAATCATTGAATAATTAATTTGAAGTTATTGAATTAGAATTTTCAAGTTCTGCAGTAATCATACAAAATCATCATCAATAACCAGATTAATGAGAGGTCTGATTGACAGTATTCTTATAACAGATTGTTCAGTTGGCAAACTAACTTCGTGGCATTCTTTCCTTCGAAAAACTATGAAATATCATAGATAATTTTTTTGATCGAAGAACTACTATAAAAAATAAAATACTCTGTTGTATTTGTTGTACTTAATAATAAGAATTGAGATTTTTAAACTGGAAATTACTTTTGATCAATGTATTTTGAGTTGTGAAGTCCGCATTAAACTTTGAGAAATACAGTACTGCTTAAACCTTTAATCATAGTGCAATAAAGTGGGTATGAATACAGAGGTTCATATTCTATTATGTAGTATGTTCTATGTAAAAGTTTTTGATATTTTTCATTTCTACTTATATTATCAATACATCCAAATCACTTTCTTTCTGTGTAGTGGTGAAGGTGATATCTGAATGTCTTATATTTATATTGGAATGGAATAGTAGAACTCCTCACAACTCACAACCACATATTCATTACAAAAATATTTGGTTGTTATAATGTCTAGTTTTATTTTCAATTTTATTAATTGAAAACACACTTTCATGTACACTAGGCCATTACTGTTAGCAAAAACTATGTGGATCTGCACTTCCTGATGCAGACCATTGTCATCAATCCTCAACTCTAGAATATCTTATTATAATTATTATAGGATATACTTTTAAAGAATACTCT
The DNA here is from genome assembly GCA_017141395.1 of Laodelphax striatellus. NCBI lineage: Eukaryota > Metazoa > Arthropoda > Insecta > Hemiptera > Delphacidae > Laodelphax > Laodelphax striatellus. The sequence continues at coordinate 25,433,092 of CM029531.1, forward strand.
AGGGTATATCTTGTATTTTGTGTGAGTCATTATTATTTCATGTAAGCTAACGTGGCCCCTAAAAAAGGTTCTTATATGGTTTTCTACTATTATCATATTCTCCCACCATTTCATTATCATTTAGTGACAACAATGGATTTATTCTGTTCACAGGGACGAAATCTACTGTCAAATTTGCAAGCAACTAACCAACAATCCATCGAAGTCCTCTCATGCAAGAGGTTGGATCCTACTATCACTGTGTGTCGGCTGTTTTGCTCCGTCTGAGAAGTTTGTCAGCTACTTGCGAGCGTTCATCAGGGAGGGTCCTCCTGGCTACGCGCCTTACTGTGAGGACAGGCTGAAGAGAACCTTCAACAATGGAACCAGAAATCAGCCTCCCAGCTGGCTCGAACTTCAGGTACTTTCTACCTACTGTATCTTCTCATTTGATGTTCACATTTATACTATTCATTACAATTGATTGATCTTAACAATGCAAAATTGCCATAAGACACTACTCATACGTGGATACTCGAATCGCGGATACTAAGCGACTCTGCTAACAAATATGTGTTTTTAAATGATGACGCTCAGACGAGTCAGGAACCGTCTCGTCTGAGCTTCTTAACTTAAAAACACATGTTTGTTAGCAGAGTCGCTGACTATCTGCGTGTGAGTAGTGTCTCATTGTTCAATCAAAGGAATGGTTCCATTTTTTCAGTTTAAAACCGTATAAATTTTCTTCTCCAAATCTTCTTGATGCATTTCATTCTTCTTTGTGCTTGGCTTTTTGTTGCATCTTGTTGCATTTCAGTAATCAAGAATTATTTCATTGCCATCGATCAATTGAACAAATTAGAATAATCGATTCATATATTTTTTATATCGATATTTGATATTATCATTTTGTATATTTTCCAGGCAACAAAATCAAAGAAACCCATCATGCTGCCTATTACGTTCATGGATGGCAACACAAAAACGTTACTCGCTGATTCAGCTACAACTGCAAGAGAGCTTTGCAATCAACTATCGGATAAAATTGGACTCAAGGATCAGTTTGGATTCTCATTGTACATAGCTCTGTTCGATAAGGTGAGTGATTTATTAATAGAATTCAATTTATTCTAAGTCACGATACAAAAATTCAATGAACAGGTTATTTCATAAAATAAAGTTATACAATATGCATGAAAATTAAATATTAGTTAGATGAACAGTTTTTCTCAAGCCAAATCCAGAAATTAGATACTTGAAAACAAAGGATTAAATTGGCTCTAGGAACAATATAGTACTAGTAGTAAATGTTCTTATGCTTGGAACTAAAATATCCTCTCCAAAAAATCCTCCAAAAAAGAATTCGTCACCCGTCCCCTACCCCCGACCCTATTGAAAACGCTGGTGTGCAAACTAAAACTTGTGTACCAAAGAAAAAATCCAAAAAATTTATAAGCTTTCAGTAAGAAAATGTTTTGATATAGCCTAAATTGAAACCCGTCTCCCTCTGCAGTATACATTTATACATACAATATAATAATTATGTGTAGCCAACCCAAACAAAAATGAAACTCTGTTCTGGAAGTCATTGACATTGAAGAAAAATTTGGAAGAAATTTTGGGGGAGGCGAGGGCGCTCAATCTCACCAAAATCACGAATTAGAAATATGGTAAACTTTCACGAATCATACTCTCAGTTTTGAGCTAACAAGTTTTTATGAATTTTCTAAATTATTGAGCACCTCGCCCTCCCCAAAATTTCTTCCAAATTTTTCTTCAATGTCAATGGCTTCCAGAACAGAGTTTTCATTTTTGTTTGGGTTGGCTATGTTATTATACTGCTATAAATGTATATTGCAGAGAAGACGGGTTGAGGCTGCACTTGCGGATTTTTCTTTGTGCTTCCACACCAGCGTTTTCAGCAGGTGAAGATATGAATTTTAATCACCTTCTTGTTATGGAGGTAAAACACTGCAAACACAATGGATGGAGAATGATTTGATGAAAGATATTTTAACTATTTGGGTGCTACAAAATTATTCTAGCTATAAGTGAGCCAGTTATGGGTATTACTGAATGAACAAACAAGACCTATCCAGACTCTGAAATTGTGGGTAATATACTAAATATATTTAATATACTTTGAGAAATATGTTGGATGTCCTATATGAAAAGTGATACTTCACGGTCAAAATTGACCAAATGTAAAAACAAGTGAAAAATTACAATAATTCAGTGAACTTTGAAGAGCTGTTTTTTATAAGCAGTTGAGCCTACAATAACAAATTTAGTCTCAAATTGTAGGTAATTGAATCAGCTTTCAAAATTATATTGAATGTTCTTTATGAAAAAATTATTCTTCAGACGTCTTAATTGAAGAAATGTAGAAAAAGTGGAAAAATTCAACAATATGATAAACTTTGAAGGCCTACATCTCGCAAACTATTGGGTCTACAATAATCTATTCGGTCTCAAATTGTAGATTTTTAAATTATCTTTCAAAACTTTGCTAAAAGTCACATTCGAAAAAGTGATGCTTCACGATCAAAATTGACCAAATGTAAAAACAAGTGAAAAATTACGATTATTTGATGAACTTTGAAGAGCTGTATCTCGCAAACGGTTGGGTCTACAATAACCGATTAGGTATCAAAATGTAGGTATTCGAATTTACATTCAACCCTATGCTGGATGTCCTTCATGAAAAAGTGATTCTTCAGGGTCAAAATTGCGAAAAATTGAAAAAAGGGTAAATTTTCGTTAATTTTATAAACTTTGAAGAGCTGTATCTCGCAAACGGTTGGGCCTACAATGATAAATTTGGTCTCAAATTGAAGGTAATTTGATATACTTTAATAAATATTAACAATGTCCTCTATGAAAAACAGATTCTTCAGGGTGAAAATTAGCCAAACGTAAAAAAGTGCAAAATTCCGCCATTTTGTACGATTTTTGGAGATGATCAGGTAGTTTGCCGAGGTCTAAAACTTGGATTTAGCATCCCATGACTACCATAAACATTACTAAAAAAGAAACCGACTATCCCATTTCATACAAGGTAGACCCTATTAATTGATGACAATTTTACTGGGCTATTATTGAAAAGGTCGATTTTGGCGGTGGCAACAGTGTGAATCACTTTCAGTTTTTAACCGCTAGGATCGCGACATTTACATCAGGGCCACCTAGGAACATGGTCTAGCTAGACACTGAATTCAAACGTGCAGCTGACGTCATCACATAGTGTCCATAACAACTGATGTTTACAACTCATCCCTCCATTAAAATTGGAATTCGTGTTTGGTTTTTCTCGTCTCGAGTTCATTTCAACTGCACAATTACCTTTTGGTGGGTGAGTAGGTCTATTTATTTATTTTCAAATAATAAAAATTTAAATATTCAAACTTGGTTGTGATCAGTGGCTGTTTATGAACAGTATAGTGGAGTAGTAGGCCACTTAGCCGTGACGTCACATTTCGAGTGTCTAGGCCTTGTTCCTGGGTGGCCCTGTTTACATTCGATAAAAAGCTTCAAATTCTAACTTCAAATTGCAACTTTAATTTTTATTCGGACAGAGCTACAGAGCTTAATCGGACATTAAATGATTTGAAATTTTAAATGTAAATAGTTTAAACATGTCTTCAATCGCTTTTGGTAGTCCGAAATCTCAACTCATTACAGATTTTTCACATCAAGTGCTCAAAGTTGAAAAAATTGAAAAATCCCAAAATTAGTAAAATGACAAAATACCCGCATATAGTATCTTCGCGAATTTATATCGTAGAAAGTTCGTTCTGATCTTAAATGAAAGCGCTCAAAAATCTAAGAAAATAATGTCATTACAACATTTTAAAATTTTCACTACTTTCCGCGTAAATTGAGATGGCGGCATGCGAACATCAAAGGGAAGTTCGTTACAGAATATATAGTGGTCCCGGTCTTTCATTCGTATCACGGGGGGGGACGGGTGGTGGAACGACCGTTCCACTAGATTGTCTGATATACTACACCTTTTCCAACTGTATTTGAGAAAGTGTCAATTCAATTTGAGAAAGTATCAGTTGTAATTGAGAATAGTGATTTGTAATTGAGAAAACATCAGTTGTAAATGAGAACGGTCAATTGTATTTGAGAAGATATCACATGAAATTGAGAATGGTGAATTGTAAATTAGAAATCGTCACTTGTAAATGAGAAGTTGAAAACGTGAAAAACGTCAGCTGGTTCTTAAATTTGATTTCTCAATAATCACAACTGACATCTTCTCAATCTCAAATGATACTTTCTCATCTATAGCAGGATGCTTTCAACTTGTCAGAAATCAGCTGTTTCAAAGAGCAATATCACAATACTTAACCTACAAATGCTAAATCTTGCAGATTATTGAAAAGGTCTTTTAAAAAGTTATTCTTTGAAAGGTCTTCTTTAAAAAGGTCTTTTAAAGACTTTAAAGGTCTTCAAGACTTTCAAGCCTTTTGATTAAGGTTAACTGGATCAGCTGATTTATGACAAGTTAATTGGATCCTGCTATACATCTTCTCAAATACAATTGACCGTTCTCATTTACAACGGATGTTTTCTCGATTACAAATGACCATTCTCAATTACAATTGATACTTTCTCAAATACAACTGGAAAAGGTATGATTATGTTTTTCTTTACTAAAAAATAATTATTATAATAAATGTAAATAATTATAATTTCGTTATAACATGTTTTATACTTTTCAGCTACTATTTTCTAGCTTATATATTTCCTTTTTCTTTCTCGAAATTAATTGTCGGTCGAAATCAATTTTATAATGGTGTTGATTATATTTAATAGAAAAACAAGCTTACTTGAGTATCAATATTAAAGATCTGTTCCACAAAGAGAAGCCAATGGAGGAATATACAGTAACTAAAGATATTTAAAACTTGAGTTTGCAAAGTGTTTATTCACAAAACCTCTGTTTCCTTCGCAGGTTTCATCTCTGGGAAGTGGTGGCGACCATGTGATGGATGCCATATCTCAGTGTGAACAGTATGCCAAAGAGCAGGGGGCTCAGGAAAGAAATGCGCCTTGGAGACTGTTCTTCAGGAAAGAGATATTTGCACCATGGCATGAACCCACCGAGGACCAAGTCGCTACCAATCTGATCTACCAGCAAGTTGTCAGAGGAGTCAAATTTGGAGAATATCGATGTGATAAGGTGATACAGATGATTTAGCTAATTTTGTAATTCTGACTAATCTAAAATTTCTGTTTGTTGAATATTTTGTTATCATTTCTTAATAGCTGTTACGTTTATCATCTCAACTGTGAAAACAAAAATATTTTCGTTTGAGAGTGGTTCATTCTGAAGCCAATGGTTTGTCCATGGAGACTGATCAAAACTACGTTATTGAGACTAACATGAGCCACTTTGCTTTCAGCGAAAATGGTTTAATTCGTTGGCAACCTTATTTTATTTTTATAAGAAGGCACCTTGCCTTGTAATATAAATCTATAGAAGACAAGATATTATAAAGAATAGTCAAGACTGTACAAAAAGATGGTAAATTGATTTGCGATACCACAGCCAAGAGGAAATACTTTTTGATATTGTAGGGGAAATCCCCAGATTCCACAAGGTGGTTGTTTTTGTTGTTGAAATACCAAATTCTTGTTGATCGATATCCGCACCAAAGGATTCATTTCAACAGATCAAAGATATGTATATTTTACAGTATACAGTATTGTTTTTTCTCTAAAAAATGAAAAATTCAATCATGGTAATTTATTGAAAACAGGATTTTTATTCTCAAGAGAGATGTTTACAATTATCAAATTATTCTAAAATACAATTATATTGTCATCTTATACTCATTATTTGAAGCTTGAGTATTTTTTACTTCAAAATGGATGAATTTCCAACAAATGATCTTTTTATTCAAGGGAAACCAATGATCGCTTTTCTCATCGATCTTCTTTCCTTTCTTAAAACTAACTAAAATATTTTTCTACATGAAATTCTCTAAATCGAAGAAAACATCAACAATGAGTTTCATGTTGTTGTTATCTAAGGAACTTGGATGTATGTTTTATTAATGCACTTATGAGATATGAGGGAGACATGACGATTTTTATCTTACTAACCTTATTGTCTGATTTAGGAAGAGGATCTGGCAATGATAGCAGCACAACAATATTACATCGAGTACCATACGGAGCTGAATATGGAACGTTTATTAAACCTACTTCCCACTACATACCCGTCTAATGTGTCTGAAAGAGGAACGATTTCTGCCAGTGTGATATGATACGCTTGTGTGATGCTTTCTGTTTGTTAAAACTAAGACAATTGTGTTAAACATATCTATAATATTGAATTGATGATTTAAAAATAACTTGAACATTTGAAACTGTAATAGAATTATCAGTGTTTATTTTATTATTATTCGAATCATATTTATTTGTTGAAGAGTCAAATATTAACGGGTTTAAAACTTAGGTCTTGATATCTCCGAATTTTCTCAATATTGTGGTGAACAAATAATAAGTCATCTCGTGTTACCATGATTCTGAAACATATTTTTTCCAAGAGTGTTGCAAGCTATGTGATGAATCAATCAACTTGAATCCATTACTTGCATGAGATTAGCTTTTGGGAGTCTTCAAACGCCTGAGACTGGCTATCATCTTTGAAAAGGCATCGTTTTAATAATATTTATCTCTTTTTATTTTATATTTGTGTGTATTTTCTTTTTCTTCTATTACATGTTTTCAATTTATTTATTTTTCTTTTGAAATTTATTTCCTCAGAGTTATTATTTGAAAGAGAAAGTCGGAGTGCTGAGAGTGAAGGAAGACGTTGTTAGCTATGCTAAATTTAAATGGCCACTATTATTTTCTCGCTTCTATGAAGCTTATCGGAACTCAGGTAAATAATGCTCATCAATTCTTTTTATAAATTCCCGAGTGTTTTTCATTTCTCTATATATTTTCAACTTCTTGATACTTCCATGTTTATGATCCTCATCAAAGAAAATCTATATACCTCTAGGCCTACTCCTTGAGCAAACAGAGTTCTCCTTTTTGAAAATAATTATTTTATTTGAAGAAAACCCAATTTTATTCGCATTTAATATTTGTTTAATGAAAGATGTAAATTGATACATCCATGTATATATCAGAAAATTATTATTTATTTTTTTTTTGAGTGTGTAAATCAGTGCTTCAGTGATTTGAGACTTCTATGTTTGTGCTGTTTGTATGAATTGGAAGAGGAGCGGATTTGGTTTAATGCCTGTAGTTCTTTTTCGCCATTGTGTAGGATATAAAAGGTTGAGTAAATTAATAAAACTTTGAACAAGAATGGATAACATAACAATTGTTATTGAATAACCCATTGCCATTGGAAATTGCAATTTTTCAATAGGTTTTTAACGTGCTGTTCAAGATTGTAGTAAATAGTCAATTATTATTATCAATGAAAATTAGTGTAATGAATGAAAGTCTATCCTTTATCAATACCAATATTATTTATTTATTTATTCATTATAGTTTATTGAAAACGTTTCAGGACCAAACTTGCCAAAGAATGATGTAATAATCGCTGTAAACTGGACTGGCGTGTATGTTGTTGATGACCAGGAGCAAGTTCTTTTGGAGCTTTCTTTCCCCGAGATAACAACTGTCGCCAGTCAAAAGTAAGTTCATTTCTCGACTTTCAACTCAAGGTTTGTTGTTTATTTTCCAATAGAAGTTGCAGTTGGAGATCGTGTAATGTTTTGTTTCTATTGTACTGTTGTTTATAATTTCTTTAATTATTAAATATTCATATAACTATATACGTTCTCTTCTTAAATCATCTAGATCTCGATATTGAATTTTATCAAGATAAAATATGACTATATAAGTTATCTATAGAAATAGATAACAGCTCAGTCATGTGAACTTCATGTAATTCTACTGTACTGTTAGTTTCCGCATCATTAAAATTATTGTTCATTTTATATCTAATTAATTTTATGGAAAATTAAATAAGAAAACGATGAATTTGATTTAATCCTGAGGACATTCACCACGAAGAATAACATAGTTATAATGAAAAATTGTATCAAGTATTGTAATTTTTTTACTTCAACTTATATTGCGATCTAGTCAAAGATGATTAATGAGCAATTTTTCTCTAATCAAATATATTCATCAAATTGATAAGTTCAGCAGCTCTCAATTTTTGTAAAAAATGAGCAAAAAAAGGCAAGTTCTTGTTGTCATAATAATAATAATTATTAAATGTTGATTGCTTTTTCTTCCACAGAACAAACAAGGTTTTCACTCAAACGTTCACACTATCAACAGTAAGAGGAGAAGAATTCACATTCCAGAGCCCAAATGCTGAGGACATTCGCGATCTTGTCGTCTACTTTTTGGAGGGGTTGAAGAAGAGATCAAGTTTTGTCATATCACTTCAAGATTACAAAGCACCAGGTAAACATTAAATTATTATTATTATTGTAACTAATCTACTTTCGAAAATTATTAGTATTACTGTCGATTGGAACTTCCTCATTAACACTAATAATACGACTATTTTGAAATTATTTACGTATTGTGATCATCATTGTTCATTGCTTGTATTGCACATATCTTCTTGATATTAGAAATGTGAATTTAAATAGTGCACTTGTAAATAAAGTGAATTTTCTAAAATCTATTCCAAATGAGTTTTTCAAATTGAATTCATGACTTGTAACTTGTAATTGATTTTATTCGTCCACCTGCGTTATTTCAACTTCCCCGTTGTTATCATTTCTCAAATGATAACGACAAATTAAATTTCTAATCATTCAACTTAATAATTCTAATTATCCTTTATTGATGATTTTTGTTTTAGGTGAGGGTTCGTCGTTTTTAACATTCCAAAGAGGAGACCTCATTATTCTAGAAGATGAGAGCACAGGAGAAACAGTGATGAACTCGGGATGGTGCGTAGGACGTTGTGAACGAACGGGAGAGAAGGGAGACTTCCCTGCTGAAACTGTTTACGTTCTTCCAGCTCTTAGTAAACCTCCTTTGGATATCCTAGTGAGTACAATAAAAAAAATACTAATTTTTGTTTACTATTGATTATACATGATGATTTTTTCTGATCTCATCTACTGTATGTGACAGATAAATTGCTTTAAGAGCAGTTATGGAGACAGCACAATCGGTCTCGCCTATTCGTCGCCTTTACCTGAAGTTTACCTTCAGAAATTGAAGATGTTTCTGCTTATTAATAAATCGTATTTCTTGATTTTTTAGGTTACTTTCTCAATAGATCGATTATCAACGTTTTTACATTAATAATGATTAATGATACATTAATCATTTAAACGACTCAAACATGATAAACGACTCATTAATCATTATTTGTAAGGTTAGATGGGAGACAAGATGGTTACTGAAAATGAAGTGTTTCTTCAACCTGAATACGAAAGAGCTGATTCATATTCCATTTACAGTGATTGTCGTAGCGTCTTATATGTCTCACTTGAGTACAAAATTGATGAAATATGTCTTAATATGCTAATAACTCTCCCTATGTCCATTCATCCATTGGTATCTTTGATGATATATCATTCTGTCGCTCGACTCTATCATGATGGTCTTACTTTTTCAGTTGAAGTGATGAAGCTCGACTCATAATGAAACTGAATTTATTGTAAAAAATGAAAATGTCCTATGAATAACTTATGAATTTTTTGCTACTGTATGTTAGTTCTTTTTTCAAATTCGGTTATCAGTTTGTACATTCCTTTTTCTCAGGCATTGTTCAGCCTTGAAGGAGCGGAACATGGCCGGAAACTGCACACAGGCCAGCATGTCAACGGTACAGACAATCGGGAAAAACCGCACACACTAGCTGAATACTCAATTGACCACTTCAGGTATAGTACTCACATTGTTTCGCATGAACTGAGACAACTGGAACCTGGAGATAGTAAATTTGAGACTGTTTTCAGAAATGATGTAGGTGTAGAATCCTTCCATGAGTAAACGTTTGTCTACGAAATTTGGACATCTCAAACCACAGATTGGGTATAAACTGAGTGACTTGTGAATACTGAACACATTTAATCTGCTTGCCTTGAATTGACAAATTCGTCATATTGCAAGCTAGTTGTCATTTCACTGGAAAGTTGTAATGTATTGCAGTACTAGTAGGCTAATATTGAACTATCAGTCATAGGTACTTCAGTTGAAAAAATAATAATTCCGTGTAACCTGGCTGGCTCAGGTCTGGTGTCAGAGTTTTCAGGTCTTTCCTGATCAGTTCTCTTTCTCTGACGTGAACTGAAAATATGACAACTTCTGACGTGACTACAGTTGCAATAATTATTGTTATCGTGTGTATTTTCACTTGATACTATTGTGTCTCAGAAATAAAAGTAATCCTATTATTCTCTGTTCTATTTTCGTTCAGACCTCCACCGAAGCGGACAATGTCGAAGGCGCTGACGCTGACTTCGGCGAGACGCGGCGGCAACGACGATCTGTGGCGACACACGCGCGAGCCCATGAAGCAGCCGCTGCTCAGGAAGCTGGCTGGCAAGGAGGAGCTGGCCGAGGAGGCGTGCTTCGCCTTCACCGCCATCCTCAAGTACTGCGGAGATCTGCCTGCCAAGCGGCGTATCGGCAACGAGTATACCGACCAGATATTCGACGGACCTTTGAAGCATGTTAGTTCCAATTCTAATAATTTTCTTCTATGTCCCATGCACACACTATTATACATACAAACAATTCATGAAACAGGATGGTATTTTTAGGTATTACATAGGTAATAACATTCATTCATATAAATTATTCAAATAATTCTTATAGACCAGTCAACTGTCATCAATAGTAGGTGCATTAATAAGAATTATTCAATTATACTCAACTCATACTCTCATAGAATAGATATTATGTAATACTATAATGTCACTTACAATAGCATTTTTTAATGGAAAATAATGCTTTTCCTCATCTTAAATTTGATTAATAACCCTAAAACGATTTGCTCATGTGCCTTTACCAACCTTTGAAATAATTCACACATTGAACTAGTCCGATAGAAATTTTTTCAACGTGACAGGCAAAAACAGAGTGAGAGATCCTCTTTTATACACTCCTACCACAATGCCTGCAGTATTCTGCCCTGCTATCCGCTTGAATCTTCTTCGAGAGAATGTCTCCAACTCACCACCTTGTCCCACCACCATGACCAATGGAGTGACAACACTCATTCATTTCAAAGCAGGTCAGATTCTTCCCCCTATTTTTACCGACTGCAGACACCGGTGGAGGTGAAAACCTAGCCACACCTTCGTGTTGAAAGAAATATCTCTCGTACTTGAATAAATTAACCATCAAGGTATAGACTGCTGGAGCTACATGATTGGTTTTGTTGACATCCCATGGCTGTAAATGTATTCTTTATGCAATTTCTAATCAATCAATTTCAAAGTGATAGCTGTCGAATTATTTGAAATCCAATTTGCATATTTTTCCAGGAAATACTGAGAGACGAAATATTTTGTCAACTAATGCGTCAACTCACCGACAATAGGAACCGACTGAGCGAAGAGAGAGGCTGGGAACTGATGTGGTTGGCCACTGGATTGTTCGCCTGCAGCCAAGCCCTACTAAAGGTGGGTTTCATGTTCCATCTCATTTCACAAAATGCTGATTTAATAGTACGGTACATTACTTACAATTCTTCAAGATCGAACTTGATAATTCCATGTAAGATGTTAAGACGTAACAATAATACTTGAGATATGATTTACTTGTATTACTAGAGGTACCTTTTGAGAAGTTCAAAGTTAAAGTCATGTTGCAGCTGAGTTCATAGGCGTCGCGCCGGGGGGGCACGTGCCCCCTGCAACATCTTGTAGAAAAAATGCGTATAAAAGAAATATCTGGAGGTACTTGATTGTTTCAGTTTAGGCCTACACAATATAATTTCTGATCATTTTATTGAGTAGACTAATTTATAAAAGTATCAATTTCTAAGCATACTAGCTTCTCGGCTCATATTTTCCTAATTTAAATTTGGTTTCCTAATATTTCATTACAGGTTGATTTTTTATCTATGAATGCCAATTATTTGATGTCGTTTTGCAGGAACTGACGTTGTTCTTGAGGACGCGACGACATCCGATTTCGCAGGATTCACTGCAAAGACTTCAGAGAACACTACGCAATGGACAAAGAAAGTATCCGCCACATCAGGTCGAAGTTGAAGCAATCCAACATAAAACCACGCAAATATTCCACAAAGTTTATTTCCCAGATGATACGGATGAGGTAATTGGATTTTCTTATAAGATAATATTATTGTTGTTTCATTTACTTGAAATTTTTATTGTTTTCTAAATTGGTCTTATTCAATAGCAATTCATTCCCCAAAAAACATATGTAATACTGTAATAATTGAGTGATACTGTAAATATTGAGTTTGACGCTAAAATTGTGTGGACAAATTATGATGTTTTATTCCAATAAAACATTATTCCAGTCTTAACAATATCAATGAGATGGGTACGAAAGTTGTAGCACATTTGTAAAGATTTCACCTCACTTTATTCAATTTCTTGAATAACTTAGAATCGTATGCACTGACCTCAAAAAAACGTAGTTCAAATGTGGATTTTCAGCTTAAACTGCTAGTTCTACTGTTCAAATTATCGTTTAGTCTAACTCAGTTCAAACGAAGATGGTGGTTGAATCACTACCGTTGGACGGCAGACCCACTTGTTAAGAGGCTCAACTGAATTTCAGAGATTGATTCCTAAACTATATCTCAGTGGATTCAGCCCACTTGAAACTGTAAGTTCATTCTTATTGTAAATATCATATCACACACAAAAGTCTGGGCATCATCAATACGAAAAAAGCTATATTTAAACCTCAAAATATGACAAGATGATGGTTATAATTATTGAATTTTCAGGCATTCGAAGTGGATTCATCAACGAGAGCGAAAGATTTCTGCGCCAATATAGCTCAAAGATTGAGTTTGCGTTCATGCGAGGGCTTCAGCTTGTTCGTGAAGATTGCCGATAAAGTTATCTCTGTGCCTGAGGAGATTTCTTCTTCGACTTTGTTCGTCATCTGACTTTTTGTATAAAGAAAGCTAGACCATCTCGGGACGGTTAGTATTTTCTCCTTTCAATAGTCATTATTTTCCTTTCCAACTCTACAGAAATTGGAAAAATTGATACTGTTTCGCCAGTATTATTGCTTCGGTGCTTCTTGACAAAACTACTCGCCAAATTCACCATTAAAAACCATCCAAGAAATTTCATTGAAAGTAAAACGAGTTGAAAAACTGTTTGAGAAATAAAGAGGGACAATCAATGAAGAGATACACCCTCTTTTTTGAAGGAATTAGAATAGGAAGATATTGGATTTGATAAGATTGATTAAATTTAGGACTTTATCAAGAATGGAGGCGAAAGCTCATAATATTTCAATTTATTTCAATAGTGAAGAAAGATAGATATATGGATTTGATAACACCGTGTCTCAATAACCACATTTTAATAATAATTATTATTTCTTCTCTTTTTCCAGGAATCACCCCTCAGTTCACTTATCAAGTATTTTTCATGAAGAAGCTATGGACCAACACTATTCCAGGGAAAGATAGGAACTCCGATCTTATTTTCCATTTCCATCAAGAACTTCCAAAACTACTCAGAGGTAAATGAATGCTTTTACTTACTCTGCTTTGAATCAATGTGGAATATGTATACGACTGTAGACTATGTGTGCTCTCCAATTATTAAATGGAAGTTGACACAATGTGCCTAACTAAAAGAAGAAATCATAGAAAGAGCTATTGTTTCATGTTAGAGTAAGAAAGAGTTGTTGTTTTTCAGTTGCAACTAATCTTCTAAAAAAGCGTTCTGGTGAATTGTGACTTGAATTGTATTGGAAGAGTTGAAGGAATTGAGAAAAATCAAAAGTTTCAATCTTACATCATAATTTGTTATTTTGCATCCAGGTTACCATAAGTGCACGAAAGAAGAGGCTGCCAGACTCGCAGCACTTGTCTACAGAGTGAGGTTTGGTGAAAGCAAGCAGGAACTGCAAGCTATACCGTAAGTCACGCTATTCATAAAGTACACTTAATTCAATGAATCACATAACTTAGTGGAATTTGAAAGAATACAATGGAAGCAAAGTGTAGGCTTTTCTATATTTTTTATACTTTTTTATTAATTAATACTTCATTACTCATTATTCTTCAGTAAATTTTTATTACTTTCTTAATTATAAACTCCTATTGCATCGAAACTGTTGTACACTTTGACAACTGTTTCATAATAATTATCGCACATCGAGAGTCTGTAAATATCTAGTGTGGAACACTCGTTGAGATTGGAATAATGATAAATTGTATTCAAGTATGATATGTCGAAAATAATGAAAATTTTTTAATTCCAGACAAATGTTGCGAGAATTAATCCCTGGAGATCTCCTCAAGGTACAGAATGCGACAGATTGGAAGCGTTCAATTGTGGCTGCATACAACCAAGATGCTGGTAAGCTAGAATTTGATTGAATTTAGATAAATTTTTATTGTTTATGGACTATTCAATTAGGAGAGATGAACTTCAATAACAATAGTGATGGTAATATGCAATAATTGTGATTCATCTTCACGTTTTAACATTCATTTCACTCAATTATTGTAAATTAATGTCAATTCCCAATTATAAAAAATTTCAATATCAACACTGTATTACTTATTAATTTTTAATACTATAAATTATTCGGAGATTTAGAATAATAATTTGAATGAATAAACATGGAATAAAGTATATGTCACAATTCAATGTGTAAACAGTTGATTTTCATTACAATGAATGATTCTAATGTCCAAATTTAATATTGTTTTAAAACTTATCATTTTGTAGTGTATTTATCAGACTGGAAAGACAAATTAACTAGGATTGTTCGAAAATAATAATTAGAACATATCATTAGAATTTTACATAGAGAATCTTCTTCTTTCGTGTCTGGAGGCACACCAAGTCAAATGCATATCGCTCATGTGTGTCCCAGTGGTTGAAGGATTAGGTTGGGCTACAGCCCAAAGTACGCCGATTGTTTAATAGGCTCCTTCAATGTACGGTACCTTTTGCAGCAGCTACCAGGTGTCAACTTTCTTTCAATCTTCATATATGGATCATTGCCAATCTAGTCACCTATACCAACACACCGCCAAAGCAGTAATCTTTATTATCACGAGTCCAGGAGAGGAGATGGAGGCGGGGAAAGAGAGAATTGAAAGGAATAGGAAGGGAAGGGAAGATGGAAAGGGAGGTTCTACTAATTATCATCCTGGCTCTGGCAGATGTTATGCCGGTCCGCTATGGCAAAATTATAGTAAATAGAAAGATAAATTATAGTAATCCCTTAGTCCCCAAACAGTTGGGGAACCAGGGCTTGGAAAAAACAAGAGTTTGGTTAAGGGAAGCCAAAATAGAAAGGAAAAGTGAGAAGTAATAGAAAGAATACAGCTTAGTCACTAGAAATAATACAATTCTAGATGTAAAGTGCCAGAGCAAAAGGAAGAAGAAGAGGGAAGTGGGGAGAGAATACTAACATAGAGAATAATAATTATTTATCATATTTTTTTCCAAGCAGAGCTCTTCTCAAATATTTATGACACATCCGGCTGAATCCAAATATTGTAACTTTAAGGGCCGGTTTTCGAGCTCGGGATTTAGCCAAGTCCTAGACTAAAACGGGTGGCATCGACAAACGTTAGCCTCGACACTACGTACTAAGGAGGTGACACGGGCTCTCTATGCTGCTAACCCACTAGCGAGGTTAGCTACCAACAAAGACTGGTGAGAACCTAGAAAGCTAACCTTTCGAGACAAATGTTTGTCGATGCTACGGTAGCCACCCGGTTTAGTCTAGGACTTGGCTAAATCCCGAGCTCGGAAACCGGCTCTAAGTGGATTTTCTCAACTTAAGACGAGGTTATGATCAGTGGAACCAGGTTCTCTTGAAAAAAATTCACATCATTTTTCAATTTTCTTCTTTGAATAATTGTCCATCTACTGATTCTAATAAAATCTGCAATAATCATCTCATTCTTTGTTCCAGGAATGAGTCCAGAAGATGCAAAAATAACATTTCTAAAGATAATATACCGCTGGCCAACTTTTGGTTCTGCGTTCTTCGAGGTGAAACAAACCACCGAGCCCAACTACCCGGAGATGCTTCTCATAGCAATCAACAAGCACGGAGTCAGTCTCATCCATCCACAAACCAAGGTATGCTTTCTTCCAAAAACATCGAGCATACTTGATGTAGGGCTATGTGTGAATATTTCACTTTTTTCTACGTCTTGATATAAATTGAAAAATGAAATTAACTCAGTATTTTTCATGGTTTGAAATTCATTACTGATGAGGAATAAATTACATTATTTAATAGAATTCCAGTCACCTGTGAGTCCAATATGCACAAAAACTCAAAAATCAAGATTAATGAAACCGTTTTGAAACATGTTTTGATTCAAATAATAAGTTATTTCTGAGGTTTGGATGTATTGTAGACCATGGGTTACTCCGATTTAATCTCCAATTTTTCACAGGTTAAATTCATGTAAACATGAAGACACGGTTTCATCAGGGTTTGCCAAATATCTCACCGACCACCAGTTTGACTTGAATCTCAACAAAACATTACTATTGTAGTATACTTATAAAATATTTTTAATTAAGATTGATAAAAACTCTTCATTCTTTTAATACAGTATGTCTTTATGAAGAATCCCTAAAATTCCTAGAATTTTCAATAATATTCTTTGATCAAATTGTATTATTACACTATGATGAACACTCTGCTGAGTCCATTCCATGAATACTGAGTACGGTTGAGATTGTATAGATATGCATGCGCGTCGCGCCAGGGAGGGGGTAGTGGGGGGCACGTGCCCCCCATTATCTTGTGAAAAAATGCTGAGGTCTGCTATATAAAATAAATATCTGGTGATACTTAATTGTTTCTGCTTGGTTGCACATACTGATGTCTGAGCATTTTATTGAGTAGACTAATATAAATAAAAGTATTCTAGTATGCTTACCGGCTCATATTACCCTGATTTTTATTTGTGCCCCCCAAATTCATGGCCCAGGCTACGCCTATGTAAATAGGTGCCATATAATTTCGTTTCCTCTCATTCTCACATCACATCCCATAGCCTATTTAATTTATCCACAGCATGAGAACATAATTGAGGATGGATAATTATCGTATATTCAACTTCCTTTACATCTCACATTATTTTTTTTATGAACAAATGTAAAAGTTATTTTATTTCCAGGATCTACCTCTAACGCACCCATACACACGAATCTCAAACTGGTCATCTGGCAACACCTACTTCCACATGACAATTGGAAACCTTGTCAGAGGATCAAAACTGCTTTGCGAGACTTCTCTCGGCTACAAGATGGATGATTTGCTCACATCCTACATTTCACTCATGCTCACCAACATGAACAAACAGCGTAGTGTCAGGGTCAAATAATTCGCCTGTCATCCTTTTTATGAATAACAATTTAAAAGATCAAATTTCTATCACAAATAATGTTAATTTTTAGCAATACTTTGAATTTGAATGATCAATAGATACAAAATATTGACTACAAGATCTGAAAGGCGTAGTTATTCTTTATGTCGTCTTGCACTAATTTGGGAAATTACTTTTCATTCCTGTATTTCTGAGAGATTATTCATTACAACATCACATAGGATAAGTTTGAGAATAACACAGATTTTCATGAACTACTGATAAGTACTAATTTAACAGTCAAACAAGGCTATCCAAATGTTTGTTCTTATCACATTAATAATGTAAGAGAGCTAAGAAGTTATTTTTATTTTTTGACGTCTTTTCTTAATATATTTTATTGACAATGTAGAATTCGATTTATCATTCTATTTACGTTATCACTATTTTTAGATTAGAGTACCTACTTCAACTTCGTACTTTTCCAAAATATCTATCACAAGGTTTACATCAAATCTCAAAAATTTTCAACTCTTTTCAATGTATCATTCGTTAGTAGGTCAAGTGGAAAATGCATCACTGAGATTAGTTCAGATTATTATATATAGTCTATAGATAATGTAATCAATGTAAATAGAAGATAATACTAATGTAGAATTCATATTATTTATTATATTAGCTCAAAGGTTCAGATCATCTATAAAATATTATTTTTCCAATATAGTAATCAATATTATTGAGTCTGTGAGATATTTTTAAAATGTATAAATAAAGTTTCATTCTTCAATTCATTTGCTTAATCCTTTATCCATCAAGATTGGTTTATTATTTGTAATAAGGAATGATTTACTAGAAATTACAGTATTATCGCTATTGGAACTAAATGAGCTCCTGTAGTTGATAAAATTATGATTCACAATCCAGCTTTTTTCAATTCAACTTGATCCCTATTAATTTGATTTTATCAACTATTTTAAAATATTTATTTCAAATTTGTGTTTTACAAAGATAGTAAATCAATTTCCATCCCTCTTACAATAGAAGGCTATTCTTTTGCCGAATTCATAAAATTTCTCCAAAAACATCTCTTATGATTACTTCATTTTTTTTCTGAGGTGGATGTTAATACAAAATATCTCAGGAAAGCAATAAGCAATAAAAGTTTTGCTATTTGTAAAAAGTGATCTATGATATTGACATTGTTCATGGCCAAAGTAATTCAAATCGTCATGAGTTGAACCTAAACAAGAAATTTCTGTGAAGGAATGTTATTTGCTTCCCGGATAAGAATTACGTCTACTAGCATTGTTTTAAAAAACAGATCCATATACAACTCTTGAAGTTCAAGGACTTCCCAAGATAGCTGGTTTTGTTTTTTCAGTCTATCCGTATCCAAAAGAAACGAAACTGTTTTGAAGATTCACACACTATGAAAGATATTTAGAGAACTGTACTAGAATCTATGGGACATGGAACTTGATATTACTTTCTTTCAAGTGATCAGCCGAAACCTACTCCTGTTAATAATTCTCAGTTTGAAACGTAGGCAATTTTTGGCCATATTTTCCAGCATTCATGAGACTAAAAAAATTAGAAGAATCAGGGGAAATAAGTACTTAGCCAACGTTTCGTGTGGATTTTATGATACTGTATTAGCCTACCACAACAAAAGGTTAAATCCTCCTCAAAACGTATCTAACGTTTAGCCTTCAGAACCAACATGAAGTGATGGTGAAGCTATCAGCATAATGAATAATATCAACATTTGAAGTAGGTACTAATAAACTATTAAATTGATAATTATACAAGTT
Organism: Laodelphax striatellus; assembly: GCA_017141395.1. NCBI lineage: Eukaryota > Metazoa > Arthropoda > Insecta > Hemiptera > Delphacidae > Laodelphax > Laodelphax striatellus. The sequence goes on from CM029531.1 coordinate 25,452,415, forward strand.
ACTATTTCATCTTTCAAAAACGTTGCAACTTTGACTGAACAGCGTATCAAACACGCGAAGCATTCCTGCCTGTAACACTAACTTCCGGTTATAAGTGCCCAACAACAAATCCGGCAATCTTATCTGGCAGCTCGCAGTCTGTACCTGACCTTTCTTAATTCAGAATAAGATCTTACTGTAGATGAGTTTGCGTACGGTTTGTTTGTGTGTGAACGCGCATGTGTGGGAACAGATTCTTTCAGTGAGGCAACATGGAAATGACCTGCGATCGCAGCCCTGGAATTGAATCCACATCTCTAATTGCTTATTATTCATTATCTCTTTTTATTCTAGGTAAAGTATAGATCTACAGATTTTGAGGTTTTAATTTTACTAAATTATATTGATGAAAAATTATTTCAGGCACATAATTGAATCGTCTATTCCAATCTCGTTATTCAGTAGTTCTAGTACCGGTAGTCAAATTTACTGGAGTGGTGTATTTTTTCAACAATGTTGATAGAAATGTTAATAAAGCTCGTGATGGACTAAGGCTATGAGCTCTCTTACGTACAGCAATTAATAAATGAATAAACTATAATTAATAAAAATATGAATGAAATTAAAAAAGTAAGTGATGATTAATAATAATGGTAACATAAATGTAAAATTCCCAATATTAGAAATCATGTCTCTTATAGACCTGAGTTATGATGTTGAAGACTATGGTAGTTCAAGACTGGATATCAGAAAATATTAATGCTAATAATTTCGAATATTTGTACTTGAATTGAAAATTATAGAAATTGGATATAAACCAGATACAATACAAAAATGAGTATTGTGCTAGGAGTCAAGATTAGGTAGAAACAAAAACCAGCTTTTTATTTAGGTAGAATAACGTTAAATTCATTGTAAATTTCTCTTCAATACTCTAATTATTAATCAAACGAAATGTATTTTATAATGGTGGTTGGTGATTGATTTTGTTTTGAAATAGGAACGAATTTTCGCCATTTCTGGGTCTATCTACTTTTCAATGAGAATGAATGTTTCAAAATCTAACAGTTTTATTCTCATGGTACGATGGTAGCCTACTCTACCATTGATATTCTTTCATGGAATAATGAACAATATGTATCTCATTAACTCACTACGCCACAACTGAAGCGGTTCTCTAAATAGTCTTTTAGAAGTGATGGATTCTATTTACCTTTATAATGGGGAAAAATTAAACAAATTTAAATATACCTACAACAAATTTACAACTAAAGCGGTTCACTAAATACTCATTTAGAAGACTATTTACCTTTATAATGGTGAGAAATTCAACAAATTAAAATATATCTACGCTGTATACTCTCAATGTTAGATTATTATATTAATTTCGATTCATATAATAATATAGATAGACTATCATTTTCACATTTCCTATTTGATAATATTACTCTACAGTCTACACCACTGAAACCAGTCTTTTTAAAATGTTCATTACTATTTCCGATACAAGCTGACTATGGTAAAAGTTCACGATTCTCGGTTTCCAATCATTTCTGCATTATTTTGTAGGTGTAATTGAATCCAAGATATCAACGATTGTAAAATTCAACCTACTTTAGAAGAATCACAGTAGTATTGCTGGCCAATGCATGAGATAATTCTCAATTTATCGAATGATAGAGCATTTAATTTCAATTCAACTTCTAGAGTTTTGTCCATATTGAGAATGATAAGTAAAACTGGCAAGCGATTTGATGACTTAATTATTGGTAATGAAGATGGAAATTTGCAATACGCGATGACTTGCTTTTTTGAAGCAGAACCATTTGAAATCATGATCTTTCGCTTTTCATAAACTATTCTGTTTTAAGAACACATTGATCTGATCCAGAGTCTTCAAATTCTTTTGTGTATATTTATAATGGTTTTTTAGAAAATTTTCAGACTCTTATTCAATCAATTATTAGGCCAATACTTTGGTTCAAGTCCTCAACAAAACAAGTTTGTGTTACCATAAATTTTACTTTTTCATTCACTTATCTAGAATTGAATATCACTTACACATGTGTGTCAATTAATCGTAGATCGACTTGAACTTGCAAAGACGTGTTTTCGATAAAATTCATGAATCGCCTTGATTTGGAACAATATAGGCCTACATCAGATCCAATTTCATTCTACATTGATACATTTTTTTTCTTCTATCAATGATTTTTATTTATTCATAATTATAACCCATTAAAGATGTTTTCTTCTTGAAATTGTCTAGTGTCTGTAGCAATATCTATTTTCCAAGTGGTTAGCAGCCTTTTAACTTGAGTATTTCGATGCGGAAATTTCTGAATTCAAGGCAAAAACAACAATGATGAAAGCATGCTATAAGTCTTTCCGTCTCATACAAACGTTATTCTACACTTCCTTCTGATAAAAGGCACAAGAAAATACGTCGTCTCTCATAGCTTAGAACTACAGCAATCAGGAAGGCCAACTCTGTGAAACATATCCTAGAGATCTGAAATAAATCTAATGCTATTCAAAATGCTATTTGGTTTGCAAAGTGTTTGCCGCCAAATATTTACAAACTAGTTCCGCGCGCGAAAACTCGACGAGAACACGTGACTCTCGCGGTTGACCTTACAGAACGCAGCTCAATATCTTTGAACCTGATTCCGTTACTGAATGACCTAGACCTCAAGTGTGTTGCTTATTAATAGATATGTTAATTTCCTACGTTTGACGTAGTCCATGACAATCGTCACATTCGGATTACCTAACCCTGTTGGACTAACAATAGAAGGGCTTATGTTATGACCATTTCTCCTTACCGGTTGCGATTTCTGTCATTGAGTTGGATGAGAACTAATAGTAACTGGAAAACTCACCAATGGCACTGAACTCTATAAATAATCTGAAGGTGAACACACAGACAATATTGTTCCAATAAAAAGTAAGATTGTCTCTTGTTGACACTTTTATTAAAATAGATAGTATTGTATCAATTTTTCCCCAATTGAAAATAGCTGTAAATCATAATATCATTGATTTTAGATAGAATCAATCTAGATAGAGTTTAGAATCAATTTAGATTTTAGATGGATTCTATCTAAAATCAATGATAATATCGAGCCGCGCCTACACCAACTATCAAGCATTGTTGGCATGCACAACTGAAGAATAATAAACTTATCAGATAGTTCCAGTGGACACAATCCGCTAAGAATATGCCTTTGTTTGATGGCGCAGTGTCTTTATAAAATAATTTAATAATAAATTTCACTGACTAAATATTATTTTCTCTTTCAACTTGATAAATTCAATAAGATTGCTATAACATTAATAAATTCAAACCGGATTGTGCCAGGCCTACATCCATATGATCGAAATAATTCAAAGGTGTTAATTGAGTGGAATAATAAGATCAGTTTTCTGTCATAAAATGTAGAATATAAAAAATTTCCCAATGACTTTCCATTAAAATTATTCGAGATATCCTACCCTTATTGCTAGTGAAGAAGTTCAGGGATTTTTCCATTTATTTCTTCTAAAACATAAAATAGAGTACTAGTTAAGAAAAATTCATCCTATTTTCTCTAATACTGTAAATTGATTTTTCCAAGGATTCGATCTTCCCGCAGAATTCAGTAGAGTTTAGCGGTGCGATAGATCCTCTGTATTCCCCTATCTCATCGAATGTAGATGAATGTGCAATTATAATAATTTGGTGGACACTTTTCACAAGTGGATAGTTTACTTTGAAAAATGGAAGTTATTTTTCCAAGTTTCAACATTGATTTAGAAATTAATAGATTTAAAAGTTTAAATACTAAATTTTAAATATCCATTTAAATGAGACCAGCAAGCGTAACATTCAGATAAGGGCCTTGCCATTGAGTTTTTCCATCAAAACAAAAACTTTATGAATATTGTAATTGTGTATTAAGAGTGTTTATTGCGTTACGTTTTATTTAACTACAGTCATAAACTAACTATACATTTGTCTGTGCTATAGTATGAAAGTTTCATGATTGCGTATGCTTTATGAATGGTTTGATAAAATTCATTCGGTAGTCAAATCAACCGAATCCTGGAGTCAACCAAATCAAGGAAGAGAAGACCCTTCACAAAGTGATGTCGCTGATACCTTGACGGGCAGCATCAATCATATTGGATGAACGACGAAAGAGAACTGGTGGATAGGTCAGCGCAGCGATTGGAAAGAAAGGTGACCCACTCGAAACAAGTCACGGTCATTGTCGTGAGATCCGGCATACAATCGTTCACGACATATTGCGGAACGACGCTTCTTGACGGAACACGCCATGACAGCCTCATTCATCACGCTAATAAATCATACATTAATGAGAGCTGAAATTATGGATTCCAAACTGTCACGGATTCCATTTACAAGAATACATTCCAGTAGATTCTCATAGACCAGAAATAATAAAGTAAAATATTGAACCTTTATCTCAACATCCTTGTTAGGAGTACATACATTGGAAAATTGTTCTAAACAGTGCACATATTGTTTGGACGGAAGTTACAACATTTTGATGGAGGGAGGTGGAAGTTGGAAAATGTGGACTTTTAACGATCAGAAGTAGCCAGCAATCAATTCTTCAAGGGCCACTAAGAAACACAAAATGACGATAGCAAGAAAAGCAAATAATGTATAGAGAGCAAAGAAAAGAGATACTGTGAAAATAATTTAGGAAAGAGTGGCATACAGTACAAATAATAATTAAAACCCGTAAATAATTATTGTAAGAGTTGTCAATAATATTATATAATGGTAGTTGAACGGTGCAGTTTTGAATGCTCAAAAGTTTGCTAAATGTCTCAAGGCAAATTAGTAGGGTACCGTAGGTAAGCATTTCACAGAAGATGAGTTTATTGAAATTTTGGCTGCAGAAATTAATTTAAAAATGTAAGCTATCGAGTTATAATTCAATAGCCGTATTTTTATGAGCACTGGAGTGAAAATTTTTTAATGAAATTTAAGATGAAAAGTAATCTAACAGAACTTTTATGAAGCAATACAATTAACAATTCAGACAATATTATACGTTGATATTGCTGTAGTATTTACAAATAATGAAGAAGTGATAGAAATATTGATTAATAAATCGGTTTCAGGGTTTTGTCTCTTATTCGATCTTACTTGTCTTGTGAACACTGAGATAATAAGAGTTACAGTATCATACATAAGTTACACTCTCTTATTTGATTAATTTGTTTCAGGTTTGACTGGGCTTACAAGTAGTTCCCCAATATCCAGTCAAAATTCAACTGTGGTGAGTACAGCAAATATTTTCAACTGATAAAATAGTTATGCTGATTAATAAGTACTACATCTTGAGAATGACATCAGCCCGTCCTATGGAAATGAGTATTTTGATAATTTTATGATAACTGAAATATTACTTGAAGCCTGGAGTAAACTAATTCCACAACTACAGCACGGCTTCGTATTCTACGGTTTGAAAAAATGCAATAAGCGCAACTGAACGTTAATAAAGAAATTACATTCAATGATTAAGTTTGATCCTTCAGCACTACTAGAAAGTATTACGAACATTTTTTGATCTGCTAGAATCATCGAGCTATTGAAAAATAATAATCGTCCTGTTGTAGTTTGTAGTGTGTAATGTTGAATAACTCACTTTTAAAACATTTGAATTTAAATTGATTGATGAAGTTGTATCAACTGTTAATGTAATTAAACAGTCATGCATTTAAATTTTGCTACTCCAAACAACATCTTATTCTCTCAAAAATCAGGATCATGTACACAATTTAAAAAAAGGATGGAGAAGATACCGATTACTAATCAATCAACCAAAAACCCCAATAAGTGATTTGAGATTTACCTGATTGAAAAAACCTCAATGTAATAGAGTAATATTTTGTATTTAAGGAATCTCCAAGATGTGGGAGTGGTATGGAGTTCAGTATTGGAGAGCAGATGTGCAAACCAGTTGAGGTGGAGACTTCTCTTGAGGTGAAGTGTTCAACATCTAGCAACGAACTATTCGTTACTCCTGGCTCCAGATGTGCAGCCTATTATTCTTGTAAAAATGGGTCAAAAATAAGCTACAAATGTCCTGCTGGGCAACTATTCGATAGGGAGAAACAGGTACGTTGAATTACTTTTTCAAAGTGAATAAAGTCATTTTTAAAAGCAAAAAATTATTTTTTTGAAAGTAAAGAAAATTCCCTCGACTATAATTACTTCATGAGTAATTTATTGAAAGTATAGATCCCCAACTTTGGTTTAGTTTTTTTATCTAACCCAAAGTCGTCAAACTGTTATCACAATTATTTCAAACGATGGTGAAAATCCGTTGGTTCTATTTCAAACCGATGCACGGAGTATCCAAGGACCCAATATCGCAATTTGCTGCAATTAAGAGAAACGTTTCATGTGTGTTAATGTGATCAAGTTGACACTTGAGTTTAGAAAGTTGTATGAAACAACGTTTTCATGAAATTCAAAATTGCAACGTTCTATTAATGAAAATATTATTAAAAATAAGTAACATAATGAATAATTTCAAATGATCGATAATGAATTGATTTTTTTGATGGAATTTACATAACGAATAATTTCAAATGATCGATAGTGAATTGATTTTTTTGATGGAATTTATGAAAAATTATTTTAAAAATTTATGGATTAAAATTTGAAATTCGTTCGCAAAATAAATAACCGACCTTGGAATTCGCACCGAGGAACCATATTGTATGATAGCTGCGTGCCCTACCACTGAGCTATGGAAGACTTAGTGGAAACTGGCTTATAGATACATACTTCAATGTCTTAACATACTTTTCTCGTTCTCTGTCACATGTACAGTATCTATTTTTTGCTTGTAACTTTTCTTAAATTCAATCCTTAATGTTTAAATCAATAGGCTTCTTACTTTATCTATGAAAATAGAAAAAAAAACATTATATTCCACATTTCAAAAGTGCACAATCTTCCGTTCGTTAGATATCGTGCGTACAAACACACAGACAGATGGACACGAGTACGATTGCATTAAGGCCCTATCGGGACCTTAACAACAATTACAGTAATATTTATTGCATGTTGAATGATCTATTTTCATCAAGGAGACATCCTTGTAATCTCATAATTTCACCTAATGATGGACCTATTGAATGTACTTCAATCTTCCCGTCTTTCGGAGGAGACGTTAAGCCGTCGGTCCCGACTGCCTAAAAAGTAGTCGTCATATCTCATCATCACCCCACTCATTACCCACGCACAAGCCTAGAGCTCATGTGGGCATCATCCTCAGAAAAAAAAATCTAATTGATTGTTCTTTGTTTTAGCTTTGTTGAAATAGTGGTAACATTTGCTACGAGCTGGTATGTGGAGGACGTGTGGACGGAGAGTAAAAAGACACCACTCACGACTGCAAACGTTACTTCCGGTGTGAGGAGGAGAGGTGACATCCATCGGCCACTGTCCCCAAGGCAAACGATTCAACGGAGCAGACTGCGTCAATGCATCATCGATTACTTGTGGCTCTTCAAAAGACATGGCCGTGGGTCTTTCAGCAAGATTGGAGGACCGCTGCACGGGATATGACGACGGCGTGTATTCGGCTGCTGATATCAGTTGCAAACAGTACTTTCTGTGTAAATCGGAGAAGACTCTAGTTCACCTGGAATGTCCGGCAGGACAGCGATTCGACGGACAAAAATGCATGTCAGCTGAACTAGTACCTTGTTACTCATACTGTACGGGAAGAAAGGACGGATATCATGCAAATTTGAAGAAAGAATGTCGGGAGTTTGTGAAATGCATGAATGAGCAGACAGTTCAAGAAAATCGTGTAGTCCAGGGACAATCTTCAATGGTGAAATGTGTGTTCCAAAAGTCATCTACACTTGCCCCAGTTTCAACGAGAACATAAAACGTACGACCGATGTGAAACTCTAAATAATGGATTCCATACGAACTACCTCTCTGGTTGCACCGATTATTTTGAGTGTTTCAATGGATTAACAATTCACTATCACACATGTAAGGATGGTAGGTGGAACGGGCAACAATGTGTTCCTTTCAAGATTTCTTTTGTTCGCCCCAGAAGAATCACCAGTTTGCTTGTCTCGTGGAGATGGGTTACATGCTGATGAATCTCCTGTTTCTCGATGTAAAAACTACTATTACTGTACAAAAGGAAAACAAATTCGTATGACATGTGAGGATGGAAAAGTTTTCAATGGAGTTGCTTGTGTAACAGAAGACTTATTCAAATGTCCGGTGAAAGAGTCTGATTGTTCAGGAGATGCTGAAGGTTACTATATGGACCTAGCTTCGGGTTGTCGGGCTTATTATTATTGTTTGAATGGGGACAAAATATCCTACGTGTGTCCCCACAATCAAGTGTTCAATGGTGTGGAGTGCGTTGAATCAACTGCCTACAGTTGTCCTTCGAATATTAGCGGTGAGTGTGAAAAAGCAGTGAATGGATATTTTGCTGATATCGATAGTAACTGTGAAATGTACTTCTACTGTCTGGACGGTCGAAAAGTTATGACGTTCAGTTGTCCTGAAGGAGAGAGATTCGACGGTTACAAGTGTTCCAAAGAGCAGGAAATGACTTGTCAGAAAACATTGAAGCTGCCTTGTCGTTTTCTGAAAGATGGCTACTACATTCAGCCAGACAGTGAATGCCAAAACTACTTCAGATGTTCTAATAGAAAAATGGTTGAAATTAATACATGCCTCGACGGCTACTCTTTTAACGGAGATGCATGTGTTCCCATTCCACTCATTTCTTGTCATAAGACGATGTTACAACAAAATGAGAATCTCAACTCATGCAAAAAACACAATGATGGATTTTTCCCAGATTTGCAATCGGGTTGTCAGAGTTATTTCTATTGCATCAATGGAGAGAAAAGTTCGTTGAAATGTCCTGCCAATAAAGTATTCAATGGAGAGATTTGCGTAGATGAGAAGACCTTCCACTGTCCTTCTAAAACAGTAGCAGAACAGACAATAGACGATTTACAATCCCAATAATACTAAGTGTGGGAGTAGGTACTAATGTGATAGAATGATAATATTGTGAATGTATTTATTTTTGTTATTTATGGGATATTGTGTTCTATTTTATGATATACTATGTATAATGAGAGTAAGTTCGTTCTAGAAACTACACACTGGAATATAACTAAAAAATAAAAGTCAATGAATATTTTTACATTTTGGAAAAATTATTTAGCTTGGTCTTTTATTATAATTCATCAGAGAAATCATTTTTCAACTTTTCCTGTGTCCAAACGTTCATGCTCTTAAAACTCATTTTCAAAGAGGAAAAATTGAAGGATGAAGTAATCAGTTTGGTTGAAAACCAGATTGGTACAAGACCTATGTGCTGCATGAGAATTGGTTTTTGTTATACTCTCTGAATCGGACAAGAAGTCTTGAACGATTCTGTCTGTTTTAGTGAGGTTTCATTAATAAACTTTGTTTAGAACTTGATTCTAAGTAGCGGTACATAATAAGGCAAGTTTCAAGCTTGTCAATTCAGGCCAAATGAATGATAGCCAAAATTCAAAAGCTATAAAAAATTACTACTCGATAAGCACAACGAATTTATAGAATATTGAAGATTAATATTTTCAAACATATTTAGGGTTTTATATGATAGATTAAGTAGTCCACTTGTCTAGTATAATCCAAATATATTCTCTGTCTAACATCAACACAATAATTGTGATAATAGTAAAAATAGCAATTATATAATTCAAGATTTAAAAATAGCTTAACATAACTTCAATATATTTTCTGGTGATTCAGTCAAACAATGTATATTACAATATAATTATTCCAAACTTTAATTAGCGCATAAATTTGAAACAGATTATTAAATAACAGATTTGTTTCAAATAAAATTCAACTTTCAACAAGAAAACAGACTGTGGGACGACAATCAACAAGAAGGCAATAATGAAGTTGAAACGGAATAATGTTCTGTACAATGAGTATAAGCAAGTGACTACCCTTGAGTAAACTAGTATTTTTGGCTAGTACCAAATACTTACATTATGCACATAATATACAATGCGATACAATATCGAGAAGTTTAAAAATGCTATGTTATGCAGTTTACTTTTACAGTATCATTATAATTACAGTACCTCCAATATAATGCTATCAACAATATGAGAAAATTATTCTCACATCATTTTACTCAACTCTTTACATTAACTTTATTAAACGCTCTGTTTTAAAAGATAGAACTTAGCTATACAACAACCACTAGTACCCTTTCAAAAATTTAGGAATTATAAGTATGATAAAAAAATTACTGGTAAGAAAACGGAAAGAAACATAATGTCATTGGGGAGAAAAATTCACTAACGAAGAACCTGGTAGATTTCGAGGGTGGAAATATAAAGAATTTGCTGTATTTCAATAGCTATAATTTTAGGTAAATCTTCGAGATGAATATTGAGAATTCAGATTTACACTGCATTGAATTCAGCATCTATGCATTTTTTGTCGAATGAAGTAAGTTATTGAGCACAATAGTAGGCTAGATACTCAATCTCACTCAGAGCATTCCTTATCCAATTTCACAAGAATTTAATGAAATCAACAATCAACTTAGAAATAGCATCACATACTATTTCACACTCTGAAATCATCATTTAAAGTGAAGAAAATTCACAAAATGATTGAAGCCACTTGACTGTTCACTAACCATTTATAATTCAACATCAAGGATTCAGGAAAAATTCCCATCAATTTTAGATATGATTAATGCAAAATTTATTCATCTACTTTCTCTTAAATAAACGAAAAAATTGACTAAAAGGATTGGAATTGTAAATAGAATAATAATTTTTAATGCATTAGTGGTCCCTAATAGTAGCACAAGATGGCGAGAGCTCGGTTTCAAAATTCAAATTTATTTTCACGAAAATCGATGTTATTAGTTTCACGCGCAAGGATGGTAATAATGCTTTACATTACATCAAGTATGTTGAGAATGTACAGTATGGGAAGCTATAAAACATCGAATTGAACAACTACGATTACATAATATTTTAAACAAGAGAAATAGCTAACGCAACATTCTTTTTCTAGATATACTGCTGGTATTAGTGATATAAGCTTGTTCAGCTAATGATACTACTTTTAAAAATTAGGATGAACACTTGATGTTCACCATGGCACAGTCTCTAATTTACCATAATATTGATACCTCAAATCTCAATCAGATTCAATCAATATATATAATATGACGGTTTATAATATTTCTATGGGCATGTGTATTTGTATGCAGATATATCTCAGTAGTAGTATATTAACAATATTTCTCATGCTACACTCACGTTAGATTTACGATTGCACAATGTTAAAATGGATAAGCCACCAGAAAATTTTAAGTATCCTTTCAACTTATCTGAATCGGACATACTTGGAAGAGCGAGTGAATCAGACAGGTAACAGCCGGGAATTAAAGATACACAGCCAAATCTGCAGTCGGGATCAATGACCTGCAAATCAAATTACATAAATTATTTTCAAATTTATGAATTATATTTGTTTTCGCGTATCACCGAATCAATTTTGACCGAATTAATTTTTGAGTCAATTAAAATTGACTGATTGCGAAATCAAATCAACACTTGAAAACTGCTACAAAAATGAAAAGTTTGGAGTCACCATTGCTCAACTGTTAAATTTTTCATTATTCTTCAATATCATACAACTTGGCGAGTAGACTATCTCGAGGTGGTATACTGATACCAAGCATTTAGTCTAGAATGGATGAAAAATATATTAGAAAATGGATTACTTACTACTACTACAATAAGGCAGAGATATCCCAGACTTTGATGAGCCGGTCTTGACCAACAGTCAGCAGTCGTTTTCGTTGTTCATCCAAATCCATGTAAACGATACAGTGTTTGGCATCGTGGAATGTAGCAAGCGAAGGACGACTGAAAAATGCAATAACTGGAATCAAAGTTTGTTTTCGTAGTTTGTTTATTGAAAACCTGTTAGATGTTGTGAACATCTCATAAAGATCATTATGTGGTTGAAGCGAGCATTGCACATCATTTTTCATCAATTTTTTGCCAGTCTCACATCATTGACTTGATGAATCATGAAATATCTTCAAAATTTTGAATATAAATGAGGAGCACATGATTCATTATCATTGATATTTTGTCTGAGCACAATCAATATTCACCAATAGAACTGACTACGATAAAATATTATTTATATTGATATAGAATTTTTTTATAAAGCTGAGTTTGCCAGCTTTTGAATAAACTTTTGAACTTTACTGTACCGAGAGTCAGCAGGCACTGTAGTGGGAGAAAGCGCTCAACTCGCATGCTCCAGTGAGACGCCAATTTAGATGAAACGCACTGTAAGTAGATAGGTTTCTGGTAACCTGCCTCCAGTAAGTAGAACGTCTACTAGAATCTTGAAACCCAGCCATTAGAATCGTGTTTTGGAACGAAGCCAGATCAAAAAACTCCTGTCTCAAATAAAATTCAACAATATACCAAACTAGCATAGCCTCAAACAATCACTTGGGAAAAAACCAATAAATAATTTAAGGAAAGTAATGTCAAGTTGAGTCGATATTTTTTAATAGGCTACAGAAATAAGACTAATGCCCGGTTTTTCAGTCGTTCAATAAACTTATTGAATCAATAACTTTTTTTTTGCATTTGAAAACACATGGTTATTGATTCGATAAAGTTATTGGATCCATAAACTGTCTATTGAGCGACTGAAAAACCGGGCAAAAATAAGTTTTAGTTCAAGCAAGATTTCTTTCAATAAAATTATCAAAATTTCCCTTCAAATAAGAAAAATGATTGCTTGATATGGGGTGGGTAAGCGATTCGAATAATAATTTTAGAGAGTTCAAGTATTATCCTTGTTCTATGAATTTGTGTTTGGCATGTAGTAATGTTAGAAACTCAAAGTTATTGTTAGTTAATAGGTCTTTTGACTCAGAATTTAGTAAGATGGATCAACATAACCTCTGATAAGTTTATCTAAATTTGAGATTTAATAGCCTTTTAATAAGAATTATTTAGCTGTTTTGGATAATTTATCTAGCAGCAGTTTTGGACGAATGTTGATTCTTCCCAAATTGTAATGTATATTTTAAATAAATACTTACTCGATATCCTTGAGCTGGACATAGCAGGGATCGCAGACGCGTACCGGAAACTCGAATCCCAGCTGGGGAATGGTGTCGCGTCGCACGCTGCATCTGTCGCAAACAGCACGGCCACACGCGCGACAGTGATGCTGACGCAGCCCGATCTGACGCTGGTCCATCATGGCGCGCACATTCCAGAAGAAAGGCCGGCCGCACAGCTGGCATGTGTCGCTCTCAACAATCTGGAGTCTAAATCAAAACACATTCAATAATATTATTACCCACAAGAAAATCTATATTAATAAAAGAGAGTTGGTGTCTGTACGCTCGCTTATAACTCGAGAACGGCTGAACCGATTTAGATTATTTTGAATTGTTACAGCACTGGTTAACATAATATGTATTAAAATATAAGAAAATCCCTTTATAATTAATAAATAATTAGTAAATTAATGACCTAACCTATCAAACATGACATCCATTCTGATCCAGTCCAAACAATAATGCTCCTATAAAATCGATGTGTAGTTGAAGATGCTACAATTTAGGTCTTCCAAAAGACGACCTCGATGGTCTGTTGGATAGCGACTCTGCCTTCCACGCAGAATTCTCGGGTTCGAATCCGAGACGGGTGAAACTTTTTTGACAACTTTCAGCATTGATTAATATTTATTATTATCCACTCGCTTTAAAAATTAGTATATTGCAGATTTCTTTTAATTTCCATCAATAAAGCGAGTGGATATAGATATTTTTACTTCGTGACATTTTTTTCGTGGAGGGGGGGTGATATGAAGGGGGGACATTTGTGGGGAAGAGGGGTTGACATAAAGGGGTATTTGTGGGTGGAAGGAAGGGGACATTTGGGGGGTGACATTTGGGGGGGTTACATGAGAGGGGCCAATTGGGGGGAAGAGGGGGGTGACATTTGGTGGGAAAGAGGGGGTTGAAATGAAGGGGTATTTGTGGGGAGAAGGAAGGGTGCATTTGGGGGATGACATTTTTTTTGGGGGGGGGGTGGCATGAAGGGGGGGACATTTGTGGGGAGAAGAGGGCGATACGAAGTTCGCCGGGACAGCTAGTAATAAGATAAAACAAGGATAGTAACATTTCAGACAGATGGGTAGATAGAATAATTGAAAAGGCCATATTATATCCACAAAAGTAAATTTTTCAGGAGAAAGAAAAAACTGGCTGGATTACAAAATATACTTGTTTCATAATTTTGCTCATTCAAATACCATTATATAGGATATTCTACATTATGTTATAACGTATTTACCCTCAAAAATTTTATATTTCTCATATAATTGTCAAAAAACATCTTTGGAGAAATGGCCTTTTCAAGTGGAATCATTTTCATGGAAGCCAAAATCATATTAATTATCTATATCCTGCAGCTGCATCAAGTAAAACAATGTGATAAATGTGGGAAGAGAAATAAAAATCATAATTAATTGTAAAATAACTGTTTATTTTTTAATTATTCATTGAAATTACAGAAAAAATCAGAAATCTTCTTGATTCTGCTCTCTTGTGGGCCATTCGAGCAGGGTATTATAAAAATTCAATTTTTCAGCAGGAATGTACTGTATAAGTTTTTTTATATCTTCTATTTTTTTCTTGTTGATAGGAATTTGTCCATTATAGGCGAAAGTTGTTGGTATTTCAGGTCTGCATCCCACTACTTTTCCCAACAAAAAATCCTCTGTCTGTAAGCCATCTATCCATGTATATTCTTTCAGTAATCCAGGTTCTTTGTAACAATATTCATACATCATATACTTTGAAACTTGAAGTGAAATCTTTTGTTCTCTTGGAACATTGTTGGCATGCGATTTTCTTGATAAGACTGTCTTCTTATAGTGTGAAGGCCACCATGCCTTGAAATCAATGATCTTTTCAGTAGCCACCTCAATAATCTCAAAATTGGCACTTGCCTTTTTTATTAATATGTTTATTTCGTCTGGTGTGTAGATTCGATCACTTTTGCGTATGAGTCTCTTAGCCGTGGCAAAAGCTCTGTCACAAGGTAAAAGAATGACCTTATTGGAAAATATTGGTAAATTTTGTCAAATCGACCACATGATGATGTAGCTAAAAGAAACCTTATCACAGTATTATTTTATTTTGTCCAGGACAACCATCTGAAAAAATGTGTAACTCTTTCACTTCTTCTGGTATATTATTTTGGAAATATGTGTTGAGGAATGAGCAAACTTCATTTGGTCCCTTCAGAGCTTGTCCTTCATGATATGTGAAAAATGTTGCATTATTGTCTTTCAAGTTAACTATGCAAAACTCATAAACCCACAACTGTCTGTAATAAAACACTTCTTGGACTGGTATATCGGGTAGTGGGATGTTCTGCATATAGTCTATGGTAATTCCAAGTACACTATCTTTTCCTGTGATAGCTTCTTCATTTCATCAATTTTTGTAAAATTTCTTGGCTCTTCTCTTATGTACTTCCAGTTCAGCTTCGGCTGCTCTTCTAGCATTATCATTCAAATGTGGGCTTTTATATTTTCTGAGTCAGCTCTTCACATGCAGAGCAAACGTCAATTTGAGGTTTTCCAAATTTAAAATCGAAATTCTCTTTAAAATATTTCAAATAAAATTTGTAGTTCACATGAGCATTTGGATAAGTACGCCTAATCAGAGGGATCTGCAGCTTGTCAACAATTCTGATAGGTCCACTAATGAAAACATACACAAAACAAGACATGAGAAAAGAAAAAGTCTGTACAATGGGGGGTCTGTACTATCCATCATATGGAATAATGAAATATAGTGGATATAATTATGACAATATGTAATGGAATGAAAGGAAATATCATATTTATTAATTCATGTAGGCCTACTCTTCCTTTATATGGAGAGCATTCTCAGAGGAATCAATTTTCAATTATTTAGATCTAAACTCGTGATCATTCATTATCCTTCATGGAGTCAGGCAGAACTTAGAACATTGTTCAATTGGACACCTGAACTACTGACGCCTCGCTAGTGGGAAGGGGAACGATGAATCTCATCTCATCACCAAGTTTAAAATACAGTGATAATTGAATATATTAATTTCATTGTACTAAATCTCTTGAATAAATCAAATTTATTAATTCCATTGAATACATACTCTACATTGAATATAACAAAAAAACTCATGTCCAATCAATATGTGACTCAAATTATTTAGAATGAAAGAGTCGGACAAACTGGAGGTGATATATTATGATACCGCACATTAAGTTAAGCGATCATTGTATCTACAACGTTGGCGAAACCTCAACGAGTGGAAGACTATGCTGTGGAGATAGGATCATTTCCGAGGCTAATCAGAGGATTTGTCAACTTCAACGATACTTTATCTGGAAACATTTAAAAAATTCTCAAAATCCTCGTGAACGCAACCTTATAAATTGTGACCTCTTTTAGCGATCTCATTTGGCGATGTTGACTTTAATATAAGTCAACCTAACCTCTTGTAAGCTTGGAACCCATTGAAAATTGGGAGTCCTCTGCAAAATCACTAAGCAATCACGAGTAGCATACATTTGGATGCATTTTCCTCCACAAAAAGAAAACCCCGGAATGGCTAAGAAACCATTTCCACTAAGAAAAAAGATGGCAGGTGAGGTTAGTTGCAGTTCACAACAAGAAAGAGCAGCTGGCAGAAAACGAACAAGAATGCTGAAAAAAGTCAGTGTTGGAAGAAAACTGGGAGATTTTCAATTTTTAAAGACAATATTATTATCTCTCACAGTACTTTATCTCTACACTCTGAAATTAGAAATGAGATGATGCTGTAGTGAAACAAATTATTGGTAAATCAATCGAGAGCACCTTGAACTGAGGGAGAGATGAGCAATAAAACGTTATATTGAATTCTTAGATTGATGCTAAGATACGATGATACACTAAATAAATTGAAGGGCCATTGCACTGTAAAATTACCCCAAACATTAGTCATTCATTTTTTAAAACCTTTATGGTAACACAGAAATACGGCTCACCTCTTTCGTTGAGCATTCATATCCCAGAATACAAGAACTGCATCTTCTCCACCAGAGATCAGCAAGTTCTTATGGAAAATGTATCCGAGTGAGGTAACCTTACTCCTGAAACAAATGAATGATCAATAATATAATATTACTGTTAGGAATTAAGTGCTGTATAGAACTATTGAAATTTAAATACGGCGCTACCACGTATCTTATCCCCTCCTTCCCCTTCCTTGCCCGTTGCCGTTGCGATGCTTGTCTAGGTTTTGCATCTGCGAAGTGATGGGATCGAATCATTCGTCTTGTCCCAGCAGTCGTCAGTAGTCTTCCAGACATTCAACCGTTCATGTCGCCCGTCGCCCCCGCTTCTCTTCCGTGGCATCCGCATATACCTTTCAGTGAGTTTAATACACTTTATTTCAAATATAGTCTACTTCTCAAAGTAATACACGCGGTCCTCCAAAGTCGAATTAAAATAAGTTACAGTTACCGAGCCCTCTATTAACATTTTGGTCCTCCGGGCCGGATATGAATCAGTTTGTGTTAACTTCAAGTGTTTAAACTCGTGAAAAGTGTTGTTGTTTCTCGTTATGCTTAATCTAAGTTTGTTCAAGTATTGTTTTCCTCGTCATTAAGCATAATTGTTGAAAAAGTTCATAAGTTTGTTCAGTTTTCATGTCATGTGCGTGTAATAACTCTATCAGTTTGTGACCACGCGAGTCAAGTTTCAAAGTTTTATCGGTCAGTGTCGATAATCCAATCGTGTTATATTCGAAAGAACATAAAATTCGATAAAGATTACCGTTTGTTTCAAGTCTATAACCCTATCGAATTAAAAGTTATCGAATTTCGAAATTAAAGTTTTTATTACGCAGTAAGCAATGAAGTCGCCATTGTTTCGCTTTGTTCATGTTGTGTAGCGTCGGTCGGTAATTCTCGGAAAATTGTCGTTCGTCATCGCGTGTTGCGCGCATCTCGGTTCGCGTTCCTGTTCGAGCTGGTTCGTCAACGTCATCTCCATGCGCATGCGCAGATCGCCGTAGTTCATCACGGCGCAGATTTCAACCAGGGTCGCCACTCTCACAATGGGCAAGGTTTCCCGCTCCTCTTTCCCTCCCTTCCCTCTCTTTCTCGCGTTAGAAAGTGAAAGTAATTAGGTCTGTTAGGTTGGTATCGTTGTGAACAGCTGGTTTTCGCAACCAATACATCTACGCTCACTCGCTGTTTATCGTTTGCATCACGTAAACATAACCAAAGTTAATATGTCTAACTACGACTTAGCTCTCGCGAATTTAAACTCTTCACTATCCGAATCAACTCTAGATGAGAGTAAAAGTAGTTCAATTGAACAAGCGAAGATACAATTAAAACTCCTTTTACACAAAGCTTGTTCTAATTTAGAGAAAGTTTCTCTCACTTTGGATCTTGTAGGCAATGAACCGTCAACTGCTATCCTAGCAAAAATAAGTGATCAGCTTGATATTTACGAAGACATTCGTGATGAAATAAGATCCGTTTGTATTTCCAAGGGAATAAATGATGATTTTCTTGAAACTTTGTCTAAAGAATTCAAATCTTCGTACTCAAGGTACATCCAAGTGTCAAAAAGTTTACCGTCAAGTTCAGATACAGTTGTGGCTGCACAACCTATTGTAAAAGCTAGCAACATTCAACTTCCTCGGGTTCAACTTTCCAAATTCAATGGAGATGTTTCCCAATGGTGTCAATTCATTAATTTGTTCGACTCATTAATCCATCAAAACAAAAATTTATCAGATATAGAAAAGTTTCAATACCTCAAGTTGTGTTTACAAGGTTCTGCTTTAACCTGCATAAGTGCTCTAACGTTGTCTGACGAAAATTACAAAATAGCATATGATCAGTTGACCAATAGATATGCCAATAAACGTTTAACTTGTAATCATTTCATGGATAAAATTATAGACTGTAAATCAATCACAAAGCCGGATCACACATCTATCCGCGAATTTATTGACACTGTCTCAACTTCAATTGAAGGTCTCAAATTACAGAATATTGAAAACCTGTCTGATTACGTATTACTGTCAATTCTTCTCAGGAAAATTGATCAGAAAACTCGAATTGATTTTGAAAATAGTCTAGCTCAAAATCATGCTCCTACATACAAGGATCTTGTTGATTTTCTGACAAACAAATCAAGAGTAATTGAATTAGTTCAACCATCCACTTCGTTTTCTACCGTTAAAGAAAGCCCTAAGAAAAACCAAACAAGTCTCATTACAAGTCAGATTTCAAGCCCTCGTCAAGAAAGCAAATTTCTAGACAAAAATAAGTTTAATTCTCGCCAGTCGTGCAATGTATGTAAATCAAGTGAACATATTATCTATAATTGTTCAAAACTCATTGAAATGTCAATTTCTGACAGATATGATGTCGCAAAACGGATGAACTTGTGTTTTCAATGTCTTGGAAAACACAACAGAAATCTTTGTAAGTCTATAAAAACCTGTAAGTTTTGTAAGTCACCAAAGCATCATAGCTTGCTTCACGTTGATAAGTCATCAGTTGAAAAATCTGATATTATCCCCATAAATAAGTCAAATGAAAATTCCAGCATTGTTGTGAGCAATACTAGTCTGGCTATCGCAAATCAAAGTGTAAACTCAGTTTGTCTGTTAGGTACCGCTACTATACTAGTGTATGACACTTATGGTAGACCGCACAAAGCGAGAGCAGTACTTGATTCGGCCTCTCAGATAACAGCTATCAATAAAAGTCTAGCTGATAAACTGCATCTAAAGCCTAAAGTTTCTGAAAGAAAGTTAATTGGGATCGGTTCTCATACGACTCAAAGTTGTGGTGATGTACAACTCCATATTTCATCGCCTAAGCAAATAAATTTCAATATCAAAACTTCAGCTACGGTATTGAAGAATATAACATGTAATCAACCATCTGTGTCACTTAACCCAAGTGATTTCGAATATTTGTCAGATATACACTTAGCTGATGAAAAGTTCTATCATTCAGCCCCAATTGATGTACTTCTCGGTGCTGATGTTTTCTTACACACCCTGTCTGAAAGTAAACAAGGTAATTCAATCAAGTTTGAGAATTCCCCTGGCGCACTGAAAACTGTATTTGGCTATGTAATAATAGGTCAAACCAATACTCAAAACGCGCAAAATTCTATTTCAAGCCTGTTAACTTGCATAGAGCCTGTTGATCAATTAATTGAAAAATTTTGGGCTTCGGAAGAAGTAAAAGTAAGTGAACCTGTTGATCCTTCTATTGAATACTGTGACAGATTATTCACGGAGACAACTGTACGTCTGCCGTCAGGTCGCTATGAAGTAGCACTCCCTTTCACAACCGAAAACGTATGTTTGGGCGATAATCGTCAATCATCAAAGAATCAATTTCTTGCACTAGAAAGAAAGTTAGCTTCAGATAGTAATATGAAAGAACAGTATCATGAATTCATGAAACAATACATTGAGTTAGATCATATGGCTAAAACAAACATTGAGAGCTCATATGTTATTCCTATGTTGTGTGTAAGAAAAAAGACAGTTCAACTACTAAATTTCGTGGTGTTTTCAACGCCAGTGCACCTTGCAAAAATGGCCAAGTATTGAATCAAGTATTACACAAAGGTTATAAAATTCAAAAGGATTTAATTCACATTTTAACAAATTTCAGAACACACAAAGTTGTAGTCACTTCTGATATAAAAATGATGTATCGACAGATTTCAGTAAGACCAGAAGATAGAAAATATCAGCATATTTTCTACAGACCTTCACCTCAAGAGGAACTCAGTGAATATGAATTGAAAACTGTCACGTATGGATTAACATCATCCAGTTTTCTTGCTCAAAAAACAGTGGTCAAGTTAGCAACTGACTATGAAAATAAATACCCTCTTGCATCTCATTCAATAAAAAATGATATGTACGTTGATGATGTCTTAACAGGAGCTGATAGCATAGAAAAAGTGAAAGAATTGATCAATCAATTGAATGCACTCATGTCAGAAGGACAGTTACAATTGAGAAAATGGTCGTCAAACATGCATGAAGCCATAGCTCAATTTTCTGATGATTTTTTAGAAAATCCGTTGGTATTCACTGATTCCACTCAAAGTTTGAAAGTATTGGGTCTCAGATGGAACCCATCATCCGATGAATTTTTCTACTCTGTATCACCATTCACTGATGAACCGACAAAAAGATCGATTTTGTCGTACACTGCCAAATTGTATGATCCTCTTGGCTTATTGAGTCCTGTTGTTTTCAGTTTAAAATATTTTTTGAAATTGCTCTGGTTGGAAAATCTTAGCTGGGATGATCCGCTAGGAAAAGATTTAATTATTCAGTGGAATAAAATTTCAAGTTCTGTTACCTCTATTGCTCAAGTCAAAGTTCCTCGTCACATTGATACAAGGCTATCTCCATGTATCTCTAATTGGATTTTCAGATGCGTCGGAGAAAGGATATGGCGCATGTATTTATATTCATGTGTCTTCTGAGAATAATTTTGTTGCTATGAATCTTGTTTCATCAAAAACTCGTGTGGCACCAGTCAAAGTAAACACAATACCGAGATTGAATTGTGTGCTGCTCTTTGCTATCTAAACTGTATAGCTGTTTGTTATCTCAATTCAAAGTGCATCAGCCGTGTGCGACTGTATTCTGATGCTAAACTTGTATTGAACTGGTTGAAAACTCCTGCACACAAATTAAAGATATTTGTCAGCAACCGAGTAACACAGATTCTCGATTTAACAAAACCTGAACACTGGTTTCATGTTTCTACCGAATCAAACCCTGCCGACCTAGCTTCAAGAGGTCTTTCGGCAACTGATCCTGCTCCCAATCCGTTATGGCGGCATCCCCCAGATTCGTTTCACGTTATTCCTCAAAATTTTCCTGTTTCTAAAGTCGACAAAATTGAAGATTTAAGCGAGCTTAAGCCGCAAGCAACCGTTCTTGTCAATGTGATTCAAGAAAAATCACATTCTCTTGTTTGTTTTGAAAAACAATCAAATTTGTACAAAGCAATTCGAATCGTTGCATATTGCATACGTTTTATAAAAAAATGTAGAGCTTCTCATGAGCCAATTTACAATTTGCGTTCCAGGCCCGTGTCCTCGAACTCAGTGTCTGAAATCACACTATCACTTTCTGAGTACAAACAAGCTCTCAATTTCATTGTGAAAGTTACACAAGAATATTATTTCAATGATTCAATTGAGTCATTAAAGAAAGGAAAAGTCGCTCACTCAAGTTTGTTGCCTCTCACACCCTTCCTCGATGAATCAGGAATTTTGAGGGTGGGGGGTAGATTGAGAAATTCGTCACTCTCGTATGATGCAAAGCATCCTATGTTACTCCCGAAAAATTCGCATTTAAGTTCACTAGTGTGTAGACAAACTCACGAAAGTCATATGCATGCTGGATTGAAATTAACACATGCTATAATTATTCAAAAGTTCTGGATTATTTCTGCACGCAATGCAATCAAATATTGTATTAAAAACTGTGTAAGATGTGCACGGATGCGTGCTCAACCAAGTCAGCCTATTATGGCAGATTTACCTCAATATAGAGTAAATCCATCACCAGTATTTTCTCATGTAGGCATTGACTTTGCTGGACCCTTTAATACAAAGGCCAGCCCACTTCGTAATGCCAAAGTGTTCAAAGGATATCTGGCATTATTTATTTGCATGTCAGTCAAAGCAGTACACTTAGAATTCGTTTCTGAATTAACAACTGATGCATTTCTTGCAGCGTTTGAAAGGTTTGCGTCTAGAAGAGGCTGTCCTTCCGATGTATACAGTGATAATGCTACAAATTTCGTCGGCGCTTCTCGTCATTTAAGTGAAGTAAACAAATTTCTGTCAGATCAAAGTCTAAGCTAGACACTGAATTCGTTCGGCGCGACATAAAGTGGCATTTCTCCTCGGTAGCCCAACTTTTGGCGGCATATGGGAAAGAAGTATTAGGTCAGCCAAGACTCTCCTAAAAAATCAGATCGGTGAAAATTCATTAACAATGGAAGAATATTTTACTGTATTTTGTAGAATTGAAGCTATATTGAATAGCAGGCCGCTCATTGAGTTGACGTCAGATACAATAGATGAGTTGAACGTTCTAACACCTGGACATTTTACTACTGGTAGACACATTTTTCAAGTACCTGAGATTCCAATTGATTCCAAAACCACCGTCAAACAGAGATGGAATCATCTACGTCAAATTGTACAAGGTTTCTGGCACAAATGGTCAACAGAATACCTACACACCCTTATACAGAAAAATAAGTGGCAAAAGTGTTGTGAACCAATAAAAATTGGTCAAGTCGTATTAATACAAAATTTGAACACATCGCCAACTGAGTGGCCTCTGGCTCGAGTTGAGAAAGTCCATCCTGGCGTTGATGGTGTGATAAGGGTTGTCACAGTACGCACATCAACCAGCACCTTCAAGCGAGGAGTAAATCGCCTCGTGGCGTTGCCCATAAACTAGAAAAGGTTTAAAAGGGCTATTTGTACATATTTGTTTTTTTCTTAGTTACTTCGTGTTTATCAACTGTTCGAATTTTCTCCGCCTTCTTGTTGTTTGTTTGTTTTTCGTCGTGCATCAAATCATGCGTCGTGCATACGAACTCTTTTGTGTATTATATAAAATGTCGCCAGACAATTAAGTTTTGAAATATGTTATTTCAAGGTGGGCGGAATGTTAGGAATTAAGTGCTGTATAGAACTATTGAAATTTAAATACGGCGCTACCACGTATCTTATCCCCTCCTTCCCTTGCCTTGCCCGTTGCCGTTGCGATGCTTGTCTAGGTTTTGCATCTGCGAAGTGATGGGATCGAATCATTCGTCTTGTCCCAGCAGTCGTCAGTTGTCTACCAGACATTCAACCGTTCATGTCGCCCCCGCTTCTCTTCCGTGGCATCCGCATATACCTTTCAGTGAGTTTAATACACTTTATTTCAAATATAGTCTACTTCTCAAAGTAATACACGCGGTCCTCCAAAGTCGAATTAAAATAAGTTACAGTTACCGAGCCCTCTATTAACAATTACAATAGTGAGAAAACTGTGAAACAAGTATATTATATTGTGGGTTGAAGAATAAATTTGAAGGTTAATAATTCCTGATCTCGAGAATTTATTTGTACAATTAATTTATACAGTTTTCCAGCTGAAAGTCACAGATCAAGCCTTATAGTGTGTATAATATTCCATGTATTTCTTGTACAATATAGTTTCTGATTAATAAAACACTGATATAGGCAGGACTGACTAGGTAGTTGTCAAACGGAAATTGGACAATTGGACATAATTACAAACCACGATGAGCAATCTATTTCGTTTACAAGAGAATCATTAATTGGTCAAAATTAAAGTGAGAATACTAACTGATGTCCCTGCAGTTCGTAGGCGGTGCCCTGCCGGCCTCAATGTCCCAGACGATGACCGACTGGTCGAAGCTGCCGGAGAAGAGTCGCTGATGCGCCTGGTCCCAGGCCAGCGAGCGAATGCTGCCCGTGTGGCCCTTCAGTGTGGTCGACACTCGCGCGCCCGACGCGTCCAGCTTCAGCATCGTGATCACGCCCGAATAATCGCCCACAAACGCAAACTTCGACCTCGAGTCGAATCTGGGCACAGCACTGTCAAGGAGTGTTTCGGGCAATCAATGACATTCTATTTATTATTAGGGCAATTAAAAATTATAAATGAATAACGGGATGTACCGAATTAGTTGAAGGGAAAACTGGTCGTAGTCAGCTCTCTAGGTTCTCACCGGTCTCAACCTTTCTTGGTAGATAACCTCGCTAGTAGGTTAGCATAGAGCATATTGCATCTAGATTATTTAAAAAACAAATTAAACTCTGTAGTATTTGTTCTTAGGACCTTAAAACAATTGATAGAGACAAGAACTCTTAGAAACGTTTATTTTGCTCTGTTCCACTCACTTCTGTCATACGGAGTTTTGGGGCAGTTCAAACCACGCAGAGCAGATATTCAGAATTCAGAAATGGGCAATTAGGATAATGGTGGGAGAATCCATTAGAACAAGTTGTAGACCTTCTTTCAAGGATTTAAAAATTCTTCCACTTCCAGGTTTATATATTTTTTGGAGACCCTCTGCTTTATTGATAGAAATAAAAATAAATTTAACACAGGTGAGCTGTTCCACCCATATAGCCTAATACCAGAAACAGACAAAACTTAAGGGATGAAATACATTGGACCAGTTTGTATGAGAGGGGTGTGAAGAGTGCTGGAATTCGCCTGTACAACTCATTGCCAGCACATATCAAGGTATTCACAGGTGAAAAATTTAGAAATAGAATGAGGGAAGAATTATCGAATGTGTCTCCATATTCTATTGAGGAATTCTTTTCTCATTGTGACACACAGAGAAATATGACGTAGAGTATAACTGAGTAGAATATGATAACATGAATAATTATTGACAAATCCATATGCCCCTTAGGCGGTCGAAGGATGCTAGTAAATGAAAAAATAAACAGAGAGCCTGTGCCACCTGACTACGGCCAGTTTTCCATTTGACTGTCTACTTCCCATAAATAACAGCCTTTATTCTAATTTTTCAGATAACAGTTGTGCAAGTAACAGCCTAATGACAATTCCATTTAATATTCATTTATTTGATCAAGATACAATATTAATGGAGAGAAAAAACAAGCTTAAGCCGAAACTTTTTCTATTCCAAAATTTACCATGAAAAATGTCGAAAGTCAGGTTATGTCCAAAACTTTTCGATCACATACACAATATTCACCTTGCAAATCAGGAGAATTAAAAGTAATAAATAAATCACAGCCTTCATTCTACTTTTTCAGATAACAGTTGTACAAGTAATACATGCACAATAATTATTGTCGGCAAATTTTCTTTATGACATAGTGCCATCTGGAGGTCTCACTGTAATGGGGAATTTAGGCTAGGGCCACACGAGCGCACAAAATGCGTGTCAAAGATAATTTCCCATATAACAAGAAGTTTGAGAATAGTAAAGGCTATGTCTTGTCCAATGATAATTTAAAAATTATTATTTTTATAACATGATAAAATGAAGGTACCGTATGTCCTTTGCTCCGAAGTTATTTGGACAAGTTGTCATAGGACAAGATTGGACAAGATTAACTATCTTCTTTTTCATATAGGTGATTATCTCTTAGGCTAGGGCCACACGAGCGCACAAAGTCATCCGTTGCAACGTACTTTTTGACGTCCGTTGTAGAAATACATAAAAGTGAAGATGTTCGTGTGTTGTCACCAATTCACTTCTATGTATTTCTACAACAGACGTCAAAGAGTACATTGCAACGGACGCACTTTGCGCTCGCCCTAAGAGATAATCACCTATAAAGAAGAATATTAATCTTGCCCAATCTTGTCCTATGACAACTTGTCCAAATGTATTCGGGGCAATGGACATGGTACCTTCATTTTATCATGTTATAAAAATAATAATTTTAAATTATCATTGACAAGACATAACCTTTACTATTTTCAAACTTCTTGTTATATGGGAAATTATCTGTATAAACATAAAGTTTTACAAACTTGATTTAAATAAATGCTTGAAACTGCATTTTGTGTTTACTGAATTGAATCATGGAGCTATGAACTCTACAGTTGTAAATTCATTCTATAAGATTACTATATTCTATTCTATACGCATTACTATTTCAGAGTACCATCATTGTTGGCTGTAAATAACATAAAGCCAACACAGAAATGAAGGATGAAGTTAGCATTCTTTGCCCATTTCTAATGGGCAAGCATTTACTGATGAAGCATTATTCAAGACTGCTTCCTTTGGACATTGTCTGGGGGAGAAATCAAAACATAAGAAGAGCAGCATAAAGGTAAAATTGAGTTACGACTTGGAATGCTCAAAACTTTGAAAAATACAAAATCGAAATAATTGAACGGGGAAAGATCTAAATTTTGATTACGAAAATCTAAGATTTGAAACTATGGAGTATTTTCCAGTTTGAATCATCTCTTTGGTTCAACATTTGGACAAAATATACAACCCTGTATTGGGTTGATTATTACTTCTCCAGGTGAAGAATTTTCAATTGAGTTGCATTTTATTGATTTATAGGTGAGAGAGAGAATATATGATTATGGTATATTTGAGAATTAAAATGGTTTGAAGGATCTGTAAGAAAATAGGAATCTGCAAAATCTTTCAAACAGTTGAATACCTCGCAAACGAATTGAGCTAATGTTAAAATCAGTACTAGCTAACTGCTAACTATATTATTTCAGTAGAATTACTCTTCAGTTCAATTAAAACAGAAGCAAGACATTGGTGGGTCGAAATACAAAAGGATACACAAGAGCGGTGAGCCAAGCATTGCTGTTGGTGTAGTTGGAAATAGCTCGACCGGTCTCAGTGCAGTGAAGATAGAAGATTTTGTCACGGCCTATGCTGAGCAGCCAATCCAATGTCAAGGAGAAGTGTATAGCTGTCACTCGGCCTTGATGTGCAATAATGTCCCGCACCAGATTCATACGGTTGAAATCTTCTTCCAACTGAAACTCCTGTAATCAAAACGAAACGAACGCATATGAACAAAATTGGATAAAAATTCATTTAATTCAAAATAGAACGAAAAACACTTTTCCCAACTCAGCACCTTGTGTTCAGTAGAACATTGTTCTTGATAACTTCAATGCACTCGGAGCTTGACTTTAGATTTCTCACTTCTTGCTGTATATTGTTTCAATTGATTTATTCTACAAATTCATTTATTGATATCATTGTATATTGCCTATTTTATGATAATATTTTATATATTCTATTTATATATTCTACTTATAGGCCTATTTTTAGAATAATATATAAATAGGCCTAATAGGCCTATTTATATATTCTAAAAATTGTATATTGTACAGGTTGTAAAGGTTTGTGTGGCAGAGAGGACCAGAAGTCCTTACTCCGATCTTAACAAAGGGATTTAATAGATGTAATGACTATTATTTAACGTTTCCATGGTAACAAATAAAGTTAATTTTTTTCACATAAATATATACCGTACTGTAGCCTATACTACACAAAATCCATATTTAAAAAACTTCAACAGGGTATCACCCGTTACCATGAAAACGTTAAATGACAGGCATTCGACATACGCCAAATTAAAAAATTCTACTATAGATAGCCTAAATATTCTAATCTCCCCATTCCACTGGCGCAACCTGTAAATTGATATTTTTCTACAATAAAGATAGTACATTGAAGTGATATTTTGTATAATATTCAATTTAAAACATTTTTTTTGAGAAAAATATTAAAAATTTGTATTTTTTCAATTAATTTAGACTACTCATTTATCATAGCATTGTAGTTGAAAATCTACAATAAAAGCATACTCTGAAAGCATATTTCACTTTTATTAGCATTGCTTGCCTCCACGAAATTTATTTATCGTCAAATAGTTTAATTAATACGATAAAGTAGTTTAATTTATCGTCAAATTATATTGCAATTGGAGTAACCCAATAGGCATTATCACAACTTCTTCTATTCCTCAAGATACAGACAGCCCAGTTCAATTGTTATGTTAATAATCTATTTCATTGATAATCTGAGTCCAAAAAGACTTCATACACTAATTTTTATTACACAATCATGTCGAAAAAAGCCGCAAAAAATCAATCTGTACGAAGTGAGTTGAAACAAGAATATTCGACTGTAAGAAGAACATCGATTGCTCGATGATCAAGGCTTATCAGAGCTTCGAATTTAAAATTATCACAAGAACGTGAAAGGTAACAGATATTGATTACCGATATTATTCCATTTTCCCGTCCAATGAATAACTGCCTTGTTTCAGCACAGTAATCCAGAGATGTCGGAGCAGAAGTACTACAGTGACAAATGCTGGGCCAGTATTGGCCAGAATCTCGCTTCAGCCACACTCGGATAGTTCTGAAATAAATAGAAAATCAACTAATTAATCGAATTTGTACAATTTAGCGATTTAAAACAATTTCCAATCACATTAAGAGCATCATATGAATAACATCACGTAGACGTAGACTATACAATATCTTACAAGACATGACTGTATTATAATAATTTGTGAAACAAAAATCCAAAGGATGCTGTATAGATAGTTCTGAAGACTTCTGCTACAGCAAATATTGACCTAAAACTAAATAGCAAGAGGATAATCGATGAATGTATTCTTCTACATGTATGACTATTCCAATCCAATCAACCATGAAGTTCAACAACATCAATAGATAGACACGTGCAATAAATGTTTGGAGGAAATTGGATTCAACTGCAATATAGGAAAGAAGTTTAGCATTGTGCGATAGAATGTTTTGATAGATGTTTTAATTTACCAGAAAAGGATAACGATGAGAAACCGAAACCGGTAATTCGATATTTCAATAAATTTGTGTTTATGACAACTTTCAGTCTTTTATTCAACATTTTATGTTCGTTTCATTTAATAGTTTTACGACAGTGATACACGAAAAATAATAAGCTGCGAAGAAAAATTTTTCAAATAAAAGTAAATAGCTAAAGTGGGTTTTCGTTACTTCAACCGAGTGCTGCAGCGGAGACCCAGCGTTGCCAGATGCAATTGATGAAAAACCCCCACTTCAAATAGTGGGGATTATTGCATCTGGGTGGGGCTCCGCTGCGGCACACGGTCGCAGTAACAAACCCCCACCTTTAGGCTAAATTTTTTTTTTTCAAAATTAATTTGAAAATAATTTAATAAAATTAAAAACCTAATCAATTTTCATTTAAAGAACACAATTGAAACAAATGATCATGGTCTTTAGCAAAAATTGGCGCCGTATATCACATGAGGTGCATATTATTTGTTAACCATTTTTAGCAATAATTTAAGTCAAATCCATTGTGCTATTCAATATTTAAATGTAGCACATATGTTCATCATATCAAAACACGTTAAAAAGAGTTGGGATGACTAACGATTTAGACATATAGATACTAGCAGCCACCCGTGCTTCGTAACGGAGCTCCACAAAACAGTGCTATAGGCTATTGAATTCTCTACTAATTCTATTGAAGATTCAATACAGTAGCATAATAATGCTTAAATATACTGTATTATCTATAGGTACTGATCTTTTGTCAAATGTGCTGGCTGTGAGTTGAACTCTCGTAGATGGTCAACATTTTTAAAGGAGGGCCGGTATTAATCACATTACTTTTGCATAAATTCCACACAAAAAAAGTTCACAACTGCAAAATTTCAATTTCAATTTCAATTTATTTATTCACATAATTATGCAATTGTACAGTACACTTTACAGGTGAAATAAAATGAATAATAGAACCCGCATAGACAGTACCGTCTGTGTGCGGGAGCAGTTCTTCTATATTATTTGTGTAACAAGATTTTACATTTTTACGTACTTCAAATAATACAGTAATAGAACTTTAATATAGTAGATATTAAATAGAATATGAACTCGAGAATAAAATATAATGTAAACTTATAGATTAAGATTAATACATATAGAGTTAAGATTTAAATTTGAAAAATCTTGGTGGAGAAAAATATATATAAATATATTTACTGGAAGACAAGAGAGTAAGTAGCCTGTCACAGCACTCAATCATTCTGTAAGTATTCTTCATTTCCAAAACAACCAGAATCGCTCATTTCAATAAAAAGATGTAAAAAAGCATTTTAATTAATTATTTCTTCTGAGACTTCAGAAATAAGGTGATCTTATTAAAGCATCTGCACCCTGCCATCCAGCATGCATAACCCACTCAGCGACCCTGCGCTTAAACGCTAGAGTGACTCGACCTGCCCCAGCCTCAACTATTTCTGGAGGTAAATTTCTATATAGCCACTGGGAAATATAATACGAATTATGCCTTTGTAGGCTAATGCTGATTGTAGGATTATATAAACGTGACATTCTTTGAAATCTGGTTAGATGACTGTGTTGAATTTCCCTTAAAAAGATATCCTTATTATTAAATATGAAAACTGTTAATGTTTTTATAAAAATCTGCCTTATATTCATAACTGGGAATATATTATAAAGTGAATTGGTAGGGAAACGCTGGTTTTTTTGTAATATTGTTTTTATTATTGATCTCTGGGCGACTGACAGAGGCTCCAGGACCGCCGATGACGCGCCTCCCCACGCCAAAATGCCATATTGTAACAGAGACTGCACATAAGCAAAGTAGACAGTCCTGCAGCGATCCACAGCCAGAACACGGCTCAGCTGTGAGAAGGCATAAATCAATTTTCTCAATCGGCTCTTAAGCCCCTGGACATGGGGAACCCAACTGAGTTTACTATCTAGGATGACTCCTAAATATTTATATTGATCGACGCGTTCAATTATTCCGCATCCGCACGCGTCCGACCGCGGATGTGCATCCACAGGTGTGCATCCTCAGTACACATTGATCAGGATCTTGTCTACTAAAAAAAGGGAGATATTTAGTTTTATTTATATTGACTGTGAGAGAATTGTGGTCGAACCAATTTTTAATTTTGGCTAGGTCATGAGAAGCCTGATTGTATGTCTCACCCCATGTGCAGCCTTCCGAAACAACAGCCGTATCATCCGCAAACAAGAACAGTTTCCCCTTTATTTTTAATTTGTTTATATTGTTGATATAAATTAAGAACAATAGGGGGCCCAATGTACTACCTTGGACCACTCCATACTCTATTGGTAGTTGTTTGCTGAGAACTCCATTGATAGAAACTATTTGCAAGCGGTTTTCAAGATAACTAGTAAACCACTTCAATTCTCTATTTCTCACCCCTATTGTTTCTAGTTTTTTTAAAAGCTTTAATCTATAAATTGCATCAAATGCTTTTGCAATATCTAAGAAAGTTATGAGAACTTTTTTCTTATCTCCTAATTTTAGCTATTTCTTTGGTTATGTCAAACAAGGCATCAGACGTGCTTTTGTTGGAGATGAAACATATTGTTCGGTTGCGATTATTTTTTTCCCTTCTATTTTGTGAGCTGTATTTTAACACATTTTTCAATGATTTTGCTAATAGGGGTGAGAAGAGAGATTGGCCTATAGTTGCTTATTGTTGTTGATTTTTGTAGATAGGAATAATTTTTGCTGTTTTAAGGATGTTGGGAATTTTCCAGTTTGAAAGCTCAAGTTTACGATGTGCATTAACGGCTTTTGCAATTCCTTGAAGTTTTCTTTGGACCAACTATTTATGGACCAACTGTGATTCCTGAGAATACCACTAGGCTACTACAAATCATTATTGTAAAATATTGATGAATTGCTTTAGCCTATTTTGATAAAAAGTCATGAACGATTCATAAAATCTTGCCCTCACGAAGAATCGAACTCGGTCCCACTCATTGGTAGGATGGTAGCCCTTTACGCTAGCCATTAAGTTACCCAAACATAATATATATGGGAAAGATGCGCTATGGAAGCATTCTAACTCGAAAAACTAGGAACATAAAACACATGTTTCAAATGAATGGTATTCTATTCATATTACCGTGAGAATAAAACTAAAATCACATACATTTTATTTATTTTCTTAAAACTCTAACCATGTGTTCTATTATGATTATAAACCGTGTAGGCTATGTGTGATTCCAGTTCTTCTTCTTAGATTTCTGGAGCGATCCTTTAGGAAAAGATCTTGAAATTCTATCTTAGTGCGCATCAAAAGAATTTTGTGCAAAATTTCAAGTTTGTAGGCAAAGTAGTTTGGGCTGCAGCGTGATTTCCTTGATCAAATTTAGCCTTTTATAGATATAGATCGGCCTAATAATAACCTAATCTTAAACAAACAAAAACAAAATATTATTAAATCTTCGGGGGTTTATGGTAAGTGTGTGCCTTGTCGGTGTGATATTTGAAGAACATTCAAGTAAAATGTTATTGACTTGTTCAAACACTGTCAAATGTAGGCAAAACACATTGCATAACGTATTGAATAAATATTAATAGATCAAACAGCAAAGCAGCCAACCTCAAAATTCTGAGCTAACCTTTACTTTTCCACAAAATAACAGCACTTTTTTCTAAACATCAAAACAAATTCCAAAGTGAAAAATCAAGCTTAGACTTACCTATCATCTGATACACTTATCACGCCATCAATTCCAGGTATGATAATAGCCTGATTTATATCATCATTGCACCCTTCTAGCTTAGATAAAAGAACTGGCTTTTTTGTTGAGTTGAACCTCTCTCCTGAATTACTCACTGCAGGTTTGATTTCAGCTGCCATATTATTTTATGGAAAACTAGTACATCACAGAACACAAAGAATAACAACACTACTCGTTGTATTTTGTCGGCATAATAGATTTTCAGAAACAAAGTAACTTGACTGTCAAGAAAAGTGACAACACAGATGAAGCAAAGTAAAAATAACTGAGTAGGTTGTAGAGTGATCCGTAACTTCTGTTAAAGTCAGTAGGTGACGCTAGTGTCGACTCTCACTGGGTATAAATTTTAAGGATAAACTGCTCTTACTATCATGAAATTGATTATCTCATACGAAATTTCATAAGAAATTTGATCACTCATAAATTTGATTTCAAGATATTCTTACACAGTCGAGTTTGGAAATAATTAGTCCATCATCAGCTGGTTTCATCAGCTTTTACAAAGACTAGATGTGATCATTAGGGCAGTGTAATAGAAAGCGGTTTATTTGAAAATAATTGCCTATTTTCAATATTATTTTTTCATCCCAATATACCCGTATATTTAACTCGTCATTATTTAGTATTGTAACTATTGTTAGTCTTCAATTGTTTGGCTGGTTAAAAAAATTTATTCTCATTATGAAAAATTTCAATATAGATGTGAATAAAATTCCATGAAACAAGAGATTTGGCTGTACCCCAATACTTTATTTCAAAATATTATTACACAAAGGTTCACTTACAAGAACAGTACACATTACACAATAATATTTTAACACTTCTATTTCTACTCTGATCAGCTTATCACGATGTGTGAGGATTAAGGGATGAGGGGGGAATGAATATTTTATTTATTATAAAATATAGAGTATCGGGAAACTAACTATTTTTATGGAATCGTATATTGATCTGCATGATATAGACTGGGACTGGGAGAATCCTTCCTTTTCTGCGGTATTGAACATGCTGTAATGAAATTCAAATAACTTGATGAAATAATACTAGTTAATACAGAACATTAAATTTATAATATTAGTATAGGCCTACTATCTTTCTCTTATGACGCATTCTTACTGACTAGTACATTTGAAAGAATCAATATTCACATGGATTTTGTGTGCGTAAAGATGAGTCACATAAGATTTGCCTACGTTTTTTTATGAATTTGAGGAGGTAAATATTACAAATACATATTACTTACAAGTCTCAACTTTAATAATCATAAATACCTACAAGTATTTCGTAATGGAAAACATTGATTGTTGTGACTACAATTTGATCATGTGAAAAAAGAATTTAGGTCTATGGATCAGCGAGGAAAACATATCTCCTTTATTTTAACATAGGTTTTTATTCTATCAAATTCACTTCAGAATATAAACTTTTATTGAATTGACTTATTTTATGCATGCTTTTTTGACTCATCATCATCAGGAGCGGTTCGAGAAAGGTTCTTCTATAGTCTCTGGTTCGAACGAGGGGGGTCATGACCCTTTCCCACCATAATTATTATTGAATCCTGCTTTGAAGCTGAAAGTTTTTCATTTAAAGCTAAAGATGAAAATCTTGGAATAGGTTTTCAGAAATTATTTTCCAAACCTTTCTGAGAAAGGTTTACCTCTAACAGAACTTATTCAATATTTTAAAGATGGTTGCCTTCAAAATTATAATTTATTCCTGACCCTTGACCCTCTCATTTAGTATGAATACTATTGTCTTGTTAAGTTAATGGAATTTTTAACCTGAGTACGCCTATGTTGAGCTGTGTTGAGATTTATCATTATCTTTATCTTATAATTATTATATTTATATTTTATATTATCTTTATCTATTATCTTCTATATTAATAAAAGAGAGTTGGTGTCTGTACGCTCGCTTATAACGCGAGAACCGTTGAGCCGATTTAGATGATTTTGGATTAGTTTGAATTGTTACAGCACTGGTTAACCTTGCATTACTCGCGCCTCATTTACTTACATTCATACTCGCATGGGGTAAGTATGACCCCATTCGATTTTAAGTATATTCTCGCATTCCTAAAATATTTTTTATTGCAAATCAGTTTATGGGATGAATTTATGTCATGTTAAAGTAGATACTACACTATAATTAATGTGATATAATTACTCCAATACTCTAATTTGAAACATGTGTCACATGAAAAAGGAGTTTTTCTGTCTAGACTTCGAGGGCATACACACTACATCTCCCCCTCTCTAATTTTTCTCTTGGTGCTGCAGGTTCTTCAGCAACAGGCAGATATTTTATATGGGGGGGTGACATGAAGGGGGGACATTATGGGGAGTTACATGGAGGGGGGCCAATTGAGGGGCAGAGAGGGTGACATTTGGTGTGAAAGAGGGGGGTGACATGGTGGGAGGGTGACATGGATGAAGATGACATGAAGGGGGATTTGAGGGAGACATGAAGGGGGGTTACATAAAAGGGACCATTTGGGGGGATGACATTTTATGGGGGGTGGCATGAAGAGGGGACATTTGAGGGGAGAAAAGAGGGGACATTTGGTGGAGGGGGGGAGAAGAGGGCGATTCAAAGTTCGCTGGGACAGCTAGTGTTAAAAAAAAAGCTAAATCACAAAAAATAGTTGTAGCAAACATTGAAAATCCATTGCCGTGAATACTCCCCAAACCTGAAAAAATCATTTTTTACAACAAAACCGGTACAGGCAGCAGAGTTCTCAGTCCACGTTTGTCACGTTTGTCAACTAGACACTGAAACAGGAAGCTACTGAGACATCCATGTCAGTGGTGCCAACTGAAGAAGCAGTGCTTAACCCTGCATTACTCAGGGAAATTTTTGTTAAGCACTTTTGTATTAAGATATAAGAAAATCCCTTTATAATTAATAAATAATTAGTAAATTAATGACCTAACCTATCAAACGTTTTACAGACGTTTTGAACTTGCCGGCCGAGCGGCTACTGCAGAACGGAAAGATGATCGTGATTCAACATTAGAAAAATTAGCTTTCTAATCTTAAGCCTCAGGAGCCCAGTGCTTAGCGCTTCTGAGTTTGGATCTAGAGGTTGCAGGTTAATTCCAACTCCGGTCAATTTCTGTTTGTTCTAGGTTCTCTACTCTAATTATTTTTCACGCTACAATCATGAGTTATTGTTCGTATCATACATTTTTTATTGTTTCTAAAAATAAAATTGAATAACGGAAATTAAAAAAAAAATTAATTATACTTCTCAATTATAATCAGAAAGTGAAATAAGTTTTTTTGGTGAGTATGGTTGGAACAATTATATGTTGTCAACTATTTATAAAATAGGTGCTTTTGTGATATAGGCTATGGTTTTTCATGTGACAGAAATCCTATTATATTAAGCGAGCAATTTCTGTATGTTTATATTAATTTATTTATGTATTTATGCATGTATGTATTAATGTATGTGTGTATTTATGTATGTATGTATTTATGTATGTATGTCCAACGGATCTCGAAAACGGCTCTAACGATTTTGACGAAATTTGGTATATAGGAGGTTTGTGATACAAAAATTAGTTTTCGGCGGGTCTCATCCCTGGGATAACTCGCTAAAGGACCTTAAAAAGGTAAACCGATCCTTTAGGAATCAGCTGACTGAAGAAGCAAATTTCTGTTGGCTGTAAATGTTGAGAAAGAGTGAGAGCGAGTTAGTGTGGGAGTGAAACAATATTATTTCAGCTGCTGAGACAGTGCATTGCAATCACATGTTTCTCGTGAAGTACACAACTACACTAACTTTTTTGGTAAAACCAGCGGTTCCATTACTAGAATTTATTGAGGAAAATATCGAAACACATTAAGCTGCTCCTATTCCCTTTTATTTCTGATTTTAATTCATCTATAGAAAATTAAAAGGAATTTGAATTTTTGAAAATATTCCATATTGTATTGTTATTTTTAAATTTGAGGCATGAAGTTAGCCATGTGATCTGTTTTTATTTATTTGAGAAAAATCATCATGAGTTCATCAAAACAGCTGAGCTAAAAATAGTTATAGCAGGATCCAATTAACTTGTCATAAATCAGCTGATCCAGTAATAATTAAACAGTGATTTCGACACAATAATCAAAAGACATGAGAGTCTTAAAGACCTTTGAAGTCTTTAAAAGACCTTTTTAAAGAAGACCTTTCAAAGAATAACTTTTTAAAAGACCTTTTCAATAATCTGTGAGATTCAGCATTTGTAGGTTAAGTATTGTGATCATATGCTCGTCGATCAGCTGACTTATGACAAGTTAATTGGATCCTGCTATATCAACCCATATTATTATTATTTTTTTTTTCAATGAAGTAAAATTTTACCACAAGTGCGATTTTTCAAATGATATGCATTCAAACTCGATTATTCATAATATTTCGAAAGCTGAGATTAATATTCTTTTATAGTGCAATGATGACTCAGTGCATAAGACTGATGGCTGTACTTTAAAAAATTGTTAATTTTCATTCCTTTTTTCCTTTAAAATTTCCATTCCTGTGCCTTTGTAGGCCTACCCCCGAGCAGAGCTCGGTACCCCGATATTAATTATAAATCATCTACATTGATATATTTTTACTTCGTGTCATTTTTTGCGGGGTGGGGGCTGACATGAAGGGGGGACATATTTGGGGAAAAGAGTGGTGGTGACATGAAGGAGGACATTTGGGGGGTTACATGAAGGGAAGGCCAATTGGTATGAAGAGGGGGTGACATTTCGTGGGAAAGAGGGGGTTGACATGAAGGGGAATTTGTGGGTGCGACATTTTTTTGGGGGTGTCATGAAGAGGGGGGACATTTGTGGGGGGGAAGAGGTCGATAGGAAGTAATATAAAATTCAATTTTTACGAAATACAAATGAATAGAACAGATTAATTTATCCTATTATATTAAGCGAGCAATTTCTGTATGTTTATAATTATCCTATTATATTAAGCGAGCAATTTCTGTATGTTTATATATTTATTTATGTATTTATGTATGTATGTCCAACGGATCTCGAAAACGGCTCTAACGATTTTGACGAAATTTGGAATATAGGAGGTTTGTGATACAAAAATTAGTTTGCGCCTGGTCTCATCCCTGGGATAACTCGCTAAAGGACCTAAAAAAGGAGAAATTGATCCTTTAAGAATCAGCTGACAGAAGAATGCATTCAAACTCGATTATTCATAATATTTCGAAAGCTAAGATTAATTTTTTTATAGTGCAATGATGATTCAGTGCATAAGACTGATGG
This sequence comes from Laodelphax striatellus, assembly GCA_017141395.1. Classification (NCBI taxonomy): domain Eukaryota; kingdom Metazoa; phylum Arthropoda; class Insecta; order Hemiptera; family Delphacidae; genus Laodelphax; species Laodelphax striatellus. The sequence continues at coordinate 25,490,989 of CM029531.1, forward strand.
CTGTACTTTGAAAAATTGTTTAATTTCATTTATCTTTTCCCTTCGTAATTTCCATTCCTGTGCTTTGTAGGCCTACCCCCGAGCAGAGCTCGGTACCTTGATATTACAGTAATATCGGGGGACCGAGCTCTGCTCGGGAGTTCAAAGGCGCAAGAATGGAAATTTCAATTAGATATATAACTCAGAACTAACTCATACATAACTTGAAAAACTAAATTTTTTGAAATAAAATCATTTTCATAGCAATATTCCTGTTTTTTCTTAGAGACATACGTGGTAAATAGATGTCATAGTTTAGAATGCTTTAAAATTTCTATTGATGAATTCGGTGTAATAAAATTCAATGTTCATGGTATCTAAATTTCAAAACGGTTCTGATATTAATGACTCATTTACTGGTCACGATACAGCACTACAGACATACAACTTAGTAACTTGAAATATATTATGAAGAATAATTTCAGGGTTAAGACGAATTCAACACTAAAATGTAGTATAATGTAATGTATCTATTCCTATTAATTTAGAATCTTGAATTATTTTTTTTTTAGAAATTTCCAACATCTTATACAGTATATCAAGAATTTTTGTTTGTATCCTAATTAATTGTATTGATTGAAAATGAACTGCCTTGTTTTTGAATTATTTCGAGTTTTATTGCTTGAAGTGAACAATATGATTTTTCATCTATCTATCTATCTATCTGCAGTAGATCAATAGGAAAATAATTGGATTCAATTATTATAACTTGATACAGTAACGTATTCACTCACAAATAGCGAAGTTAGTCTATATATCTGTGATTCAAAACTTAAAATATTATGGTTCATGCACACGTAAGATAGAAGTAGAAATTCAGTTCACGAATTCAATTAGTGCAAGTAAAATTGTTGCAAAAATTATAAAAATTATTATGATTAATCAATTTTTCATCTTTAGTATAGAACAAAACTTCTTCCATGCAATGGTTCTGAGCAGGGGGCTGTCATAGACGGAGTGGAAATATTGTATCTTCCCCAACGAGCTAAATATATAGTAAACCATAGAGCGGCTATTGGTGTGCTTTCAGCGCTCTCAATGTGTTACACGGCGAACTAACCTCCGCCATCTTTGAGAAAGGCAAAAAGTGTTCTTCTGTCTGTATGTCACTGCAGGAATACGTGTTTCATTTTGCTGTTTCAAGTTATATCTACAAGATTTTATCATTTCAATTGGTATTTTCACTAAAAAAGAAAGTGTGAGAATATAATTAGCTCATTGAAATAACCTTTAGAAGGTCTAGAATCGGCTGAGGATACATAATACAGTTTAAATGTACTAGCCTAGTACCTACTGTTATACTGTTAGTAGTAAGTACTACAGTACAGTAAGTACATTTACTTCACTGTAAATGTACTCTTCTTGAAAAATGCACTTCAGTTGTAACAATTGGTTTAGGTTGCATGAGAAGGCTATTTGCTTTACAAGTTCCAGATATGGATAGGTTATTAGAAATATCTGGTGATGGTACACTAGATGGGCTTCTCTTGACCTAGGAGTTTTCCGTTTATTAAAACAATACTGCTCAATGTATATTAAATTTAAAATTATGGAGAGTAAGTTCCAAAAGTTTCATGGAACGTTGATTGATAAGAACCCCAATGTGTTCCAAAGTTTAAAAGATGGAGTATGAAAAATATAACAAGGATGTTACTGCAAAATTGTTGCAAAATATTAGAAGATGAACTACTTGGTAAACTACTCTATTGAATAAAGAACATTTTATTTAAGATGCTCTGTAATTTTTTAGAAATTTATTTTCTGTATTTTGTAAATTTTATGAATGCATAACAATTGTACATATATTTTAAGTGCTAATTTAAGCACCTAGTTTGTCCTATTTTAATTATTAAAATTATTTAAAAATAAAATAAATAGAAATTTTTTCAACTTCCCAACACACAGAAACTGGAGTTTCTGACTTGTAAAATAAATATTTTTTAAGATTATTTTTGATGAAAATGGAAGGAGAATATTGTGATCTAAAATTGTCATAACTAAGAAAAAAATTTAGTTTTTGTTTTTTCATTTTCAAAATTTAGTTTTTCTATATTTCTTTGAGATATGCGGAAATATCTGATTTTCCAGCTTCAATTAAAAACAATTGATTATTTTTATTGTTTATAAAAATATTGTCAAAACACAGAATTAAAAAAGAAACTGACTGGTTGTTTTGAATCAATAAACGGATGGTACGGGAATGCATTAAGGTGGGTTTTTGTTCCGCAGCGAGTGCCGCAGCGGAGCCCAACCCAGCGTTGCCAGATGCAATTGATGAAAAATCCCAACTATATAGTAAGTATATAGTTGTATATACTTGCTATATAATTGGGATTTTTCATCAATTGCATCTGGCAACGCTGGGTCGGGCTCACTGCGGCACTCGGTCACAGTAACGAAAACCCACCTTGGAGGAGATAATGAGCGCTTAACTCACCTAAGATGGAGAGCGCACTTGTTGTCATCTTGTATGACATCTTGTTATTGTTCTTGCATTCAAGAACAATAACAGAGCTGAGTTTGGTTTGGCCGTGAAATGATCGCGTTCAAGATGCTGGTCCTCACATAAATAGGTGATTAAATTTTGAATCAAGCCTCTTCTCCTCTTAGATTTTTTAAAGGTATGAGTGTACAATCTGTGTGCGTTAGGAAGTCGAAAAGAGAGGAATTGTATTTTCGAAAATACAAGAATTGTTTCAGTTCGGGCAGTCTAAAAATCTAGTATTTAGAGAATCATTCCTTACTCTAGACTAAATTCGCTTGGTTGGGAATTATTTCCCGCTTTAAATATTCATGGATGGACTACCGTACAACACAAATCGTTGGCAACGAAAATAACATATTATTTATCGTAAATCACGGAGTTAAACTTCAGCAATTGCTTGAATCAAAAACAATTTCTCAAGAAAAAGAAATGCTTATACTGAAAGATCTACACGCTGATTCTTAAGCTGATAAGTAATTGCTAATGAGAAAATAATAGGTTATCCACCAATTTTTAAGCAAATACTCATCTGAATAAGTATTTAATTACTTTTCTTAGTAAGGTATTCCTGATAAGAAGTCAGTATTGTTTATCCACATCACCCAATGTTATTATTATTAATTAATAGAAATGATTTGCCTTGTCCTTTATGCAAGTTCCAATAGGGCTATTCAAACTTTCCGCCGCTTCTTGCCTTCTTCTGTCATGGCTGCCGATTTTCAATTCGTAACAGGAATAGAGGCCTGTCACCCTCTCTATAGTTTACTATATTTAGCTCGTTGATCTTCCCCATGTTAAAAAGGGGTGTAGGCTGAGTCTCTAGTTTCCGGCTGAGTCTCTAGTTTCCGGACAGAGTTTTGGCGCTGTATTTGAATTCAGAGCTTTTAGGTTAAGTTTCAATTTCATAAAGACTTTTAAAAGTTTATGGTATATTTTGCGGTATAAATCAAAACTGTTGAGAGAATATGATTGATATTTACGGCAAAATATAAAATTTTTGTTAGATTCTTTGTTTTTTAGGTTGGTTTGAGTAGAAGTAGGTGTGATTCTCTACTACAGGTTAGAATGGTTATTCACCAATTCACTAATAATGGTTAACTTCTAATATCGTCACGCGTGTATCAAACTTTCGGATTATTCTTCAATATCATTGATCTAATATCGTTATGCGTGAATCAAGCTTTTGAACCATCCGCTATTCAATCAGAATCAGTTGTAATTATTATCAATTTACGATGTTTTCAAATACACCGCTAAAAGTCCGTCCGGAAACTAAAGTCATCCTACACCCCTTATTTCTCTTACTTCCAGTCCCTGAGATGTCAAGTCCCTGGTTCTGAGAATATTTGGTATGATTTGTTTCAAATTGAGAAAAGTGTTGCTAAGTTAACAATCTGATGCATCACATTGTTGTATAGCTGATAACATAGCTCAATTTCGCTTTAAATGGAAATAATAATGATAGGCTACAATATAGAATATTTTGAATGTTTTTAATTTCTTTTTATTTTAATGATTTTAATTCCTTTTTATTTTAATGATTTTAATATCTTTTAATTTTTAATTAATGAATTTGAATCCAGAAGGAAATAGGAACAGCTGATGTGCTTCTGCATTTTCTCAATTTTGGTATAGCAGGAGCCAATTAACTTGTCATAAATCAGCTGATCCAGTAATAATTAAACAGTGATTTCGACACAATAATCAAAAGGCTTGAAAGTCTTAAAGACCTTTAAAGTCTTTAAAAGACCTATTTAAAGAAGATCTTTCAAAGAATAATCTGTTAAAAGACCTGTTCAATAATCTGCGAGATTCAGCATTTGTAGGTTAAGTATTGTGATATTGCTCTTTGAAACAGCTGACTTCTGACAAGTTGATTTGGATTATGCTATAGTTTCTTCTGTCAGCTGATTCTCTGTCACTGTCTCAGCAGCTGAAATAATAATCTTGTCTCACTCACTCGCTCTCACTCTTTCTCATCATTTACAGCCGACGGAAATTTCTTTCTTCTGTCAGCTGATTCTTAAAGGATCAATTTCTCCTTTTTTAGGTCCTTCAGCAAGTTATCCCAGGGATGAGACCCAGCGCAAACTAATTTTTGTATCACAAACCTCCTATATTCCAAATTTCGTCAAAATCGTTAGAGCCGTTTTTGAGATCCGTTGGACATACATAAATACATAAATAAACACAGACATACATAAATATAAACATACAGAAATTGCTCGCTTAATACTGCAATATCGGGGTACCAAGCTCTGCTCGAGGGTAGGCCTACAAAGGCACAGGAATGGAAATTTTAAAGGAAAAAAAGGAATGAAATTGAACAATTTTTTAAAGTACAGCCATCAGTCTTATGCACTGATTCATCATTGCACTATAAAAAAAGTAATCTGAGCTTTCGAAATATTATGAATAATCGAGTTTGAATGCATATCATTTGAAAAATCGCACATGTGGTAAAATTTTGCTTCATATTATAGTAGTAGTAATAATACTTCATTATTTTCATTAAAAAATATTTTACCACTATTATTATTTCTATATTATGCTTCATATAGAAATAATAATATGGGTTGATAACTATTTTTAGGTCAGCTGTTTAGATGAACTCTTGACGATTTTTTTTTTCAAATAAATAAAAACAGATCACATGGCTAACTTCTTGCCTCAAATTTTAAAATAACAATACAATATGGAATATTTTCAAAATTTCAAATTCCTTTTAATTTTCTATAGATAAATTAAAATCAGAAAAAAAGGGGAATAGGAACAGCTTATGTGTTTCGATATTTTTCTCAATTCTAGTAATGGAACCGCTAGTTTTACCAACAACATCAAGAACCGACGGAAAATTGTTTCTTCCTGTCAGCTGATTCTCTGTCACAGTCTCAGCAGCTGAAATAATAATCTTGTCTCACTCACACACTCACTCGCTCTCACTCTTTCTCATCATTTACAGCCGACGGAAATTTCTTTCTTCTGTCAGCTGATTCTTAAAGGATCAATTTCTCCTTTTTTAGGTCCTTTAGCGAGTTATCCCAGGGATGAGACCCGGCGCAAACTAATTTTTGTATCACAAACCTCCTATATTCCAAATTTCGTCAAAATCGTTAGAGCCGTTTTCGAGATCCGTTGGACATACAAACATATAAACATATATATAAACATATAAACATATATATAAACAGACAGAAATGGCCCGCTTAATATAATAGGAATATCGGGGACCGAGCTGTGCTCGAGTACAAAAGCACAGGAATGGAAATTATAAAGAAAAAGTATGAAATAAAACAATTTTTTAAAGTACAGCCATCAGTCATATGCACTAAATAATCATTGCACTATAAAAAAATTAATCTCAGCTTTCAAAATATTATGAATAATCGAGTTTGAATGCGTATTATTTGAAAAATTGCTTTTGTGGTGAAATTTTGTTTCAGAGAAATAAGAAATAATAAATGGGTTAGTAATCAGCTGTTTTAATGAACTCTTGACGACTTTTCTCAAATAAATAAAAACAGGTGACATGGCTAACTTCATGACTCAAATTTGAAAATACCAATACAATATGGAATATTTTCAATATTTTGAATTCTTTTTAATTTTTTATAGATAAATTAGAATAAACGAAAAATAGATAAACGAATTATCTCAACAGCTGATAATTATAATCTTCTCTCACTCGCACTCACTCTCTCTCAACATCAAGAACCGACGGAAAATTGTTTCTTTTGTCAGCTGATTCTCAGTCACTGTCTCAGCAGCTGAGATAATAATCTTGTCTCACTCACACACTCACTCGCTCTCACTCTTTCTCGTCATTTACAGCCGACGGAAATTTGTTTTTTCTGTCAGCTGATCCCTAAAGGATCGGTTTTTCCTTTTTAAGGTCCTTTAGCGAGTTATCCCAGGGATGAGACCCGGTGTCATGAAATATTTCTAATCCTGATATTTTTAATCATACGTCACGATACGATGACGTCACACAGCCTACGTCATAGGCTACGTAATGGCTGCAGTGCTGCCACTCAAGGCAAGCGAAAACTCTCTCCTTCCAACTCTTAGAAATATTATGCAGGAAATATTTTTAATTTGAGTAAACAGTAATGTCCAGGGAGCTGTTATTCAGAAGACAAGGTTATGTTCGTTTTCGTAACTCCATTATAATGTTAGATTGTTAGTGCGACTTTTACTTTTTACAACCTTTCAAATTTAATGGATTCCAGTCGGATTTTTACATTTTTAAGTTTAGATTTAGACTCGAATCAAAAGCTTGTGATGTGAACTACATTTACTTCTACAAAAAGAACTTAATGAAAGAAATTTCATTGTTACATCTCTCAAGGTAAGTTCAATGTTTGCAATTCAATGTTTTCTCGAAGTTTTTACTGAACATAAAAACCAGCTCATTGTAGGCTAGTAAATAAATATAGGCTAATGACTATAATTATATTACAAATAATAAGCTTACTATGTCACAGATAAGGTGGCCACCCATAACTATTGTTTATTTAAATTGGATCCATACAACTTTTAAGCCTAGGCCTAGTACCACAGATAAGGTATTAATCTATACCTTATCTGTATTATACCTTATCTGTGCTAGTACGCATCAGCGTGTAGACTTATAACGCCCAGTTTGCGGTTATGGTTAGGATTTCATTGAAGTAATAAATTACTTGATAAGATAATGGATAATCTGGGAGTTGAGTTGATGGATGTTTGGAATCTATAGGCCTAGGCTATTTTCACACATCATTCTAGACACCAGTCTGTTTACTACAATAATTTTCCCATTTTCTTTTTTCAGTTGTTCAATTACAAGTGATGATGAAGATGATGTGATGAATTTGACAAAACTGCTGGTGAAGGTAAGTTTTCAAAATGTCATGTTTATGTAAGGCTTCAACTGTAAGAATATATAAATAATCTAATTATTCCTCTTATATTGATTGATTGATTGTTCACTTGAGGACAATATAATTATAAGGATGCACAGACTGCTGAAAGTTCACACTATAAATAGGCCTACTGTTGCAATATAACTGAATACATCACATGCTGTCCTAAAAGGCTGTTCCCATCCTATTCTGATCGTAGTATTTTTTATCAATAGTTGTTCTTTTGAAAATAATTCATTAATAATAGAACTATCATAGACAACTGTCCACAGTCCTGTATAGTAGTCAAATTCTACTCCTCAAAGTTTTCTTCATGTAAGCTATTCAGTATCAAAGTAATAGCTATTATGAAAACTTTCTATTTTGACTATTGATAATAATATTATTTTCCAGGTTCAATATGTAACTGATGAATCAGCCAAATTGAGAAATTATACTACAGAACAAATTGAAAAAATGAATAAAAGACTAGACACAATAGAAATGAACTGGAAGGTAAACACAAAGGAAAAAGAGAAATCGATGAATACAAAAAAATCATTGGTGAGTTAAGAGTGTTACTTGATTTTTCGTTTATTTTTCATGGTTTTTTCTGAGGTTAATGGGAAGGATGATATGGAGAGGTAATAAATGAACCCGTGGGAATTTATTGAGATGCTCATAAATTATTATATTTAGGGGAGGACAACAGATTTTTTATCACAGTCATCTTTGGTTGTGAATCAAGCCTGACTGTTTATTTGAACATCATTGAAACTTTGTTGTTAAATGGACATTACATCAAATCAATTTTTATAAACAAAAATAGTGAACTTTATCAACAAGCTGGCTAATGCTGAGAAAATTTTATAGAAGGAAAATTTGTTACTTTTTAATTACTTGATAAAATAAGGGCCATATCTTTGAATGTTACTTCTACCAGATTATCTGAGGGATATTTTTAGAAAATGGCAAACTCACACTGAACAGCCAATTACAAAAAATAAAAGTAATCTTGGCCTTTTTTAACAACATTTTTCAAGTTTTAAATAGCTTCACCGGTAAGAATTGAATTTTTTTAATACGAGGGTTGTCATTAAACTAACTTTTCCATATTTTTATTTAGTTTAAAACATAATTTATTTGGTTCATCCTATATATCACTAGAAAGCTAAGATTTTACTCTACCTTTCTACATAATTGCCATCACTATCAATGCATTTGAATAGGTAGACGATCCAATTTTGTAGACCCACTTAATAGATTCTACTGCCAACCCACTGAGAAATTTTGTAACTTTCTTTTTGACTTCGTTGTTCGTCTGGAGTTTAAATACTATCCAATTCTTGTCTATTATTATGGGCAATGAAACTTGACTCTTCCAATTCATCCCAGAAACCAAGAAAAGTCGTGACAATAGAAACAATAGTTATTCTCTCAGACCAAAAAACGTCAAAGGAGGAGGCTCAAAAGGAAGAAGCCATTTGAACTAAAGTGTAGTGCTTGATTCAAGTGTGTTGTGTCCAGTGAAAAAGCAAAGCAGAGGTGTGAATGAGTGAAACCTAGCTATGTAGTACAGTCATCAGTAGTGTACTTAGATTTGATGGAATTAATTTGAATAAGAGAGCCTAAGGGGGATTACTCTTGTAAAACGTTTTTCGTAATTTAGGTCAGATAAAAGTTGCTCATTAGTCTCAAGACTAGATAGCAATCTATCTTTGGAAAAGAAAATTTTAGATTTCTTAGTTTTACTGTAATTTGATGTAGGTACAAGTGTGCTTCACCTTTTCAGGATGGCATTTCGCAATTGAATCTGAATTGAATTATTATAACCTTTGTGCAACTTGAGGATGAATCACATTCCTTGTGGGGCTGGTAGTTTTTTTATGCTTATTCGAGGTTATGCTTATTTAAGATCTTATTATCTATTCTAAAAAATAAATTTTTTCTTTAAAGATGAAGCTCACTTCAGTATCTTGGGTGGGGGATGATGAGATTATGATTTGTCATGATCGTGAAAAATTACTAGTGAATCTGACGAAATATCAATCATTGGAAATACAGTAGATTTTTTACCTATAAAGCAATCTGCTAATTGTTTCCTGCTTGTGTATGTTTCAGGTACAACGGAAGCTCACTGAATCTAACAAGAAAAGAAAAGCAACCAATAATAATAAATAATAAATGTATCTCAAAAAGCACTTCTTCCTTGTTATTATTTTTGTCAGTAAGGACCTCCGCAAATAATCGTATTGGAAACGGGCTGCTTGGTTTTATGAAGTTTTGAGAGAACTTGATGTTTCAGCTCCAAGATTAGCTGTCAACTGCACGAAAATCCAATGTACTCTAACCGCCGTAAAATGATGTCATCTAATGGAACAAATGCAACAAGAACAAAATGAATGAATCGGACGACAATGCAATGACGTCATTTTACGGTGGTTGAACTATTGAATTTTTGTGTAACTGACAGAACTAATTTTTTCTCATTGTTAATCACTTTTAATTTTGCTTTGATTAACAACTTGCATCTGTTTTCAGAAGAATTTTTCACATTTTGACCATATTTCAAAATGTTTAACTCGATTATTGTTATGATTTACAACTCCTTTAAATGATCATAGATCTCACGGTTCACTTTTCCAAATTCCATTTTTTTTTTGTGGGATGGAAATCCGAGAGAAACTTCTATGAAGTTTTATTAATAACTTATATGGCATCCCACCGATGAAATAGATACACCTAAGTAAAGAAACAAAAAATTAATTCCTTCATTTTTTCATTATTTCACTAGCCTATAGATAGAGTATAGATGAAGATTTGAGCAAGATAGAGACACGTTGGGCTCAAATTGTAGAATAAATTATCTTCTACAACCTTGGATGTCTAATTTAGTTTTTTAAGCCCTTCATACGATTGAAAAAATTGATTAAATAGTGAAAATTGTGAAATTTCACCTCAATACAAGTAAAAATGTGGTTTTTTAAATACAAGGATAATTATTTGTAGTTGTAACTCAAGAACTATACAAGATAGAAAAGTTTGGTCTCAAATATTGTAGAGAACAAAATTATCCCCACAGGGATTTTGAGTTATAGATTTCAGATGAATAGCCTACTTCTGAAGATATGAGCGATCAAAAACTGAAGATACTACAATTTTCTTTTTCCTCAAAAATCTAGCGATTTAAAAAAAATTTAGGTTGATTATTATAAAAGATAGAAAGATGAACTAAACGCCAATCCCTTCGAAATTTAATTTACTGAAGAAAAGGTAAGAATGATTTTTTCTGTCTCATAGTTTTGTCATATACAGTAGACTGGAAACGGATCAGAAATTGGCCATCATCTTGAATTATAAAAAATGCTCAACATTTACAGAGTGGCATCACTCGGATTTGGAATTTATAATTAAAATCTATCATGATCGATGAAAAAAAATTATCAAATTACTCCCTCTCAATAATAGCCTACAAATAAAAATGATAGTATAAAGTTGTAAAAAACCAAATTGAAATTAATAGTTGTAGAGTATGAATTTAAATGACAAAGGTCAAGATGTTGGCTTCATTAATTATTACCCTTGCACAAGTCTCAGACTTTTTTATGTTATCATTAGATTATAAAAAATCAATTTAATTTAATGAATTTCATATAATTTCAATTGCCTCTCAAGAAGCACAATAAAACACCTTGATATTGTTATTCACAATTTTTTTCTTGAAACCACAAAACGAGACAATTCTTTAAGAGCCGCATTACAGTCAAGCAGCACATAGAATCTGTTTCTCGCTTGAAAACTATTTTCATCAAATTCGATTACTACCTTCGCTAGCAAGTCATTGTAACTTGGAGGGAATACCAGCCAGAATTAGTTTTTTAAAGTATTATTGATAGAAGTACTTGATCTTTTGATTAAATATTGTTTTTAAAGGTTTTTTAGAAACTGCTTTTCAGACGATTTGAATTTCCCTCCTCTATGGAAATCCAATAACATTTTTACTCTTCAAATTTCGTCGGGCGCCCGTAACTTTCCAACCCCTTATCCGTTCGGAGCGAAACTTGGCACACATATTTATAGACCTGTATGACCTCCAATACGTCTGTGAAGCATACCCTTATATTCCACCCCTGGCCTTCAAAACCAGAGAGCTGACAAACATAACCTCTCTTCTAAGGGAGAGGAAGTAAGAGAAATAAGGGGAGTGGGATGTCTGCCATTTTTATTGGATGTAATTTTGGCGCTGTATTTGAAAACATCTACATAGCTTCTACCCAAACCAGCCTAAAAAACACAAAATCCGACAAAAATGTTGTATTTTGCCGTAAATATTAACTATATTCTCCGAACGGTTTTGATTTACACCGCAAAAGATACCATAAACTTTCAAAACTCCATGAAAATTAAATTTAACATGATGGCTCTGAATTCAAATACACCGACAAAATTACGTCCATAATAATGGCCGATATCGGTCCAGAGTGTATTCGGCCAATGAGATCGAGACACAGCATGGCCATCTTTAGACAAAACTCAAGAAGGCCAAGACACACGATTCACCATTTTTTAACATAGGGAAGATACGATACTTCCACTCCATCAATGACAGCCCCCTGGTCACATTAGCCCTCCAAAGTTTAGCGAAAATCAACCTTTAACTCGTAAAGCGGGGGTTGGGGCTGAAATTGGCAAATTGGAACTACCTTTGAGTGGTCTTTCATGTTTAGGACGAGGAGAAGCTAGATTCCAAATGATTTAGGAGCAATGAATTCTCAAATCTCTTATCACTAACAACTTGGAAAATTTTGCCTATCACAATTTTCACATAAAAATCAAGGCAAAATTAGGTTTTCTAGATGTAAAAATGCATTTCAAATATTTTTCAATCAGTACATTTTTTTCGATTAGAGCCATATAGTTTTTAAGTCAAAAGCATTTTTTTGTACATTTCACTCGAATCAGACAAAATCCAGTAAAATTGCAAATAGCTAGTTTGTGAAAGGGTCATGTCAATTTATAAAAAATATATTTTGAAAAATTAATGAAATCTGGCATTACTATTCCATAGTTGTTCATAAAATTGAACTTAAGCTCTAAGCTTGTGCGCGGGTAATGGGAAGGTTAGTAAACTAGTACTTCCCAGGTCGCATAAAACTGCGACTATTGAAATACATGAAATAGTTTCCAATCATCCTCCTTCATCTACTTCTTTTCAATCGAAATAAAGAAAAATATGTATTTTTCATCTATTAATATGAGTTGAATAGATAGTTTTCAACTGATAGATTCTACTCATTTTCTCTATTTAATAAGGAATGAATAATAAAAACATTCAATGATTTTGTACAAAGCTGTTTAATCTGTACAAATCTTTAATATACATACATATTATACACTATTATAATGAAAATATTCCATTATTCATATAAAACTCTTGAAATGGAAATTAAAATTGCTGATCATTATAATTATTGTGATGATGCCAATGAATTTTCACCAATTTTCTGCCTGGAAAAAAAAGTTCAAATTAGAAGCTTGTGGAAATAAAATTTCCAAATTGTTTATTTTTATAATAATTTCATTTGATGTTTCTCACGCTCAAAATAACAGTTGTTATAGTACTGATGAACCCATACTTTTAAAAAAGATAATTAATGCACTGTTTTCTTTAGATGTAAAATTCCAGATCAATAGTTATAAAAATGGTACAATGATATTAATTTAATTTAACGCTTGGCATTAGATAATAGAGAAATAGTATTTCTTTGCCATCGTACTCTACGGTCATCAGCGACGTCAAGAAATGATATCTCTATCTATCTATCTGAACTTTATCTATCTATCTAGCTAAACTTTAATTCTCGAATTAGTTAATTAAGCAATATTGTAGTGTATTTTTACACAGTAGCTGCAAAGTTACTATGAAGTATAGTACACTATAAAGCTACTATGAAGGCGGTTGAAGTACATAAAAAGTTGAGTTGAAGGATTCATCACAACTCCTATACACATAAAGAGTTGATATACTCACATAGAAAAAACTATAGCAGGATCCTTTCAACTTGTCAGAAAACATATGATCGACGAGCATATGATCACAATACTTAACCTACAAATGCTGAATCTCGCAGATTATTGAAAAGGTCTTTTAAAGAGTTATTCTTTGAAAGGTCTTCTTTAAAAAGGTCTTTTAAAGACTTTAAAGGTCTTTAAGACTTTCAAGTCTTTTGATTATTGTGTCGAAGTCACTGTTTAATTATTGCCAAAACAGCTGATTTCTGACAAGTTAAATGGATCGTGCTATACTAATAAGCTTACCATGCCGATTTCGAAATAAAGTAAATTAATTAAATCTGAGGCTCTTCAACATCCATCTTGTCATGCCTCCATCTACAGTGGTCAATAACTTGCACTGGAACAAAGAAAATTCCACAATTGAATTTATAAAGAAATCTATTGCATGTATTATTGCTGAAATAGTTAAACATGGTTTTAAACGGTTCTTATAACCAATTTTGAATTCGACGTCTCTATTTAACTATTAAAAACAACCAAGAGCTGGCTAAGCATTTTCATATTCTATGTACAATTCTAAGCTGAAAATGAAGAATGATAAATTTTCAATTTCCCCTCAGTATTTTCAGCAATCCACCTTCTAGTTTTCAAGTATAATCCAGTAGATATACACTTTTTACCTGGAAAATATTCCGAAGTCTATGAAATTTTTACAAGGTGTCTGGGGGTACTCTGGGATGTATATCCTGAGTTTTCCCCCTCCAGTACCCTGTGCTAACTTCAGAGGGCCAAAACTTCAAAATTTTCGGTATTTTCTATGTTTTTCGTGTATATCTTGTAAATTAAGCATATTTTGTGTACCATTGTGCGTTACAAAATTGTAGAGCATAAAATTTTCTAAATTTTGGTTGGTGAAACAATTTTGTAGACTCAATATTAACTGGAATACAGCCCACCAAAGTTTGAATTTTTTATTAAAAATGTAAACAAATTATTAAAAACTTAAGTTTTCGGCCCTGTAACTATTTTTATTACTATCATATTTGTTATGTAGTTATTTTAATAATTCATCAATAACAATATCTTGGAATATCTATCAACGAACCTCCCCCCCCCCCTTTTTAATTCTTGGTTAGTAATTCTTCATCTTTTGAGAATAAGATTCGGATATTGAACATACAGGGTTTGTGAAAATGATGGAAACGGCTTAATATTTATTAAACAAAGGTAATTTGATGGTAGGTGTCATTGGAGATCGTACTAAAATTGAAAATATTACTTTACTGTGACTTCAAAAGTCTGGTCCGCCATATTGATTCTAACTTCATTTTATTAAATGGGAAGGTGGTCAAGTTATACATGATTTCGATGCAGAATTTCAAGAGAAAATTAATGGCGAAAACCGCACATCGATATGTGGAGCCGTTTTTAAGATATTTCAATTATTAATCAGACGTATTAAATCGACTTCACTTACTATCTAAAAAACGGGTGAAAAAATTCAAACTTTGGTGGGCTGTATTCCAGTTAATATTGAGTCTACAAAATTGTTTCACCAACCAAAATTTAGCAAATTTTATGCTCTACAACTTTGTAATGCACAATGGTACACAAAATATGCTTAATTTACAAGGTATACACGAAAAACATAGAAAATACCGAAAATTATGAAGTTTTTGGCCCCCCCGAAGTTAGCACGGGGTACTGGAGGGGGAAAACTCAGGATATACATCCCAGAGTACCCCCAGACAAAATGCTAAAATTTCATAGACTTCGGAATATTTTCCAGCAAACCCACTTTTTTTCATTATATCGACTGGACTAGTAGGCCTGTTCTGAATTTTTTGTAATTTTTATTGGCTCAACTTAGTTGAGTATAAAAATTATTGGATCTTATTTGATGTAACTTCATGAGCAAACTTCACAAGAGATTGGATCATTGGATCATTTTCATAGCCTACTGAGTGGAATATCATTTCCATTCAACCTGAGTGGAATTAGGTTAAACACGGCGAGGTGGAACAACCTTTGGGTCTCCCCACCGACAAAAGCCATACGCTAAATAATAATAAATAGCCTAATCAAGTAAAAAGTATGGAAACCCCGAAATTATAGTTTACACATGGAAAAAATTACCTATTATAGTTATGAAAAACGTTGGCAGAATTAAGGATGAAACCAGAGTACTGTATTATAGATTAAGAGTCCGCGACCTTACAACTGATCCATTACCACCATTCAACCTTTGTATTCAGCTTCAACTTAATATATATTTTTCAATGTTAAAATCTCAATGTTTAAAATCAATAGTCTTCTTACTTGAACTGTAAAGATATTATATTCAAAATTTCAAAAGTGTACAAACTTTTTTTCTATGTAAATTGTGCATGTGGACGGACACAAGTAAGAAACCAACAACACTTTCATGTCCTTGATACTGTAATTGTTTCACAGCCATGACCAGCCGTCTCCTTTTTCAGAGAAAATATACTGCTACTGAAAGTTTTTCAAGTAATTGGTATAAATTAATTTATACTTTTGTTTTCATCAAGTATTATGCATTATTGTAATTTGTAAATTGAGGTGAGCACTTCAAACTTGTACCATATAGAATGGAAATAGGATATACATGTCTGTGAATTGCCATGAACCAATAATGAAATCTTCAGACTGCACACCTAATCATACTACAAGTGATTGAAGGTAGATTCTGGTAGAGTATCAAAACTTACCCTTGATGAAGAAGTGTATGTATAGTCCTTTCAAGGAATACTCCTTATCCATGATTTTTTCAAGGTTTCATATTTTGGAAAAGAGAATACAGCAACCTCTATTGTTAGCATAATAATTGCCTCGACAATGGCGGACAAAGCAAGTGTACAGCATCTGGAAAAATGAAAAACATTGAAATTATATCATACTATTATTCTACTCAAATGTATTGAATAAATCACATAATGATTCAAAACATTTAAGATGTAAAACAAGATCAAACAAATGGGCCTACCTATTGATTCAATGGAAGGCTACTAAACACTAGGCCTATAATTTATCACATCTTGATAAGTTACTACATTAGCATTACCAGGGCTCGATTTCAGGGGCAACGCGGCGGAACGGCGTTCCCGTACCTTTTTTTTCCAGAAAAAAAAGAAAATAAAGTAATTGTTTTAGAAACTACCAAAAACAGCTGCAAAAATATGCTAAGGTACGCTATAAAAACGTTCCAACTTGAGAGTAATTTTAAAAATTCTTCCGGGGGAGGGCCCGTGGTGAGGCAGGTCCCTTACCTCTTTTTATAGAAATCGAGCACTGAGCATTACAAGAAATATACCCTTATGGGTTGAAACATTGTGTATTAAGTAGGGTTCTCAGAGACCTGTGTTTGAAAACTAGGACACATCAGAGGAAAATAAAATCAAATCAAGGATTACTGATAGGCTAATTTATGAGTTTTTTAAGGCTTTTAAGTGAACATCTTCAAACTTTTATATACTATTAAGTTATTAATAGCACTATCGCTGTTAATGAAGGTGGTAGTAATTACATGGATAAACTTATTTTTGAAAGATCTAGAGGGAATAGAATAAGCCTACAAGTTAATTACACAATCTGTTACCTTAAAACTATTTCTATAACACAAGAATTCAATTTGAATTTGCTACTAAATTTACAAATTTGCTACTAAACTGGAAAGGCCTACTAACTAATGGTGAAAGTTCTAGGCTACATCAAAGTTACCTTCTATGCTTTAATGAAATGGAATAAATTTTTATACTTAACTTTTGATAGATGCTGTTGATCGTACACAAAATAAAAAGAAGATACACTGAACGTTTTATTTGAATTCGAACATAACCTAAACTTCAATGTAGGCTACAAATGCAATGTTTTTGAAGGTTAGTGGGAATTTTAATTCATAGTTGGACTCACTGGGCAAAGCGTGAGTTTGCGTGCGGGAGATGTTGTTGTGTGAGTGTGTGCAGGTGTTGTGTGAGTGTGTGTAGGTGTGTGCGCTGTGAATGTGTATGCAACGTCATAGCTAAGTGACGTCAGCAATGACGTTTATCGGTACTACGTCATCCTACCGTGACGTAAGCTTAAAAATATCACGATTAAAAATGTTTCATTACACCGGCGCAAACTAATTTTTGTATCACAAACCTCCTATATTCCAAATTTCGTCAAAATCGTTAGAGCCGATTTCGAGATCCGTTGGACATACATACATAAACACATACATAGATAAATACATAAATACATAAATACATACATAAATATAAACATACAGAAATTGCTCGCTTAATATAATAGGATAAACATACAGAAATTGCTCGCTTAATATAATAGGATATAATAGGATAACGCAGATAAGTTAGCAAGACTTCCAGAATGAAAACCTATTCATCATGAATTTGTTATATCATAACTATGAATCATCATGAATTTGATGATTCTCCAAAAAATAATTGTTCAAATTAAGTTTATAGTACAATTAAAAACGATGCGGAATGGGTCCAATCTTCAATAATTTCATTAAAACAGCGAGAGGTGACGACAAAAAAAACAATTACTACAGAGAAATCTCCGGCCAATTGCATTTGAATTGATACTGAATGTTTAATACATACCGAAGAATGATTAGTAAAACTTTCTACTCGAACTTAATGAGCCAATTTCATTAAAACCCCTGAACAAAAGTGATACTTGCAGAATTTCTAGTAATGAAAAGCTATGTGTAGTTTTGTTTTAGCACGCTAGATAGCGTTGAGCAACGGTGACAATCCTGTAAGATACAAACAACGTGATACTGTATCATTTCATTCAGCCACAAATTTGGATTCAACCTCTCCAATTCTCCAAAGCTTGTCTACATCTATATTAATAAAAGAGAGTTGGTGTCTGTACGCTCGCTTATAACTCGAGAACGGCTGAACCGATTTAGATGATTTTGGATTCGTTTGAATTTTTACAGCACTGGTTAACATAATATGTATTAAAATATGAGAAAATCCCTTTATAATTAATAAATAGTTATTACATTAATGACATAACCTATGAAATATTTCACAGAGCTACGTTCAAACTTACCGGCACGAACGTGTACCTACAACGGAAAGATGATCGCAATTCAACATCAGATTAATTAGCAAACATATTCTAAGTCCCCGTGGCTCAGTGCAAAAGTCTCTGCTTGACAACCTAGAGGTTGCGGGTTCAAACCCCGCTCTGGACCGTTTTTTTTTTGCTCTAGGTTTTCTACTCTTAATTATTTTTTACGCTACAATCATCAATTAAGAATGAGTTATCGTTCGTATCATGCATGTTTTATTGTTTCTAATAATAAAATTGAAGAACGGAAATAAAATTAAAAAATAAATAAAATAAATTAAAATAAAAAAATTAAAAAGAAAGAAATAAATATGAAAAAAATCTTTTAATTACGATAGGACTGGTGAAAAATTGAAGGACGGAAAAAAAAAAATAAAAAAAAATAAAAAAAAATCAATTAAAATGAAAAAAATTAAAATAAATTAATAAATATGAAAAAAAAATCTTTTAATTAGAATAGGACTGATAAAAAATTGAAGAACGGGAATAAAATTAAAAAAATATAGGCTAAATTAAAAAAAATTGAAAAGAAAGAATTTAATAAATAAATAAATTCAAATTCAAAATTCAAATTCAAAAATTTATTTGCCATAAATTTACAAGACAAATGGACAAAATGCACATATACACAAATTAATACAAATACACATTTGAATCTGATCTACATAAATTAAATTAAGTCTCCTGAGTATAATTTTAAAATCGATTATGTGAGTACAGTATGCAAGTGTCAATGTAATTTTATTAATATTGTGGCTCGACTAGCATAAGTTAAAACTTGTGCGCTAGCCGTGATTTTGTGTAATTGTTGCAATTTATATGATTCATTATTCTATTGGTGATAATTATTGATATAAAGTATTATTCGTAATTAATATGAATGAATCATTTAACAAAAGAAATTTAAAATTAAAGTTGAGTAGTCAGTAATAAGTTAATAAGTAAATATAATAAGGTATATAATATAATAGATATTATGTATAAGGTATATATAATCAAGGTAATAGATAGAGTTAATTGAATAAATATATGAAGTTAAAGAAGCTAAATACAAGTTATGATGTGGTGGTCAATATTGGCTAAAAGTTGTATAAGGTACAGTAGGCTGTTGTTAATATGATTATATTCCTAAGTGAGGAATATAAAAATAGTATAAAAATAATAATATTAAATTATATTAAATAATAAATTATTTTAATAATAATTATTAATAATATTAAATAATATTAAATATAAAAATAATAATTGGAGGGAGGAGGGGGGTGACATTTGATGGGAAAGAGGGGGTTGACATGAAGAGGGATATGTGGGGTGACATTTGGGGAATGGAGGGCATTTGTGGGATGACATTTTTTTGGGGGTGGCATGAAGGGGGGACATTTGTGGGGAGAAGAGGGGTGACATTTGTGGGGGGGGGGGAAGAGTGCGATACGAAGTTCGCCGGGACAGCTTGTCTTATTATAAAAGAGAATTGGTGTCTGTACGCTCGCTTATAACTCGAGAACGGCTGAACCGATTTGGATGATTTTGGATTGGTTTGAATTGTTACAGCACTGGTTAACATAATATGTACTAGCAGGGCCGGATTTCAACCTATTGCCGCCCCTAGGCACTATTCTGGCTGCCGCCCCTTGGCATATCAAATATATATTATGTATGTCATTATATATTCTGTTATGTATATTATATAAGTTATCATGAAAATGAAATACCCAATACACCAGTCAATAATGATGGTTTTAATAAAACAATCAATTGCTTCTAGATTTTTATTATATTTTAAAATGTCCATGCTCATTCAAAGTAAAAAATAACTGACAATGAAAAATGAAACTCATAAACAAACTTGATAATATTGAGTTTTTTTATGAATGGGGTATTTGGAATATTTCATTGGCATATTTCAGTTGTTAGAACAAAATTTACAACTACAATATCAAACTTTAAACTAGTTAGCAGCTAGCACGACCAATTAGCAAATTTCTAAAAATCTTAGAGTGAAGAAGATACAAAATCATTCAGATAAACTTATTAGTAAATTATTGAAATAGAAAAATTAAAAAATTTAATTTTAGAAAAAATTTTATTATTCAAATATTAAAGAAAAGACTTTATCAGTATTCATGAGAGCTTATTCCGATTTCTATGAGTTGATTATTTTGGTTATTTGATTCGTAAGCCTCTACCATAGTCCAATATCGTACTCTATAAATTGGATAAGTACGACCAATGGTATTAGTAGGCTACTATCAAATAGTGTGAAAATCATAATATGTACGAATATGTATGAATAAGATACAAAACTATTTACATAAAGTTACTGGTGTACTAAAATAATTGTAAGAGGAGACTGAGCTCGAACAAGCGTTATCAGGAGTATTCACAAAAAAAAAAATCAGTTTTTATTATTGGGGTATTTGGAATATTCGATTGGTATACAGTAGTCCAATATTAAGCTACAAACTCGATTAGTACAACCACAGGTAACGTAAATCGTACCACAGATTAACGTTATCTGTGGTACAACCAACGGAATTACTATTAAATTTCAAAATCATGTATAAATTAGATTAATCAAGTTAAAAATTGATTATCTATGTGAATTTAGGCCTACTAGTAAAATAATTGAACACAAGAAAAATCTTGATCAATATTCGCAAAAAATAATTAATTTTTTATGATTAGAATATGTGGAATATTCGATTGGTATGCAGATGCAGAGGTCCAAAAAATTAAAAATACTCTCAAATAACAAAACAAACTATCAAATAATTAACTCACTACTAATACTCCAGTAATTTAAAAATTTTCTTAATACTTGGATAAAACGAAAAATTTACAAATATAAACTAACTTAGCTCCCGAGAGCCGTGCCGCCCCTAGGACGTGCCGCCCCTAGGCAAGTGCCTAGTGTACCTAGTGGGAAATCCAGGCCTGTGTACTAGTAGTTCTGTGAACAGTAGACCTCACGAAAAAGCCATGCTAGCTGAAATCAGCTGTCAATGCGCTTAGCCGTAAATTAGCGGTTTTCTTGTCCATGTGTATAGCAGGATCCATTTAACTTGTCAGAAATCATATGATCGACGAGCATATGATCACAATACTTAACCTACAAATGCTGAATCTCGCAGATTATTGAAAAGGTCTTTTAAAAAGTTATTCTTTGAAAGGTCTTCTTTAAAAAGGTCTTTTAAAGACTTTAAAGGTCTTTAAGACTTTCAAGCCTTTTGATTATTGTGTCGAAATCACTGTTTAATTATTACTGGAACAGCTGACTTCTGTCAAGTTAATTGGATCCTGCTGTACAGAATTGGCCCTGTCAACTGTATCGAGAGAGATGATGTCAGGCGCCCCCCAAACTACGTTACCGTATGTACAAACATCTAATTTAATTTTTTTTTTATTTTTCTATTTTTTAATTTTAAACATTTTTATTTATTTTTTATAATCTATATTTTTTTAAATTTTCATTACATTTTTTTATTGACCGAACGAAGTGAAGTCTAGTTTCAAGTCGATCGGCTTTCGTCTGTTTGTTTCTTTGTTTGTTTGTAATGCATTTACGGCTAAACGCATTGACAGATTTCAATAAGATTTGGCAGGAATGTTGATTTTGAGACTGCGCGACGATGTATATGTAAGGTTTTTTTTAATTTTGCATTTTGAGGACGAAATAGAAGGGAAAGAGAATGGCTGTATGGAATATAGCTATATATGAATGGCTGTATGGAATATACAATAGCTATAATTATGGAACACGTGATAGGATTTATTTTGAATTGAATAAATGACTATAAGTTGAAAGTGGAAGTTGAAAGTTGCACAAGCATGGAGGACCACAAAGGATCCCATGTAATCTTATTATGATGAGATAAAGACTATAAGTTGAAAGTTGCACGAGCATGCGTGCGTTAACAGATGATTTTTCAAAAATGATTATTAACAGATGATTATTAACAGTGATCTGTTTGAAGAAACATTTTTATAAAATACAAGCTGTCCCGGCGAACTTCGTATCGCACTCTTCCCAAATATCCCCCTCTTCTCTCCACAAATGTCCCCCTTCATGCCACCCTCAAAAATGCCATACCCCAAAATAATGACCCTGTTCATTCCCCCAAATGTCACCCCCACATATCCCTCTTCATGTCAACCCCCTCTTTCCCATCAAATGTCACCCCCCTCTTCCCACCAATTTTTCTTTTTTTTTCAATTTCTTCAATTTTGTATTTTTTTTTTATTTATCTATTTCTTTTTATTTTTTCAATTTATTCTTTTTATTTTATTTCTGTTCTTCAATTTCATTATTTGAAACGATAGAACATGTATTATACGAACGATAACTCATTCTTAATTGATGATTCTAGCGTAAAAAATAATTAGAGCAGAAAACCTAGTGCAAAAAAATGGTTCGTGGCGGGGATCGAACCCCCAAACTCACGGTCGTGAGGCCGAAACGCTATCCACTGAGTCACTTGAGATAGCATTGCTAATTTTCTGGTCTTGAATCACGATCATCTTTCCGTTCTTCGGTAGCCGGCAATTTCAAAACGTACGTCTGTGAAATGTTTGATAGGTTAGGTCATTAATGTACTTATTATTTATTAATTATAAAGGGATTTTCTTATATTTTAATACATATTATGTTAACCAGTGCTGTAAAAATTCAAACGAATCCAAAATCATCTAAATCGGTTCAGCCGTTCTCGAGTTATAAGCGAGCGTACAGACACCAACTCTCTTTTATTAATATAGATGAAGATGATGATGGAATGTGTCTATGCACATGTCAAAAAACCATTCACAATATTTCATTCAATCCCCATGGGTTTCAATATTCATCGTTAATATTAAGAGTGAGAATAATCCTGCTTCAAAGTTTATTCGACCTACCTCTGGTTGTGGAACTGGTGATGTTTTTGAGGTTTTAAAGCATAAAGTTTCAAACGTGTGAATTTTCATAACCTTATAAAATTAAGTGATTGGTTTGAGTTCGCGGGGTCAGTTAGTTGAATATAAACATCGTCATATTATGGAATGATCATCAGCTGGGTCAGAATAGATTTTTTCGCTGCAGTCAGTGGGGTGCTGCGAAAGCGGTGGCGCGACTGTGGCGCCCGCCCCGGGCGTCGCAGTAAGAGGGGCGCCCACCCCGGGCGAAATAGAAGGGAAAGAGAATGGCTGTATGGAATATAGCTATATGGAATATACAATTAGCCCAGTAAAATAGTACATTTCACCTTGTATGAAATGGGGTAGTCGGTTTCTTTTTTAATATGGCAGTCCTGGGATGTTAAATCGTTTTAGACCTCGGCAAACTATGGGATCACCTCCAAAAATCGTACAAAATGGCGGATTTTTGCACATGTTTGGCCAATTTCACCCTGAAGAATCACTTTCATATGGGACATTGAACACATTTTTTAAAGTATGTTAAATTACCTTCAATTTGAGACCAAATTTATCATTGAAGGCCCTACCGTTTGCGAGATTTTGAACTTTGAAGAGCTGTATCTCGCAAACGGTAGGGCCTTCAATGATAAATTTGGTCTCAAATTGAAGGTAATTTAATATACTTTAAAAATGTGTTCAATGTCCTATATGAAAAGTGATTCTTCAGGGTGAAAATTGGCCAAACGTAAAAAGTGCAAAAATCCGCCATTTTACGATTTTGAGGTGATTCCATAGTTTGCCGAGGTCTAAAACTTGATTTAGCATCCCAGGACTGCCATAAACATTATTAAAAAGAAACCGACTACCCATTTCATGCAAGGTAAATGTACTATTCTACTGGGCTAATTGTATATTCCATATAGTATATTCCATACAGCCATTCTCTTTCCTTCTATTTCGTCCTCAAAATGCAAAATTAAAAACATATACATCGTCGCGCAGTCTCAAAATGAACATTCCTGCCTAATCTTATTGAAATCTGTCAATGCGTTTAGCCGTAAATGCATTACAAACAAACAAACAAACAGACGAAAGCCAATCGACTTGAAACAAGACTTCACTTCGTTCAGACTGAGCTTCGCGCAGGCTTCTCTTCCTTAGGTCAATTAAGTATTATGATACTTTTTGAATGAATGAATGAATGAATGACTCAATTTTATTTGATCTAGGTTAAAACTACAAAGTTTTTTTTACACCTAAACCTTAGCAATATAATACAATTCAGTTCAAGCTAGAGCTATGAGAAACTTAAAATTAACGATGCATTTCAGTTACAAGAATATATATAAAAATAAGTCATACCTGAATATAAACATTTTTCTCAAAACTAAAAGTTTGCTAGTGCTACTTTATGAAACAATATTTCAAAATATTTTATGTAAGGAAATTCAATTTTAAGAAAACTAGGAGTTATGTCCAGCAAAAAATATAATTCTAAATTAATTCTGAGGACTGCGGCGAATGAATCCTCAAATCTTATTGGTGTATAAAAATACTAGATTCAATAATATCTATTTATTAAACAGAAATGTCCACAAAAACCCTAAACGCCCCCACTGAACACTTACCTTTTATATCAATAGGAAGAAGGTTCCAAGCTCGAATTGCTGAAACAAAAAACGATTTGTTGTACATGTCTGTTCTGTGTCTAGGAATTTGAAGGAGATTATGACCCTGTCTGGTGGTTCGCCCATGAACCTCTCTTAAAGAGTTGAACTCGCCCGCTAGATACCCCGGCGACCCATCATGCAAGGTTTTGAAGACCATACACGTAATCATATACTCTCTACGAACATTTAATTTCATTAACTTGATTGATTTGATGTGATCAGATACATGATCATCATATCTCAGATCGAATATAAAACGAATGCAATTATTGAACACAACCTGTAATTTGTGAGCCAGCACTGCAGTAATGTCGCAATATACTGGCCCACAGTAATCAATAATTGGGAGAATCAATGATTTAAAGAGAGTGATACGAACGCCCGTGGGGATAAGATGTTTGCGCCTATTCAGCTGGTAAAGGATCCCATTCACTTTCCTAGCGACCTGAAGAACATGATCAGACCAGGTCAATGTTGAGTTGAAATAAACTCCCAGATTCCTGGCGACATCTATGAAGTCAATTTCTTCATTCATAACTTTAATTTTGGGAAGTGCATTCTTATCCACTCTTTTAAGAAGTTTATGATATCCGATTAGCATGCTCTGGGTCTTTTTTGGATTTATAATGAGACCATGTTCAGCACACCACGTCTCCAGTCTACTAATATCCTGATTTAATTTTATCATTGACTCTTCTATATTGTCAACCTCTGTGTGAATATATATTTGCAGATCGTCAGCAAAAATATGATAAGAGGAAAAAATGAAATTTTTAGACAATTCCAGTAGATAGATTGTGAAAATTAAAGGTGATAGACTAGATCCTTGGGGAGTCCCATCCACCAGAAATGCCCAGAATTTTGGGGTATGTCGGTGAAAACATAAGCCCCACGTTGATACTTCAATTTTATTAAGTTCTATTTTGGGATTAACCCAGGTATGTGAAGATGAATAATTACACATGAATAAATGAATCTCAAAGTTGACTTCAATATTCGGTGATTTAATAATCCTTGCTGCCAGTAAAATGCATCTGGTCTTACACGTTGCGGATTGGAACTCTACCTAACAAGCAAAGTCAACTCACTAAGTAGGAATATCTGAAAAAGTTACTTTTATTTTATAAAAAGTACTTCAGATGCGCCCAGTTCCAGTACAAAAAATCTCCGTTGTTTTTTACAACATTGATTTGGTACAGAACGGTCACAATAAGGGGATCGCTGAATCCTACCTAGGAAATCAAAGAGCCGGGTAGATGGCTGTTCAATAAATAAATAAATATCATAGATTCAAATACTTATAATAAAATTAAAGAACGGAAATAAAAAATAAAAAAATTATTGATTTTATAAAATGAAAAATACATTGATTATATTAAATATATTTTTTACTTCGTGACATTTTTTGCGGGGGGGGGGGGGGGGACATGAAGGGGGGGCCATTTGGGAAAGAGGGGGTGACATGAAGGGGGCATTTGGGGGTGACATGAAAGGGGACATTTGGGGGGTGACATTTTTTTGGGGGGGTTACATGAAGGGATGGCCAAATGGTGGGAAGAGGGGGGTGACATTTGGTGGGTATGAGGGGGTTGACATGAAGGGAGATTTGTGGTGGTGACATTTGGGGGGGAATGAAGGGGGGCATTTGGAAGATGATATTTTGGGTGGCATGAAGGGGAGTGGCATTTGTGGTGAGAAGATGGGGACATTTGGGGGGGGGGAAGAGGGCGATACGAAGTTCGCCGGGTCAGCTAGTAATTAAATAATGACGAGTTGCATTTGGAAGTCAGACTACTGAAGGTTTTATTCAATTATTAGTTTAATCAAATAGGCTGACTATAATTTAAAATTGACTCATATTGATTCTGAATATTTGAATATAATTTTCAACCGGTACTGTATACTTGGTATTGTGATATAAACAAGTGCATTCATCAACAATATGAGAAAAGCTATGAGAAAACCTACATCAAGTGATATATTTCAAAAGTTTCAAAAGTCTCCGGAATTCTAGTGCATTTTGAGTCTTAGCGGCTGATGAGAAAGATTGATTCCAGAGCTGTGAAGCATTGTGATACTGTCAAACAAATTAATCCCTTCTTTCCCAGTTATTAAATTTGTATTTTAAAATTCCATTCTATTTCTAGAGTTGCTGAAGATTGTGTTTTCATTTGGAGGCCCCTTCCAATTCATTATTCCGCAGCAAAAGTTTCATCTTCAGGAGGTGCTTCAGGAGTTCATTCTCCGGATATTCTTATTGTCTATCAGTGTCTTTTTTCTATTAATTGTCTGAAATATTTCAAGAAAATGTTTTATTCATCCTTTGTCATAACTTATGAATTTATTTGAATTCTGGTCTGTTTCAGAGAGAAAGGTTATTATCTGATTACAGTATTGTAAATGGTAAATAAGCGACTAAAATCATGACTTGTATACAGGCTACACATATACGGACCGACCAAGAGCCTGGACCAAATCGACGTGGGAGTTCCCGTCCAGGTTGTAGTTTCGTAATGTGTAGCCTCTCACGGACCAACTCCAGTTCTCTAGAACTCGAGTCAGCAAAATTTCTCGGAAATTTCTCACAGCAAGATTGTGATGACAATTTTTTCATGATAGACAAATTCTGATTACAGATTCGTTTTCAGCGACCTCAAGTTTAGCCTAAAGGTCCTGATTGTCAACAAAGTTTAAAAAAACTTATAATTAAGGAAATTAAGTTTTACAACTTGAAAATACCTAGACTCTTATATTTTTCATCATTTATTACTGTACTGTACAAAAACGTTTTCATGAAATTTGGATGCAGTGATGAGATATTATATACAATACATGAATTCACAAACTACTCTATTAAGTTGTATTATCTATGAAATAGCTTAGCAGGGAAAAAACCGCGATAGTGTTTACTTTCTAGTAAACATGAATCATATACTTATTACATATACATCATATACTTATTATCAGAGAGAATAGAAGCAAATACTTCTTCTTCTATACTCTCTGCTTATTATAGTGATAGAGGTGAATAATCATAATTAAACGGTAATTCTCCTTCAATCATGATTCTTTCATCACTCTCAACTGAAGAAAGAAGTTCAGCCTGCAATAGCTATTTGTGTAACATGTGTGCAAAGTGGGTCATTACCAAACCAGATAGAAGATGGCCGACCGAAGCGCAGCTGAGGTCGGCCATTCTATCGTGTTTGGTAATGAACTTTTGCACACTAGTTACACACAAGATTTTTCCCACCACTCGAGTTATTATTGAGACATATATATCTATGTGATAATAAATATTCATGCAGTGATATTCAAATATTTCAAGACAATGACAATTGCATCTTGAAAAAGAGCTGTTACTCATATTGAAAGTTAGGTTATATTTGTTCATTGATGCGAATGAACTTTGAAGTTTAAAAAACAGCTGTTGTTGATATGACTGAGATGCCAATGCCATCGACTGCTGCGTAGGGCGAATAGTCAAAATAGCAACTAATTAAAATGAAAAATAGGACTTTCTCAACAATCATAACTTTATTAACACATTTGTAAAACTCCTAAAACAACATTTATTCTTCATTATCATTATTATAATTACATTAATATTGAAAGTCTCTTAAGCAATATCAATGGAATTTGAAAAACAGCTGTTAGATAATTTAAAAGTAAGATTATGGTTTCAACTCGATACTCGACTATTCAACTCTCGATATGAAACATTGAGATCAGGAAAAAATTCACGTTTGTTTTAGATGGTGAATCGAGAATCGATACTTATATCAATGTTATCGACTAGAGCCGTGCGCAAAGTGAGCCGTGCGCAAAGTGAGTACTTTGCACACGGCGTGCGGGAATGAGCTACTTTGCACACTGTTCCCAGTTTAATAATGAGTAGCTTTCTGATCGAGTGGAGGGAAAAATATTTTATGGTTAATATAAAAGTTGAGTATATAAAGATGGAAGACAACTACTCAATAACGGTGAAACTGGATTAGATCGAAATACTTTCCTCATATACTTAAATTATACAGCAAATTAATATTATCCAAGTACATTATGCTTGAATCATCAAGTCTTTTCCTATTACTCCTCAATATCTTTCTTTTCTCCTCTCTTTCTTCATATAAATGTTGTATTACAGTAATACTTCGAATCATAATTATGAAAAAGCTTACTACAACAGAATACTAGTCAACCACCCAGCTAAATATTTATATACATTTTACGTTTGTATCCATGACTACTTACAGTATTCTGGCCGATATATCATATTATACTTCCATAATACGGCGTTCAATTTGTAGAATATTTATAATATTCTACACTTTCAATTAGGACAAAGCATGAACAATAAAAACAGTATAACCTTGACAATTCGGCCGGAATTATTGAGTAGGTGAATGAGAAGGCGAAATTATAAGAGGAGGATGAGGAGGAGGTGGAGAAAGAATGAGAAGATGATTATACATATTACAAATTATATTATATGGGAATCTCATAAATGTATTAATTCATTATTAAAACTGAAAAACGAGAACCATTCCACACTCCTATAATACAACCTTCTATCATATCAGAATTTGCATATCTCATAGAAAGCTTAAATTTAATGATAGAGAAAAAATTCAAGATGATCCAATCTCAGCAAAGCGAGTAGAGTATCATACAATTTTGAAAAGTTGAAATATCTTGAATTTCACCGTTTTCATAGTTTTGTAGTGTAGTACAGTACTAATTAACTTCAAAGCTAAATATTCCTGGAAATGAGTCAGCGTCAAACCAAAACAAAATCGTCGCCGGTCCGCAGTTCTGCCACTCGGACCAATAAAGAGTTGCCGACTTCTTTGATCAGCTCAATTAATCAAAACAAATCTCGTCCGGGCTAGGCTACACATTACAGCTCGGACGGGAACTCCCACGTCGATTCGGTCCGTGTCATGTAATGTGTAGCCTGCAGTAGAGCCGATTAGAAAAGTTGTAATTAAATTAATTGTTATCCATAACATAACATAGTTCCTATAATTTTAATTTAATTACGGTAATTTAAAATAACAACTCCATCATGATTATTTTTCGCTATTCATCTGTTGCGTATTGGAAAGAAGCATACTATACTTAAGTAGGCCTATAGTGAATGCAAAATACGACACATAGCTTCCATGTCTATTGTCTTCCTTTCTCTAAGAAGAAAATCTTGATGATTGGTGGGTGGAGGCGATAGAAAAATAATTTAAACAATTAAGCAATTCCAGGACAATTTACTTTACAGACTTACAATTTTACTTTAAAGACTTGAAGTTATAAAATATTGTGTTGTTGCCAAATTGTGTTGTTCTCCCCGTCTTTCGGAGGAGACGTTAAGCCGTCGGTCCCGACTGCCTAAAAAGTAGTCGTCATATCTCATCATCACCCCACTCATTACCCACGCACAAGCCTATAGCTCATGTGGGCATCATCCTCAGAAAAAAAAAATTGTGTTGTGTTCTTTCCATGAATCGAGCTGAGAAGAAACAGGGTAGCTTCAAAAATGAGTGTTTAAGCACAACTTATCATAGCAGCAATGGCAATACAATTTGTTATGAACTGATCATGAATAACAAACAAATGAAGTCACGATTGACTACTCTAGCGGGATAAATTCAGTTTCGTTCTGACGACAGCCAGACTTTCGAATTTAAAACAGCATTACTTTATTTTCCGATCGAATGGCTGAGGAGTTTGTGTGATCGAGCCGTCTGTCGTGTGCAGGGAAGGGACGCCTTCTGCCATCTGCCAAGACCAAGACAAGTCTGCTGGGGATTCAGCCCCGGGCCGGGGGAGCCGCGACTGGCAACGCTAGATTGTCTTCTGACCCCACTCTGTCAAGCAAGAAGCTCTTATCAGAAAGGTACGTGGGTGATTGCGTACTATCCCCCAAGCAAGAGGAGGAAAGAGGAGGAATCCAAAATAATGAAGAGGAGCAAGAGTGATCTTTGTTGGATGAGTAGACTATGCACTCTACTGAGAGTGTCTGAAAAATCAATATAGTACAGTTACAAGTTTCTCACAGTATAAGATGTATAAGGGGTATAAAGCGCACCAAAGCTTGCTGGAAATTCAGTAACTTTCATCGACTAAGGCCGTGTGCCCACGGAGCAACTGCTATCTGATTTCAGTCAGCAACCCAGCGTTGCCAGATGACATTTGCTGATAGGTTAGATTACCCGATTACCCGAAAAACAGCCAAATGTCATCTGGCAACGCTGGGTTGATGACTGAAATTACGTAGAGCCCGGATGTTAGGCAAAATGCCTCAATTTTGCCTATTCTGCCTTTTTCGGGTGTTAGTGCCTATTTCAATATCAATAGCTTATTTCATCCTATTTTATATGTTTTGCCAATTTTTTAATTTGAAA
Source organism: Laodelphax striatellus (assembly GCA_017141395.1). Classification (NCBI taxonomy): domain Eukaryota; kingdom Metazoa; phylum Arthropoda; class Insecta; order Hemiptera; family Delphacidae; genus Laodelphax; species Laodelphax striatellus. The sequence continues at coordinate 25,522,484 of CM029531.1, forward strand.
TATTAAAAAAAGTAGTAGATGACTGGAAAAAGAAAATTGAGCGTGCGTATAAGAATGTGTACATGAGAATAAGTCTATGATCTTTCAGAAAGAAAACAATATTCAGAGTCAAAAAACTTCAAGTGACACATATAATTCATGTGCAACCAGTAGAATATAAGTTTTTCAATTTTCATGTATTATTTTGCCAAAACTGTATCGGAATACACTATGCCTTTTTACAATTTTAAAGCGCCTATTTTTGTGTTTTATAGTGCCTTTTTGCCTGCCTATTTCAAGTATTATAAATGCCTGAACATCCGGGCTCTAGTCAAATTAGATAGCAGTTGCTCCGTAGTCACACGGCCTAAGTATCATCCGTTGAAAGCAGAGTTAGCTTTCCTGTGGTGCAAGAAAAGAGGTTTCACATTCCAGAACGGAAAATTTGAAAAATGATTTCCCTTCCAATTTATCTTCAACAGCGACGATTGAACATTGGACATTCAATCATGGATCAGTTTTTCTCCTTCAATAAACCCTATTAGCACAGAAAATGGAGAGATCAATTTAGTAATTCTGCATTGTCTGTGCTATGAGTATATAGAATAAAAAAATGTGCTCTAATTTCTAATATACGTTAAGATTTATCTCTCTACCCAAACATAATAATATCTATGCTTTGAATACAGTACACTATTGAAATATGCTATGAATTGCCATGCTTTGAATATACCATAGTAAACTATACTATTTAAACTTGGAAAAACTTATAACAAAGCAGAATAATATAATTCAAGCATGCACTCTTGCTGTAGATAAGGCTTGTGGTTTAAGTACGCTTATGCTTAAATTGGTTGAAATTCATTGTAAACCCGTTTTATAATAAGGTTGATGAATATTTTATTTTTATCATAGGGTACTTGGAATTGCTTCTCTAAATATGAATTTTTAATTTTTTCATGTGATGAAAAATGTCATGACTTTAAAATCAGCTCCAACAGTTTTTCTTGTCGGGTTAATTAGTAGCCGGGTTGTATGTGTTCATTGTGATTAAGCATAGTTTTAGTGGAGCCGAACAATCACAATGTAATTTGCATTTTTTATTCGGCTCATCAGCTTCAAAATGAGAGCTCCGCTAAGTAAACTTGGCAGGCAACGCTAGTCGACTTTTTCGCCCCGTTTTTTTCCATCCAGCATCCAGCGTTTAGCATCCAGTGTTTAGCGATTACACATTATGAGAGGAGGAGTTCAGCACGAAAAATTTACTTTGTTCGGCAGTCGAGCTCAAAATTAGCTGCAGCTGAAATTGGTTGCTGGTGGGGAAAGAGAGTGAGAAGTGAAGCACAGTTTTAATGATCTCATTATTTCGACCGTGCCCGTATTCATCAAGCTATATTGTTATTGTCGGAAAGAGGACAACAGACAGATAGACGCTGCCTCTCGTGCATTCCCGGAAAAATTCAGATAAATGAATAAAGGAGAAAGAAATAAAGTTCTACACAGATAATTTTCGTCGTCAATAAAAAAAAAAAAACGAGAATCAGAGCTTCAAGTCCGATTCTGTTTCTTTCAACGATATTTTCGTGGAAGGCTCCACCTACATAAAGTCTGATAAACAGCAGAAACTTCTAATCTTCTCGAACAATCTTCGAGAGAAATAATAATTATTTTATTGAAGAATTGATATAATTCCTCCCAATAATTGGAATTTGGCATTTCTGAAGACGGGCTCACATTGACTATGTGAATTTGAAGAAAAAACAACGGTTTTTATTGATTTAGGTTGTAGGCTTGAAACTCGAAAATCCGCTTCAAATTCAGACATTTAATTTGTTCATGAGCGATCAAATTTTTGTAGTATTGCTTGTAGTTTTTAGCATTTACATGATGTCTTTCAATTGAAGTCTGTTGGTAATGAGGAGTTGGTTAATAGTTTTCAAAAGCATAATTTCAAACTTCTGTTATGCTCTTTAAATGTTTTCTTTATTATGAACTCGACGACATTATTTTGCAAAGAATCATGATGAGTTTTTGTTGCACTTCATAATTATTATGAAGCTTAGTTGATCAGGACACCCTGGAGGTAGCGAATGATATTTTCAAACAAATAACCACATTAATATTCAAAACTTTATGAAGAACTGAATATGAAACATTGTTATGGAATATTAAGCTAAATGTTATTGTGATGAGGATAGAAGAAATCGTCGTAAACAAAAAATGCAGAAGATCATAGGAGTACATTAAATAGAACAACGTAGTATAGTCTTGACTCTAGCCCAGACTGTGCTTCCGATTGCAACTCTGTTTTTCCTGGGGTTTCCATTCTCTCACCAACTGGCAACAGCTAGCACTCAGACCCTCTTGGTATGATTTCTGCCCTCACCTTGTTGCCAAGCCACAAACGACACGGTTACGGTCTAATTGGACGGCGGGCACATTTCAAGGTCGTTAACACCATGTTGCTGCCTCTTGGCGGCTATATTCTTGTAGCGGGTAGCCTCATCTTCCATGGTAATTTCAAAAAGCTCATTTGGAATCGCTATTTCAGTTGCACCGGACGCGCACGGTTCCACCTTCTCGGTTATTATTTTATCTACGGAGCCTTTTCGTCGTCAGACCTGCGACCCCAGCTACTGAAGCACCTGATTCTTTCCGTTGTCAAAATACTCAAATATCAAAGTAGGGAGTTGTTATCGAGATCATCATCAATAATGTAGCCTATATTATACACCCCCTTTTAAATTATCTTTGGTGAAAAATGGATACTTCACAAAAATGTCATTTATTGTGGCTCACGTGTTCACTTGTTCACAAGTTCATCCTGTTCTAATTCTGTTCTAGAATTAGAAATTTAATTCCATCTAAAATATCAGGCCCGCTTCCCCCAACGCTGCTTAAGCTATAATACATCTAGCTTAAGCCTCATTCATAGACTAGGAAAAGTCAATATTGAGCTTCAGCTATTGCGTTGGGGAAAGCGTGCCTCAAAACTGTTAAATTTAATCTGTGCTGTCCTGTGGAAACGTGTATTTCAATTTTGAATTCATTTATAACTGTAGATTACTAAATAAATTAATCATCCTTGTTCTTAGTAAGGTCTTGTGGATTAGATTATCAGTTCTGTTAAAGGTGGATTGTTTCTTTATTCAACTGTAATGGGCGAAAAATCTTACTTTTTTATGGGTTTTAGGGATTCCGATAATACGTATAAGTAGCTTAATAAGTAGTATAAACGTGATAGGATCCGAGTTTGTTCGATAACTCAAGTAGAGGGATTTAGAACATTAAGGGCCGGTTCATGAGCTCGGGATTTAGCCAAGTCCTAGACTAAAACGGGTGGCTCCCGTAGCATCGACGAACGTTTGTCTCGACAGGTTAGTGGGTTTGTCAATGCTATGGTGGCCACTCGTTTTAGTCTAGGACTTCGCTAAATCCCGAGTTCATGAACCGGCCCTATAAATTTCAATCAGTGAGATGATAGATGGCTCTCCAGAACAAAATCGAGAGCAAAGTAATAACCAACCTGTAGAAAATTCACTATACTCTATGGATGTATTCTACAAACAAGAGAACTGATTGATATTCTTCAAATACAATAACATAAAATTCAATAAGGTGCTCACAAGATTAATGTATTCAAATCTCCTTAGAACGTAGAACCAATCTCTAAGCAAGTGTACACGAGATAGGGTTAGTAAGTCCCCTTTTTAGAAACATGATACTGTACCAGTTTGTCTGCAATTGAATCGCCTTTGTTGAACTTGCTTGGTGTGTATCCAAGTCACTGTGCAGTGTGCATGAGCCTTTTGTCACCTTGAGGCGTTGGCGTTAACACTCTTTGTTGGTTTAATCCCGTATAGTAGCAGTTCAACTGATTAAAATTCATTATCGTTACTTCATCGTTTCTAGTAGCTCGTAATTGAATCGTTTCCGGTCTCCCGCTCGTATTGGACACTGTCGGTACTGGATGTGGATCGAGACACCGTATTTCTCTAATCCTAGCTGATTGAGCAGAGCCCTAGTACAACGTACATCATTGGCGTGTGTTGTAATAGGATTCCAGATCCGATTACAGTAAAGTTTGTCCCCTTCTTTCTCAGTGCGTGTGCAAGCAAGATTTTAATTAGAAGAAAGAACAAGAATCAACTAGGTACTGATATTTGTATTTTGTTTGTTGGTGGAGATAATTGGATTTAGTTGTTTTTGAAAAATTATAATCGATTATATTCTCTGCAAGTAATTCAACATAACATGAAGTTGAATATTGTGTTCAAATAATACCAAGAAGGCTTTATCAGAGAAAAGACGCTGTTGATTCCATTAGAGATAATCCATTCTCATAATTGGTTAGTTCATGATTTCATTCATAGGTAGTTTTAGAGTAAATGGTATTCAAGTATTTTATGGTATGAAAGAGTCACATGGGATGTAGATTTTTATCGCTTTTACAAAGAATTACCATTAAATTTACTCCGAGTTTAACATTTTTTTTTGTAATTTGCTACAATAACATTCATTCATCACAATAAACAAGAATAACATTCATTGACGACGTGTATATATAGAGAGATGGTTTGTGTAATCATGATAAATCCTTGGTAAATATCGAAAAATATAAACCAATTCCAATAAAAAATAATTGTTCAATTCTAAATCTTCAACCAATCATTACCACCACTGTGAACAGCTCAATTTAAAGGGGATTGGTAGAATATCTATGAGTTCATTACTGTGTATTTTGAGCATAAAAACTTCGCTATGTAAAGCTGCACTATGTGAATCCATTGTATAAAAGTTTGCGAGAAAACTACAACAAAATGAAAAGAATTAAATCTACACCCTTCAATTTTTTTCAGATTCTATGTTAAATTCCACACAAAAAGAATGAGATTGTTGTAAAAAATGGAGAACACAAAATCTATCATAGTCAAGGAATTGATTTACGTCCTGGTTGTCAAAAATTGACGAATTATTGTCGGGTGCCGGGGTCATGATTAGAGCAGCAGTACACTCCGATAGCTCGACCCTTCGCGGCTCTTGCCCGGAGGCTCAACACAGACTTGAGCAAGGGTTGGACAAACCGTGGGATTACTAACAAGTACGAACCCGCCGCCCCTTCGGGGGGTTGTTTGGGGAGGGCATGTCCGACAACTGCATAAGGCCCTGGGCGAAATCCACCCCCTCCTCACTCTGGAATCTCTGCGAGTGGATTCAACGATAACGCCGATTCTATCACAAATATTGCAATTTCAACCCTTCCAAGTCACTCAATCCACACTTGGCGTTCAATTACATTACATTATTACATCATGCGATGTCCATCACACATATTGGGAACCAAGAGTGGAAGGAGCATTTTAGAGAGTGATAGAGACATGTTACATTCGTCGAATAGAGTGAAACGGAAAATGTAAAAGAGACATAACAACGTCAATCACAATCGATAATGCCAAAATAATTCGTCGGCTCTAGTCCAAACGCGTAATTTTGATGCTATTACATATTCATGTGGGCTGCGTGCCCATTGTAGTTGAATTACTGTTACATTTTCCGATTGAAATCGGCTCAAGAGGAGAGGAAATCACTTTGATAGTGTTTCCAAACTCCAGTTTGATGGACTATAGGCTAATATAATGATAATTATTAGTGAGAATTTTTATTCAATTTCCATTATTTACATGTTCATATGACGTGTATCAGCGTGGCCTTTGTCTAGGAGCGTTCAAAGAAAGATAGAAGACAAAAATTTGTGCAGAAAAGCGTATCATTCTTGAATACTTTGAGAAACTTGCCCTCTCGCTTAATGTGTGACATTGTAAATAGGGAATTGTTGCTTGTTGGGATACATTGATATACAGCACGAGTTGTTTAGATTGCATTGCGAATTGAAGCAAGTGATATTATAATTCATGAACATTTAAATGAATGCGTGTTGGAATTGGCTAGGCAATAAGAATGGACAAGTACATAGTCAAGGATAAACAAAGACATCAATGTTTACTTGTATCGAAAGTGCTTGGAATATCAAGTTGTGGATCTAGAATGGTTGAATGCGACGTTGAATACCAATAGCCCAAAACGCTTCCACCTAGCGTCTTCACCCTTGCAATTAGGATGAAAGCTTTCCATTGCAGAACTCAATACTATTGTCTATCTTCCCAGAGCGATCTCCGTAGGAAAGGAAAAGATGAACATTTTCATTCATGACTTTTGTTGTTCGTATGACGTTTTTGTCTCTGGAAATTTAAAGTAAGATAAGTTATGAAATGGGAAAAGTTTTTTTTTGAGGGTGATGCCAACATGAGCTCTAGTCTTGTGCGTGGGTAATGGAAGGGGTGATGATGAGAGATGACAACTGTTTTTAGGCAGTCGGGACCGACCGCTTTTCGTCTCCTCCGAAAGACGGGAGTGGCCTTTTTTGTCAAAATCCGTTCCCTCAACTGTATTCGATCTTGGAGCCTTTGGATTATCAGACCGGCGCTTATCGCCCTCGGCTACGGACCACTCCAAGTTTCCATCTATAATCAATTAATCATGCTGGGTATTCGAACGTATTGAATTTATTGTATCTATTCTACACCAGAATGAAAATAAATACAATACATGTAATAAACGGAAACCTGTTCAAAATATAAAATAATTGGGTCTATCAGTCCCAACATTGTACTAATAAAGATCATAATAATATGATCTATTAATGTTTCTTCATAAAAAGTTCGTAACTAACATCATTATTTTATTACCTATTCGATCAATTGATTGATATAATCTACCATTTGAAACCATTACAGAGTGGTGATTATTCGAGGGTGATAAGCGCCGGTCTGATAATCCAAAGGTTCCGAGATCGATCCCAGTAGACAGAACGGATTTTGTCCACAAAACAGCCATTCCTGTCTTTCGGAAAGACGGTAAGCCATCGGTCTCAACTATCTAAAAAGTAGTCGACATCTCTCATTATCTCTCCTCTCATTACTCAAGCACCAGCTTAGAGCACATATGGTCATCATCCTCAGGAAAAACAAAATATTATTCGAATGTCCCGATTTAATGATCAGATTAGTCTCATCTATCATAAGAATGTTAAGGTTACTGAGAATCATGCACGTCAGTTGCAAATTTCATAGGAAGTTATTTGTTAGTGGTGAACTTAAGAGTTGCGTGCGTGCCCATGTGGCTTTTAGACTATTAAATTTATGAGTTGCATGGCAATAACTATGCAATTAACGAGGTTGGCGACGATTGCTTTTTCTTATGACTAAAATTCGTGTCTGCAGGAATACTCTGGATACTTATCAGGTCATTGTTTTTAATTAAGATTACTTTATCAATATCACAATGACGTATGACTGTTCTTTTAATATGGTGATAGCCACTTTTATCGATAAAATGAATGGGTAGGTAGCAAGTTCAAAAAATTATTCCTCTCTTTAATGGGAAAGGTCACACCTGCTGTAAACAATGATGATTGTCAAGCATGCAATTCATAAATCAAATTAACTTTCCAAATTTCAAAAACCCACTTCAGTTGAATGTTGTAAAAACGCCAAAAATCTTTTCACTAACATTTATCATCACAGATAACAGTAGGACTGATTGATTTTGCGCTGCCTTCAATTATTATTATTAATTGTCATGAACTTGAGTTTGATAATTTGACATCTGAAGATAATATGAGAGAACACTGTGTAATAAAGGTAATAGATGTTTTATACATGGATTCAATAAGAAGTTCATGACTTTCAAGTTATAGTCTGAGTCCTGAATGAAAATTTCTGATAAATTGTTTCAACCAATTGGAATTCATATTTCTCTATTATAGCGGCTTAATTTTCGGCGTAATGAAAAATAGAAGGAAGGTTCAATTGAAGGAGTTACATTTAGTCATGTAAGGAGCCTTCTTCAAATTATCAATGTATAAGAAGAATAGAAATAATTCCACTTTCAATTCTATTAAATCTCTTCACATTGAATCCAATAAAGATTCACGGATTCATTATTACTGTCCTGTGAATTGAAATTTCAAGATTTATGGTACTGTGAAATCAAAATCCTTCCATATTATAATTATTAAGTTTATTCAACATAAAATATATGTGTTTGATCACTCACAACTAGAAACACACATAATAAGGAGTACGAATGATTCAGCGAAACATTTCACATCTACGTTAATATAGATAATACAAATATTATTTGGTAAAACTCGATATCATATTGAACAACTAAATTGTATGTGTGGAAATATGAAATTCATTTACAACATGAAAATAAACATAGGAACAAAGTGAATTGTTGGAAGAATAGAGGCATTAAGGTGCGTCTACCTCGTCGACAGCTCTATCAATTTTATTTGTAGCGTGCGTTTGGGTGTTATTGGAATGGAAGGTGCAGAGCATAGCATGGCATAGCAGTGCTGCGGAGAGAAAGAGATGGCCGTAGAGTGTCGGTGGGAGCTCTGGGCGCAGCAAACGAGAAACGGAAATGAAATTTGGAATCTGTTGTCGCGGACCATCGACCCGCTGAACGATGACCGGACCCGAAGATTGCCCCTCCGAGGTGAGGTGGGGAGCAATTTCTTGAGTTGGATTGCCCCTTCTACAACAAAAAGGGGGGCATCGTTCTATTCCTCTCGTCGCCGTATTCTCTTTCTTGTCGTGGCACCCCTTCATATAATGGTGAACAATGGCGCGCATTTTTCTCGCCTCGCCGACCCGACTTCTGGAATGATTACGCTCCCATTTTATCCATCAATCCTCCGGTTTTCTTTGCTCTTCCCACACCCCTACCACCAGCTCATCGCTTATCTCCTTCCTCGTCCTCGAATCCCATTCTCCACCTACTGGCCAAATCCCTCTTCATATCCGGTTCGAATGTTTCCAAATTTACTTTTCCTTTTAGCAGTTGCCTCTTCCTCCACACCCTTCTACTTCCGATTTTCCTCCGCAAAAAAATAAAACCAACAGCAATGTCCTGCGTGCTCTCAAAATCAAACCTGTGGAACACTCTCTCCACTTGTTCTTTTCCTGGAGTCCACCTCCACTCTTCAACCCTTCAACACTCCAATTTTCGCCGGAAGTAAATGTTGACCCTCTGGACTTTTCCAATCGCAAACAATTCTGTGAATGAGGATCGCTCAGTCAACATGCTCGTTGCAGAACCACTGAAGTACTTAAATTTTGAAAGCTCACAGAACAATATTCCCCTCATTTCATTCTTGAACAGTAGCCCCTTCATCCCATTACAGTACTTAAAACTGTTTGCTATAGGATCCAGCGCCTTGATACTGAGAAAATATACCATACATTCAAATGCTCATGACAATTTCAAATATTTCGTAGCACTTCGTAGCGTACATGTAATTATTCAAAGGCTCATCGCTTAGCATTAACTGAATAATCATTTTTGTGTGATTAGCTGATGTCTCTCATGCTATTCATAGCACTAAATAATGATATGAGTATTATTTTTTAAAATGATATGAACAGAAAATATTAGTACTCCTTCAGTCATACTGAGAATTACTGTACTTAATTCTCAAAATGAATCTTTTTAAAAGCTTAGATTTGGTTTCTCATTCGACCCTTAAATGCTACTTCACCTTCAGTTCGATGACTTCATCGAATAGAATCTTATGAATTATTAGATTCAATGAATCTTGTTCAATGACACTTTATGAAACTTATGACTCCATAGAATAAATTTCATTGACATTTACATGTTTGCGTTTCCAATCCATTATAAATCTATCGAATTTATGAATTACTTCAAGAACTATTAACTAATTTTTTCACTATTACTTAAGGTTGAATGGTAGAAAGGACTTTCTAGACCTAACTCCGCCTAATAAAGAATATTTTCATTCAATTTAATTTCAATTGTAAAAAGGATGATCATTCTTCTTATTTATATTCCAAATTTACCAGAAGCTCATTTTTCATACGTTTTTGCACCCCTTAAAACATCTGTAGTAACTAATAAACAAACAATGTGATTATGACGAATGGAACCATCCCTTCGATAAGGACAACTTCCTGTTTCCGCTTCGATTTGTCCGTACAACGCCCATTCAATTCATTCATTATTTTCATATTGAAAGCGGCCCATTTTTACATATCACAATAATAATTAATTCATCGCCTTGGGCGACAGTTATTGCTGCTTCATTGCGATGACCAGTCAAGTATAAAAATGACATTGTCATTCAAGCGACTGTTATGTGATTGATGGAAGTACTGGTGGAGTGGTTATATTTCGGATAGGCCATTATTACTATTATTGGAACACGAAGTTCTATGATTAGCTTCTTTGATTCATAATGGAATAATTTTATGTTGTAGAATAAGATTTTAAGTGAGAAATGATATAAACTGAAGAAATGAATGGGTGAAGAATTTCTAATCAAACTTCTAAAACAGATAAATCAAAACTCTGAT